>OX328132.1:119750684-120350684 GCA_946811695.1 Gonocerus acuteangulatus | reverse complement strand
TATTATAGAAAGAAAAAAAACTTTGGGTACTAATTTTTCCAAAGTACCTTGTTAATTTTTTCTTTTTTTTTTTTTTTATTAGATTATTGCACAATAAATAAGTCTTAAAAAAATAAAATAATAGGAAAATATTACAATATTTTGAGATTTACATTTTCTAAAATACCTTGGTAAATTTATCAGATGGGTGCATTTCAATTTATAATACTTCCAATAAAGAGGATATCTGTAAACTTATTTGTAAGAAGATTGGCAGAAGTGAATCATTTTTTAATACAGGATATTTATTTACAACAAAGAAAGTGTGTATAAAAACTAAAACATTAAACACAAATAAATAACTATCCAAAAACACAGGAAATATCACCAGTAATTAACATAATAATAGCATTAGTAATAACTAATTAATAATTTAATTCTTTCTCATTTATTGTTGGGTGCTACAGTCCTTCTAGGACTCAGCCCTTTGCCACTATTCTCATCACTAGGGTCCACAAGTCCTTGTATCAGCTTATCAAGCCATGTCTGCCTTTGACTGTCTCTCTTTATTTTTTCCCCTAAGTGTACCATAAAACATCATTTTAGATAACCTACAAGATTCCATTCTTTCTACATGCCCTAACACCCATATTCTACCTTTCTTTATAGCATAGAGGATGTCAGGTTTTCCATAAAGCGTCACTAATTTGGAATTGCTTCTGACTCTCCACTTATTTTGGTGTCTTACACGGCTTCACAAATCTTCCATATTGCTTTGTCTACCATTGGCTGCTCCAGCACCGACCAAGGTCCAAGTGGACCTTTGTACTGTTGACTTGTGTGAAAGCTAGAGAAAAGTTGGACCCCATGTACCATTGATGTGTCCAGCGGTCGAGAGCTCCACATATTTTTCTCTTTCTTCCTCTTCGCATTTCTTGACTTTAGAGCTATCTAGCATTAGAGTTGCTTACTTGTACTATTACTACCTGTCACTAGAGAGCATATGAATCATGTAATAAAATTTGTTACTCTCCCTCATCCGACTGTGAGAAGATTTCAGCATGGGCGTCTGTCAGTATTACCTTATATAGAGTATTTAATTGTCCTCTTGCATCCTTCACTATTCTAACAACAGGTTTAACCTAACAGTCTTCCTTTTAGCGCGGTTCCTCCCTCCCTCCATAGGGAGGATCCCCGCTTATTGGGCTGACCTCATGACGGAACTGTCGACTAGAAAATTTTACGTTTCAGAAACCGAAGAGAACGAAAATAACGGTGGTTCAAATTTGTGTGTATATATATATATATATATACATATATATATTATATATATCAATCGAAGTAATAAGTGCGTAAAATTTCAAACACGTTCGTTTCATTCTTTTGAACAGGATTTTGTCATTGTTTAACTCACTTTTTAATTTTTTTTCTTTTCCCCATAGTTTTGTATTGCTTTTTTTCTGTAATTGCTTATATTAGGCAGATGTATTTGTCTGTAAAGCAGGATACGTAAAATAAGAACCTATTTTCTGGTGCTAGAAATAGATGGGTTAGAAAAATATGAGTATCCTTTCATCAATTCCTAGAAAGTTGAAAATTTGCATGAATGTTAGGGACACCATTATAATGGAATTGGGAAAAGCCCTTATCGATCCCATGAGTGCAAACACTTTTATTCGAGGTCAAATGTCGTGAAAGATGGTTTTTAGGAATTTTCAGCAAAACGATTAATTTTATGATAAAAATAGTTTAGACAAAAATTGTAGATCATTCAATTACGTACTAAAATTGTTCTCACAGGAGGGACTTAAATCAGAAGAACTTAGAGACAAGGAAGCTGTTATTAGACTAGACGCACATGCCAGAGATATTATTGTTCAATCAGTAACAGACAGTGTATTAGAAATTATCAAGGAGAAGCTTACAGCTCGTGATATGATTGAAACCTTGAAAAATATGTATGAGAAGAAACGTTTAGCGTCCAGGATTGATCTCCAGAGGAAATTGAGAAATTTGGTTATGACTGAGGGAGCTGACTTACAGAATTTTCTTCTAGAATTTGAAAAGACTTTAGCTGAATTGAAGATGTCAGGAGGGAAAATGGAGGATGATGAAGTTATCATTCAACTGTTGTCAGCAATGCCAAGTAATTTTAATCCAGTAGTTACATCAATTGACATTTTATTTTCCAAAGACCCAGCGATAGTTACCCTTGATTTTGTGAAAAGTAAATTGCTCTCAGAAGAAAGAAGACTATCTATTTCTTTAAATAATCCAGAACAATGTGGTGAATCATTCAGTGCAGTGAACAGTGAAAATACAATCAGAAATCGATATAGTGGTTTTGTATTTAAATTTTGTGGCGGACCAATTTCTTGGGAGACCAAGAAGCAACCTTGTGTGTCGTTGAGTAGCACAGAGGCTGAATATGTTGCCATTACCTATGCAGCTAAGGAAGCCGTTTTCCTTAAAGGTTTATTGAATGAGTTAACTAATGATGATGTTATTATTCCTATTTATAATGATAATCAGAGTGCACAAAAGTTGGTCTATAATCCTGTTTTTCACAATAGAACTAAACATATAGATACAAAATTTCATTTTATTAGGGAATTAGTCAATAAGGGTGTTATTGTAATTAAGTATCTGTCTACTGAACAAATGTATGCTGATATGTTCACTAAGCCACTTGTTGTTGCTAAGCATTTATATTGTAGAGATGGTATTGGTCTTGTTTAATAGTAATTGTATAAGTCACTGGATTAAGGGGAGGTGTTGAAATATACAATTTGCATTGTAATCCAGTGCCTTCTATTTTTTGGCGCTTGAAATACAGTCGAATCTGGAATGCTAACCTGGTAGGTTGTGTGTCTTTTGTTCTCCTCTGTTCCCACGTTTACTTTTATTAGATGCCGCTTCTTATACTCTGCTATTAGCACTTATTACAAGAAAACTTACTTTAGTTGTATTCTCAATAATAAGCCAGACTACTCCGGTAGTTTGTCAAAGGCCGTCTACCATTTACCTGCTCCTCTTTCTAAGGTCGCAACCAAAGTACTGTTAAAGCCTTAATGCTCGCAAAATGATGTGGCTGACATTTGATAATATTAAACTGAAAAAAGCTGATAAAGTAGTTCATCTTTTTTTGTCTCTGTTTACCTCAGTTTTTTTATATTGTTTGCCTTATTTTCTGATTGATTGCTCTTATTTTGGTGTCATTTTTTTCAATAAAACAAGGCGAGTTAATGAGAAGCTTGTTTGCATGGGCTTATACAGCTAATAATTTCGGAGGGGGCTGCGAGAATGTCCGAGGGGGGGGAGGGGCTCAGACCATTTTGGGGATATGGGATACTAACAATCTAAAACATGGAGTAGTTAGCCAATTAAAACGCTATTACACCTAAAAGACATTATTTTTTCTGAACTGAGTGAACTTATTAATTTCATTTTTAAGGTTTTTATGAAACATTTTTACCTATTTCGGGGGGGAGGCTGCAGCTCTCTCAGCTCCCCTTAAATACGCCCTTATATGTCTGTATTTTTTTTTGATTTATGGAGCTTTCCTTTACAATTAGAGAAAGATTGTGTAATTTCTGCTACTGTTGGTCTCCCTGACGCCTTAATATCGCTTTTATTCGAGATGTTCGAGTGGATGTTGACACTTTTTATATATATACATATATATATATATGTAAGAAGAAGAAAAAAGTAGTTTATTTCTATTCTAAGCTTTTCTTAGGGCACTAGGGATATGAAAAGAACCGAGCTAAGACAATGCAGTTCCTGCGAGTCGAACTTTTTTGTTTTTTCTCCAGAAACATTTTACTAATTGCATGTTAATGAACTATCTAATATCAAACTATTTGGTCTAATAAAATATTTTTATTTATAGAGATAATTTTAAATTACTTATACGAGAATACTTGCAAAGGAGAGCTGGAAGAGAAGACTAGCAAGTGGAATGCACAAAATGAGGTATGACCTCCATTCATTTTTCATACCAACCCTCCATTCAGTATGTTCCAAATTTTTTAAATTAAGTTTTGATACAACAAAATACCAATCACAACATAATTTTAATGTGCTTAAACTTTTTTTTCTGTTGATTGAGGCATAATATAATTTATTTAGATTTTCCTCATAAATATTTGGTCAAACAAGCTTTATCGTTTATTCTTTATTAATTTCTATAAAAATAACTGTATTTGGATATGTGTTTTTCTAGTCAGTGTACTTACTGAACAGGTGTTGTTGTTAATATATGGTTTATTGTTATTTAAATTTATAAAATATATCAGTATGTTGGTGTGTGTGTATATATATATATATATATATATATATATATATATATATATATATAGAGAGAGAGAGAGAGAGAGAGAGAGAGTTTAGTTCATATATCTAGTTCACCTATTGTTTGTCCTTCATTTATCTACTTATTTAAATAGTCACAATATTGGAAATTGGAAATTCCGCCTTTTTTTATTTTGTATTCTTTTTTTTTAGGTCAGGGTGTGAGATTTCAAAAAAACCTTTTCCCATTTTATGTCAACCAGGCTATAGAAACGCCCTCAGGCACTACTGAGGCAGAGGAAGTGGTTGCCTTTCGTGTTTAAGTGTTATTGTACTACTTTTTGTATGGGTGTGTGTGTATTTATATGTATATATGTGTGTGTGTGAATATATATAGAATAGAATAGAATAGAATACAATTTTATTTGTTAAAGATTTACAATCTTGTACAAATCATACATATATAAATAAAAAATAACATTTCACCCACATGAGTCCGGTTAATCATAACACTACAATTATTTGTAATAAAAAACAAAAAGAACTAAATAATGATACTTCATTGCGTTTCAAATTATTTATCTTTACATTTTCAATAAACCACAAAAAATAAGAAGAATAACATAAAAGAACAAAGCAAAAAAAAAAAAAAGAAAACAACCTTTATGAATAGTAGAAGAAAATAAATGAAAAAACAAAACAAAACAAAAAAAAAACAAAAAAAAACAAACAAAAAAAAGCGATTAATTGAACTGGCCATAGTCATAGAACTGGATTGTTAAGTGGATCATCATTGTTTAAAGAATTGAGTGAATTGAATGCTGAAATAATGAAGCAGTAGATCTTGTTGAGTTTGTCGGCGTTATCTATTTCAAGTATATCTTGTATTTTGTGGATATCACTTGGAGCAGAGAGAAATGGTCTTAAATATTTGTGTCGGTTTTCAATTAGATTTTCACAGTACAGAAGGAAGTGGAGCAAGCTGTTAGAGATAACTTGATTACAAAAAATGCAGGTTTCCTGAGCTTTTAAGAAGAAAGTTTTGTTTTTTGTGCAGAGCTTAATAAATTCGGAGCTTGCCACTCTCAACTGACTTACTGCTCTTAGCTTATATATGTTTGTTCTATAGATCAAATAGGACTCTGGGCTGGAAATATTGAAGCTGGAAATAGTTCTATAAAGTGGGTTGTAGGTGGAGTTTATTGATAGATTGATGTCAGTTGATAAATTATGATTTTTTATTTTTTCTATTATTTCATCGCTATATTTTAACAGCCCGGTTGAGTATATTGTATCAAATTCTTCTTTACAGCCATAGTGAGCAGCTATTGTTCTGACTTGTGTGACCCAATTAAAGTTTAAATCAGGATTCATTGTATCCAGCGAAATTAGCTTGTTGAAGCAGAGTCTTGGTAACCTCTCTTCAGGCATAAGCGCCAATTTATACCAGTAATTTATAACTCTCTTCATAACCCTGACACTCAAGGTGTTTCTGCCTGTCTCGAGACGTACAATGTAGTTGGCAGTGTTCCTTGGCCACCTAAATAGTTGCTTCAGGAACTTTAGCTGCACCACTTCAATTGCATCCAAGTATCTCAAACTCCATATTTCAGAGGAGTAGAGAAGGGTTGAAGTCACCATAGAATCGAAAAGAGCTGTTTTTGTTTCCCATGAATCACTTCTGCCTTTTCGCAAAATCTCCAGTACTTTTCCAGTGGCAACAGAGGACTTCTGAATAAAATGTTGAGATGCCTTACTAAATTTTCCTGAGGAAGTGAAAGGTACTCCTAAGTAAGTATAGGCCTTGGTGTATTCAAGCTTTTTATCCTGCCAGTAAAGTGGCTTGAGTTTCTTCATCCTAGGGGATTTATGGAATACCACAACCTTGGATTTTTCCTCATTTACAATTAGGGAGTTCTTTTCGCAGTACTGGTGTGAATATATATATATATATATATATATATATATATATATATATATATATATATGTGGGTGTGTGTGTATGCATATATATATATGGACCAGCCATGGCCGGAGATTGTTAATGTAAGATTTTAAAAAGCCTTTTAATATATTTTTTATTTGTTTTGAAGATTTTAATAAATTATGACTACTTGCTATAAGAAATGTATGTCTGTGATGAGAGGCCAAGTTGCCAAAAACCAGTCGACATGAATAAAATTGTTTAAAAGAAGTGTTGAAGCATTTTTGTGACCTATGAGGCCTTATATACAGGGTGTCCCTTAAATATCTAGTATGTTACATTATCGAGACAAACGTGGTTTTTAGCTGAAGAATCGTTGTAGCTCCGGCCCAGGTGGTTCTACTAGAAAGGAAGTGGGACCAATCGAAAGCTGAGTAAATTTACTATAAGACTAATTGATAGTAAACGTAAAAATGAGTGAATGTAAGTATAACTATCTTACTAAAAGAAAGCTATTCCAAATTTTCTATATATTTCTTACCAGCGTTACTCCTCGAACGATTTAGTAACAAAAGTTTAAAAAAAAAAAACCATGGATCTGTGAAATGAAAATTAATTTTTTTTTTTCTTCAGTTCATTCTAAAATCTTAAAAGAATATTTGTTTTTATAAATATTAAGTAAATATTTACTTAAAACAATGTTTTCTTTCAAACATGTTTTCTTTTTAATCGTTTGTTCCTAAATCGTTCACATACTTCAATAACAAAGGATTGTGATACATGAATGGAAAGGTGGTTAAATGAGGAAGTTTTTCTGAAACCCTGAAATCTCAGACCCTGCCCATTGAGGCGTAACGCTGGTAAGAAATATGAAGAAAATTTAGAATAGCTTTCTTTTGGTAAGATAGTCATAGTTACATTCATTCATTTTTACGTTTACTATCAACTAGTCTTACAGTAAATTTACTCAGCATTCCATTGGTCAAACTTCCTTTGTAGTAGAACCACCTGGGCTGGAGCTACAACGATTATTCTTCTAGGAACCACAATTGTCTCGATAATACAATAAAACGATGTTTTCTCCCTCATATGTTAGAATTCGAAAAATCGTCATAGAACATTTTTTGTTCCCCTAAAGGTCCTCTATTACCTCCGACAATATGACTAGACATTTACGGGACACCCTGTGTAATGTTGTATATATTTATATGTATCGTTCTTTGTATTATTATTATAAATGATGTATATATTTATAAAATCAGGTATTTATACTTTTATTTAAAATACTGGGGTAAATTAATTTATGTAGTTTGATTTTGCAATATGGATTGTATTCTTTGAATCTTCGATCTCAGGGTGTTAATGAGTTCAGTTTAATTAGTTTTTGGTTATAGTTCAATATGCATTTCAATGTGAAAATTGGTCATTAGACAAAGTAGAATATGCCACAACAGTGTGAGATTCCTACTCACATAACAATTACGTCTCTTGGAGCAGCCTCACGCACTACTTGCAGGAGGAGTGTGATTTTACGTGTGTGTTTGTATATATGGATGTATCTAGTATATATATATATATATATATATATATATATATATATATATATATATATATATATATATAGTAATGCGGAGGGAGGTATTTTGGATTGGAGAGATTGGGTTCGTAGTGAATCCGTCTCTTGTTCTGTAAAGATAATTTTGAGCGAGAGTCTAGTAGTCTAAAACGTCTGTTTGTTTCCTGTCTTTTCTTTTGAATGTGTTGGCTCCAAGTAAGTGGTCTGTCAAGTATAAGTCCAAGGTAGGTAACTTGTGTTTTTTCACTGATTTATCTCTGGTAAACATTGATGGAAAGGCAATTGGATCTTCAAAGGGTGAATGTTATGTGGGAGGATTTTTCAGGATTGACTTCTATCCGCCATTTTGTGAACCATGGTTCAAGCAGTTGGAGATGGGATTGAAGGTGTTTGGAAGCAAGTATAGGATCTGAATTGGATGAGAGGATGGCTGTATCGTCAGCAACAGTAAAGAGGGTTGTGGAATCATGGGTGGGCATGTCAGCAGAGTATACGAGGAACAAGATAGGACTTAGGATGCCGCCTTGTGGAACACTAGCAAGCTGAGGAAAGGAAGAGGACAGAGATGATCCGCACGAGACGTTGAAGGATTTGTCAGAAAGATAGGAATTTATTATAAGGTAATAGGTTGAGGGAAGGATTTTTTTAAGTTTGAAAAGCAAGCCCTGGTGACACACCCCGATCGAAAACTTGAGCGATATCAAGAAATACACCAGAGCAATACTTCTTCTGCTCAAAGGAAGAGGAGATGGAGTCAACTATTCTGTGGCATTGGTGGATAGTGGAATGGGATATTCTAAGCGAAAATTACACTTTCCGCCGTCCCAAGTATCTCTCTACGAAGACTCTACTACGAATTTGTTTCTAATTGACTTAACTTGCTTTACTAACATATCCATTTTAGTGTTAAATGCAATGAAAATCACTAAACTACCCATTTTACTGTTAAATGCAATTAAACAAAATAAAATTGTACAAGAAAATGGGAAAGTATTTTTAGGTTATTTTTTATTGTATTACGCCACGTACAACCACAAAATACAATTATATTTCTACTATAGCATTTGGCTTTATGACTTCCTACAGGTACAATATCTGTCATCTCTCCTAGGATGCATCTTGATTTATGAAGTGCAATAAAACCTACCTGCAGCCTGCCTAGTAGCTCGAACCGGGCAAATGTCTGACCCTACACAGAGTCTAAACATTCTCTTTCTGCAGGAACTGCGTCAAATGTTTCAACTGAATCCCATGATTCTAAGTACCAAAATCAAAGACAAAAAGTCCGACTCGCAGAAACTGCGTCATCTTAGCGCGGTTACGTACATCTCGAAGAAATGGAATAGATTAGAATTACTAATCACAGGAAACTGACAGTAGCCAACTTACACAGACGCGGATAATTCTTAATCTGTATAAGTCAATACAATTATGTACTGAAAACGTACTTACTCTTCGACTACTGCTGAGAAGGCTCTATTCTCAACAACCAAAAATTCGTTGTCATTTTAAGTATCTTGTTTTACGAGCAAATTCGTTTTACTGTTATAATCAACTGTAAATATGTGCTTAATGGCAAATAAAATTCCATTCTGACGTGGGTTAAATCTTTCTATAAAATAAGAAATAACGATAACTACAGTTAGATGCTATGAGGAAGGTTATATAGACCGGAGAATTCAAAACAAACTACGTCATCATGATTAGCCACTGCCATCTTGATTGCCAGGTCCAAACTTACCAATTCCTTTCACCGTTTCTTAGCTTATTTTACTACAATACTAATTTTACTGATGAATGCAATTTAAAACAAGAAACAACCAATTAAAAAGTGAGTTAAGCAAAGAGAAAAACCCTTTCAAAACAAACACTTTTTACGTTTTAAGCGCTTATATCTCTGATTGACGTTGCCCCATCGAATATTGCTTCAGGACCTTTTTTGTAGAGAATTTAGTAAGCATTCGAATGATCACCTTCCACTTAGCACGATTTCCCAACCGTAATCGAGATATTTACGAAAAATGTATGAAGATCTGAAAACTTTTCATGTCTATTCATAAAATAATTTTTTTCGCATACTTCCTAAACTCCAAATATAACAGAAATTTAAACATCTTAGTTGGGAATTTTAAGTTTGCACTTCCGGATTGCGTCATGAGGTCAACCTCATAAGCGGGTTCTCCCTATAGAGATAGGGAGTAACCGCGCTAAAAGAACAGTTCGAATAAGCGAAATCAATTACTTTAAAGTTTTAAGCACTTATTTCTCCGATTGACATCGCCTAATCAAAACTTTCATCAGAACCATTTTTGTAGAGCATTTAGTGAGCTTTCTAATGGTCATCTTCCGTTTCCCAAGATTCTCAACCTTTTTCGAGATATTAAGGAAAGTGGCGCTAATGACCTAGATGTAGATGCGCCGTAAAAAAAAAAAAAAAAAAAAAAAAAAAAAATTAAGGAAAGTATACAAAGTTACCAAAACTTTTTATGTCTGTTAATAAAATATTTTATTCTTACCCTTCCTAAACTCCAAACGTAACAAAAATTTCGACATATTAGTTCTAATGAAAGTAGAACATGCAGAAAATATTTCAACTGAATCCCATGATTCTAAGTACCCAAACAAAAAACGGTATTCAAAAATTATTTTTCCAATTTTCTCAAAAACGGTTAAAGCTATCGCCTTGAAAATGGTTTCATTCGTTTTCCTAGCCCAAGAAGCCTATAAAACGAGTACTTACAAGCTTATGAACTCAAAAACGTAAGCGTTACGATTTTTTTCGCCCCAAACGCCGTCTTCCAGTGGGCGGATTCTGCTGGTCAACGAACTTGACCTTTTCAATTGGACGACGGATTTTTGTACCAAATTTCATCGAAATCGGACCATTCGTCTGAGAGCTACAGAGCGAAAAGACAAATATATATATATATATATATATATATATATATATATATATATATATATATATATATACAAATTTGAACCACCGTTATTTTCGGTCTCTAGGGGTTCTGAAACGCGAAATTTTCTAGTCGGCACTTCCGGATTGTTTCATTGTATCAACCTTATAAGCGGGGTTCCTCCCTATGGGGGAGGGAGGAACCGCGCTAAAAATAGTGTTTTTCTAGGGCTGACCATGAGAAGGCAGGGGAGTCAGTTTCCTGTTCTAGTGCCTTAAACTTCCGTCTCTTGAAGATTTTATTTTATATTTTTAACGAAAGGTGTGTGCGTTTCTTCTCTCATTACTTTCCTTAAGAACTAGTGGAAGTCTAGAAACGGGGTAAATTGTATCCGCTATTTATTGACTGCGTCACCTTCTTCTAGTAGAAATTCATATGACATATGTACCATTTTCTCATTTATTTGTGATTTCGTTTCACAAATAAATGAAACTTTTAAACAAAGTAGTTATTTTCCATTGTTTAACCATAAAATGTTTATACAGGGTGATTCAGGTCTAAGTAGTCAAGCACTAGGAAGTGATTGTAGACCTAATTTCCAACAAAAAAGTTCATTTTAAGTATGGTCCGATTCCGGAAGGAAAAGGAGCGATGTCCAATTTTGTTTTTTTAACGTAGTCATGTTTTTTAACGAATAAGGAATGATTGCTCAAAAACGGATTCAATACTTACAGGAAAACCTCTGCATTTAGTAATCATTAAATCCACGCAAATGAAGTGGAGGTTTACTGAGGGATAAATTGAACGATTGGCTCCCTTTTGTCAAAAAAATGTTGAATGTAGTTTTGTTACTTTCAAATACCTTATGTGAAGAAATTAAAAAATATTCATTTTTTATTGGATGTCCAGAAAGTATCTTTTAATAATAGTTCTTGTGAATTAAATTATTGTTTTTTTAAAGAAAATGTTATCTATTTTATGATGTCATTATTCGAATATAATTATCTTGAATATTCTTTGCGCAATCCTTTCTTATTCCTTAAAAAACATGACTACGTTGAAACAACATAAAATTGGACATAGTATGGTCCTTTTCCTTCTGGAATCGGACCATACTTCATATGAACTTTTTTGTTGGAAAATATGTCTTCAATCACCTCCTAGAGTTTGGCTACTTAGACCTGAATCACCCTGTATATATATATATATATATATATATATATATATATATATATATATATATATATATATATAAACATTAACATAGTATAAATACAGGTTGATGAAAACTGTGAGCGGAGTCCGTCATTATTACCCGCGAGAATATCCAGATATTAGAGAAACATAGTTCTAGGCGTCAAATTAATAAGTCAGGTTTTAGGAAGATCAAATCTTCTTTGAAGACAATATTTAAGTTATATAATATTATAATGATTTAGAGAATTGTAAACTAGGAAGTTTTTGTATTGGTAGTATTTGTGTTAATACGTGGGAAAATGTTTTTTATTTTACAGTCATACCTCCATACAATTTTTCCTACATACTTGAAAATATTATGTATTTTATTTCACAGAATACCAATTATAAAAAATACTTTATGTCTGGTATAATTTACAAATAAAGATATATATATATATATATATATATATATATATATATATATATATATATATAAATTTCACTGAAAAGGATTGTATTTAAATAATAATGAATCAATAACTTTTTATTCATTAAATCTAATGTCTGTAAGGGTTGTAATCTAAATGGCACGAATTTCCTTGAAAGTCATTCGCTTAAAAATTGATTGACTTTTATTTCTTCGTTGTGAAAAATATTTCTAATCATAACTTCATCGGCGAATTCGGCACTTAAGAAGCCATTAATTATCATTTGAGTACATTTCTATCTCTTTGTAATATTTGCTTCCATTTCAGAATCGTCATATATACGTTTAAAATCGCCCTTGCTTGGCGTTTCACAGAATTTTATTTATTATGTTGATTTTAATTGGCAGTTCTATGGGAAAACCTTCATTGTAATTTGAATTCGAATACTTATCAATAAGGGTTACATATTTTTGTTTAATTTGGAGATCGGCCACAGCTTACTTCATCGCATCCTGTATATAAGGAATTTGAATTTATCATTCCTATCAACACCATTTGGACAGTATTTCTATATTGTTGTTTATTTGAAAAAAAAAAATGCCTGAGAATATAAGACTCGCATTAATAGTATGTATCTAACGATTTTAGTTTTCAGATTCTAAATTTTCTTATCCTAAATATTTGTGTTGTATAATATTTTAATATACTCAATGATCTATCTTCTTTTACTTTCAATTTAGATTCTATACCTAGTCTTATGTACATTCTTATTCTTCTTTTACTTATTATTATTAAATATATACCTGTCATATGGTAATAATAAACTTACTCTGATACAGAATTACTTAAGGGATAGTAAATTCCTCATCCATATAAAAACACAAAACATAAAAAATACCTATATAATAGCTATACAGATTTATAATTAACCCTTAGCTTAAAAAAAAACTAAATATTATTAATGTATATTTTTATTAATTTACATAACTTAAATAGAAATATATATGGATATAACTAGGTACATAGTTTTATTGGAAGTTATACATATACGACTAGACACTTCATTAAGCAGGACATTCTTTCGATTGCATCTCAGTATCTTAATCTTAGTATCTATTTCAGAAGATTTACACTTAGAAATAAAATTTGGAAATGCCCCATTTTTTATTAACATTCTATGAGATCGCACATTTTTCTGATATAGCTACCAAATTGCATAAGAATTATAAAAAATACTTAGTGTATTGTATAATTTGTATAATTGGCAAATAATTATATTTAAAAAACTAAAAAAAAAAGCTACCAAATTCGATTAAAAGACCTAGATACTTCTTTTTTTAATTTCTTTATCATGTAATAACTCTCTCTCACTCTCTCTCTCTCTCTCTCTCTCTCTATATATATATATATATATATATATATATATATATATATATCATAACATCATGAAGATTTATAACTCTAGTAGGATTTTTTAAAATAAGACATCTTAGATAAAAAAAGGATGTAAATTTAAATATTCAAAACATATTAAAACTACAGTAGTAAATTTGTTTGTATGATCTTGGAAAGCTAATCCTATATTTTCTTTAAGTTAATCCAATATTATCTCTAGAGAGTGGGTTTGACTTTAATTTACTTGTGAGAAGATCTGGCTTTTAAGCAGCTGAAGGGTTTCTCAGATCCTGAAAGCAGTGTTATATGACTTATTCTTCAACTTCATTTGCTAAACATTATTTATGAATTTACTACAGCAGCAATTACTACTACTAAAGTTTTTCTTTTTCCTTAGCTTCTCAGTTGACAGAAGTAAATAGACCTCTCTTCAGTTCTTATTGTTGTGATTTTGAAATTTTTATGGCATTCCAGACAACTATGCAGTCGAGAATATCTTCTTTTGACGGCTACTTTGCCTGATTCAGGAGTATTTGGTGTTCACACTATCTCCTATATGTTGCTACCTCTTTTTTATTCTCTGCTTTATATGCCAGTAAATTTTTGCACACATTAAACTGTGTGGCTGAGGTTTTAATTGTCTTAGATTATTTAAGTTTAACCAAGAAACATATCTGAAAAAAATACTAATACGATTCCATTTTTTCACAGGGTCCTAATAAACCAAAGATAAAAAATACTTCTGCATAGAGTTCATGTTCATTGAAAATTAGGCTGATAATTTAAAAACATTATGCTACGAATATAGGTTTTTGTTAATTTCAGACTGTTTTTTTCACGCTGTGGACATATTTTCCATATATATATATATATATATATATGTATATATATCTATATATGTATATATATATATATATATATATATATATGTATATATACATATATATATATATATATTTATTATATATATATATATATATATATATATATATATATATATATATATATATATGTATATATATATATATGTATATATATATATATATATATATATATATATATATATATATATATATATATATATGTATATGTATATATATATATTTATTAGCATAACCCCACGTTATATGGCGTATGTTATTTACACATGTTTTTTATAAATTTCCTCACTGGGTTTGATCAATATCTTCGCTTTCTCAGCTTCTGTTGCCTTCAGTTGACAAAAAAAAAACCTTCTATTCTAAATATCCACCCGTTGAGTGAAGGCAATAAATACCCAAATCGCTTAGCCTACAGATCGCTGACAGGTATCTGAAGTCTCATGCCTTATCATTTCACAAGAGAAGAACCTCCAAATGGCTTACCTACAGGGCCGTAAAAGCTTACAAAAACAGAAAACTACTAAATAAAGAACTCTGGCCCCTGACCCCAGTTATAATTGGCAATAACAATCAAGAATCAAATTGTTAAAGGAATATAACAAACAAAGTAGTTACAATATCAAACAACCCACAGGTAGTCCACAAATATACCACCTCACTTCAGAAGCATACATACAAAAATGCAAGCCCTGTTATACACACAAGGTCTGTCAGAGCAACTAGGAAGTAAACTGGTAGGAGGAGAGGTCAAATGTGCTTTTAAATCAGAAACAAAAATCCACCACATACCTCAGTAGCTCAGAAGAAATGCATTGGGCGATGTGATTAAAACAGAGTTAATGCTACCACTTCAATATTATGGAGTTGTGACTCCAGTTAGTGTGATTAAAGATTATATAAAACTACCCCCTGTAGATATATCGCGGTTTTCTCGGACAGGTAGTTACAACTTCATTTTGTATGTAGCTTCTCATTTACCACATCATGATAAAAGAGAACCTACAACTATCTAGGAGTACTTTTAACTTCATTTTTTTTTTTTATGTCTTAGGAGGAGCAGACTCTACTTTGGTCAGCTATTCTTCAAGATCAGGTTTTTTACTATATTTATTATTACTTTTGTTCAGTGGCGTATATATAAAATAATTTTGGCCTAACAGGGGGTTTGGGGGGTTTTACACTTAAGTAAAATAATCTCCAGTTTGTCTGTCGATTTCTCCACAAATGTTATTTAAGTTTTTTAATACAATTTTAATTTTGTTTGCATTTCACCAATAAAACAAGGGTTTCTCCCACAAAACTCCCAAACTGATCTCTGTCAATAGATTTACACTCCACTATCTTTTTATCCTCACATGATGACGACATACTGCTCACCATACTTCCAGAATTGATATGTGCCTAGCAGCGACTGACAAGGAAGAGTTCTAACGAAAACAGTAAATAAAAGCTGTAGGGGTAGCCACTACTACAGGGTAGTGGTATGTATAGCTCGTTGTACCTTCAGGTTTTCCAGCTACCACTCCATTCAGGGTAGTTGTAACTACAGGGCGGTAGCCTGTGTTTAATCACATGGATCTGAGTTAAAGCTAACACTGCACCATAGTGTCTAATAAGTAGACACTTTGTTTTTATCACACAACCCAATGCCTCTGAGATAAAGTCCGAGTTGAAGTGTACCTACTGCATTGAGACTGGCGGGACTATGAACATTAGATGACTACAAAAATAAGAGAGAAGAAACATCAGCGATGGCTGGAGCAACAGGGTGATGGTAACACCAAAGACTCTTTGATCAGGCTAAAAATATTACAAAAGAAAACGCTCTCAACTGCAGAGAAGTCAGCAAAGCCCACAAAATATAGAAAATTCCAACAATATGAGGCAAAACATGGACACCCAAGTATGAGGAAACCAGCCTTTCAGGAAAAACATAAAACAACACATGACTGACTAAAGGTTTGAGAATACACTACGCACCAGAAGCAGTTTGAAATCTCCAAGGAGTCGAGGGACCACTGCCACTGAATCTAAAACACAACAGAAGACACCCCAGCAAATATAAAGCATTCAAGCTATGCAACAAGGGAAAAAAAACTCAGGATTTGAAAAAATCTGCTGGAACATACAAGAAATTCACGATAAATCAACCCACTACTGAGGACAGAAGTCGAAATAGCAATTATTTTGAAAATATAAAGTAACTGTAAATAGATTGCTCAAGATATCCCCAATGTTGGTGTTTAATAATTATGATAATTTCATTGACATATTTATCCTGAAAAAAATATTTAATCATCTAACTTGAATACTTCAATAAATTCTTATCCCATTATAAGCTTAAATAATCAAACTAACGGAATACCACATTAAAAGTAAATACTACAATGGTTCAACATCATTTTTGTGTTTATAGTTAAAGATATCTATTTAAGATTTTTTTTTTTTTAATTTTTGTTTATTAACAAGGAATATTATATTTATTAATGTCTTTGCTTGATCTATGTTCATTTGAGCATAAATATTTCTATTAATTAAGATATTCATATCATAACTTATTGCAGAAAAGTCTTAGACACATAGTAATAATTTAAGAATGAAAATCTCATTTAAATTATTAAAAATAAATGTTATTAACTTACATTACAGTGAATATCAAAAGGGCTTCTTTACAAAGGGAATATATTGCATCATCAAATTCTGTTTATATTTGTATGTATTTTCTGACAACATGGTCAATTAACAGAGTTAATGTCATAGAGTATTAGTCATCGAGGGTTAGGTGTAATTTTAAATGCGATATAAGTGTTTTATTATTCATTTAAACTCTCAAAAAATTGAATTACAACTCATCTTTGCATGAAGTGTTACTTTGGGGTAATTTATTTAGAAGATTACTTCTTTGCTTAACAATTGTACTATTGCTCTCATAGATCCCTCACAATGTTCCAATAGTAGTCTGCAAGCATTATGGGAAGTATCGGATTACGGGGAAATATCGTGGTGAAATCACACTTCATGTTTGTCACTCACAGTAACAATTTTCATGGAATGGTTCCAATTGAGAGTGAAGAAAATGTATCTTCAATGACATCTTAAATCGATGATCTCTGTAATTCTTAAGAAGGGTGTCACCTAAATCAGTGTAGTTAACTTTATTTTTATTTTTTTTTGTTACCCAAGAAACCATTAACTAAAGCTTTAAATGCATTCTACATGAATTTCTTGACCCTGAAGAATATTAAGAAATTCTCCATCTTTAAGAACTTCATGAATCAGCATCACTCAAACAAGTAAATTTTCGTATTAGTTTCCTGGATGACTCTCATCATTGTTCCATTCCTTTAAGTAAATTTTCCACGAGCCTTAACTTCATATGTTGTGGAGGTAATATGATTTTTTGGTATCTACAAGAGAATGGCTGAATACATATTTTTGTCCAGGGGGTCATGGTAGGGCTCTTAATTTAAGGCCATATTTTTCTGACGCATTGAGATAGTACCTGTCCCGACTATCGCACTCGCATAAAAACAGCAGTACTTTATATCCCAGTTGTATGCATGCCTATTAGAATCACCATAACTTTCAGTTCTCCACAGAAAAATGGAAGTGAATGTTAGTCATTTCCTGTGATTCACAGCCCGTAAGTAGTACCATTCCGGGAACAGAATATATCCTCATAATAAATGCATATGGTACAAGTAGTTGTGCCATTGAAACGGGAACTAACTGACGATTTTATTTTTGGATATTCTATTTTCTCAAAACAAAAAAGTCCGACTCACAGGAACTGCATCATCGTAGCGCGGTTCCGTTCATATCCTATAGTAAAGGAATAGTAGCAGTCATTGGAGGGATTTGATCGTTCCTGAAAATATAAAATAAAATCTCGAAGAGAAAATAGATTTAAGGGGTCACAACAGGAAACTGACAGTATCATGGCGATCTCCCCCGCCAAAAGAGGAAAACTAACAATTGCGAATTTTCAAGTACTTTTTTCTCCGATAGACATCGCACCATCGAAAATTACGCCAGATCCCTTATTTAGGGAATTTTGTAAGCCTTCGAATGGTCACCTTCCACTTACCACGATTTCCCAACCGTTTTCGAGGTATTTGAGAAAATATACGAAACTCCAAAAATGTTTCAAACCTGTTAATGAAATATTTTATTTTTAGTACTTCCTTAACTCCAAACGAAAATTTGTTTTATTATTATTTATTTTAACTCTAAATTCTTCTAAATACCACCATCCTAATAATTCCAACATTAATCCTTCTTCAGATTTTAAAAGGGAAAAATCAGTAAACTCCATTCTCTTTTGTATATATCTAAATGAACAAATAGTATGAAATACTGAGGAGGCTTGTTCTTCAGGCCTAACTGAAAGGCCTGCCTCAATTGTATGTAGCTTCTGTAGTGAGCTAATTACTCATAAGGGAATATAGTGATTCAAATAAATATAACTGGGCATTGGGAGACGACAGGGAAAAGGATATTTGTATCTGCCAGCTGGTACGAAGGTCATTAACAGGGAAAGAAGTCGAAATAGTTGAAGAAATGAAAAAATACCTGAAATGAGTAAGGATCCTTGGTATCAGAAAAGTCATGAAAATAGGGCAAGGAGAAATGACTTTTGAGGTTGACTAAATGCTCATAAAGACAGGTGTGCCTTAGGGTGATAGCACAAAAGAAGGTGTTGGCACCATAATGACTAAAGAGTTTTTATTAAGTTTTTTTTTTTTTTTTTTTTAATAAAAAAGTTTAAGAATGACAGCCTATATCTCCCCAAATAATCACTACCAACATCCAACTATCAATATGAAAAGCAATTATTATCGAAATATATGCCCCAGGTCAAAACGCAGAAATTCTAGATAGAGAAAATGTTTATGTCGACCTAAAGGTCACCAATAAAAGCAGGAATATGAACAAATACATAAGAGTTATGGAGGGCTTTAATCAAGGACTGGCAGAGACCATTGATCCCTCAAAGTGTATTAAGACCTCATAGAGGAAAAGATATAAAAGAGAGAAATGGGCAACTACTTTCTCTTCTGTTAAAAGAAATTTCAACAGTTATATTGTTTATACTAGTGGAATAAGGAGGTATTTCATAGACATAAAGGTCTACGGGGTGCAGATCTTAGCACTAATCACATACTGCAAGTAGCCGATACCCAAATATTAACACCCAGAAAGCTAACCCCAAAAATCTATACAAGAAGAGATATAAACAAAATCCCTGAAAAAAAGGCAGCTAATCCTCATATTATGGAACATGATGTGAATATTGTGTGTAATGGGAAACGTGTAGAGGTTGTAGAAGAATGCACATATTTGGGTACAGTAATAAATAGGAAGGGCACTACCAATAGTGAGATATGCAATAGAATTAAGAAAGCCAACCTAATATATTACCAAATCTGCAACTGGATGGTCGGAATAAGAGAGGTTGGACGGGATTAAAAACTACATTTTTAGAGCAATATATCTCCCAACTCTGCTCTATGGAAATGAGAGCAGTATAGCCCAGGACAGGCAAATGAGTGGAATTATGACAACCAAAATGAAATATCTCAGGAGAGTAGTCGACCAAATAAGATAAGAAGATAGGAAAGTGGATGATCAGAAAAATATTTGAAACTTTCCATGTGAAAGGTTGTATAAGAATGCTTAAACAAGGAATTTTAAGAAAAAAATATGCTGTGGATCTAATCTGCCCACATTGTTTAGCTGAAGATGAAACTCGAAAACTGAAACCAGGAAATAAAAAAAAACTGAGAGCTTGGAGTTTCCTTTGCATTGTGGTAAGTACTGGTGATGTACAGGTTTCAACCAGTAGAATCTGAGAGTCAGTATTAAAACCCCCAACGAGTTATAAATTTAAAAAAGGAATAGAAAACAAAAGGGAGAAGGTTAGCTCAGTAGTAGAGCACTCGACTAATGAACTAGAGGACCAGGTTCAAAACCTGACCACGCACTAAAGATTTTTTCTTTTAGTGCTGTCGTTCGAGGGTTGGATTTGGGGTCCCAGATCCTCCCTAGGCCAACCCAGCCTTTAATTAATTTATCAATGGGTACCTTGGTGCTAATGACTCTAGCAGTCGAAGGAGCAAGGGAAAAATCAGGCGGCCGGAGCATAGTATTGACCACACTATCTCCCTAGTGTGCCGTATTGTCAAGAACCAGATACCTCTACAGTATCTGTCCCTCTGGGCCCTTGCGGCCTGTTACGGGACAAATTTTTTTTTTTTTTTTATATAGAAAACAGATCTACATCTAAGAGAGTTATTGTAGATAATAGTTCAATCTGATTACTTGTTACTTGGGGTAATCTCCTTCCCAAGAAAATAGGTATAATAAGGAGATTGTATATATAAGTGTAAATCTTTAAACACAGAGAAAAAAACAACTACAAATAAATAATATAAAATGTCTATACAAATACAAAAATGTAAAAATAAAGCAAATAGAAAGTAATAATAATACAAATAAATAACAGTTAAAAAAAATAAGAAAAAATTATGAATGAAAATAAAGAAATATAAACTAAGTACTTGTATGTTGTATATAGTTTCTTATTTTTGTTAATTTTTTTGTCCAAATTTACTTTCTTTTTCTCCTGAGGAAGGATTGGTGTGGAATGATTACTGTTACAATCTTTCCTAAAGTAATCCTCCTCCTGTCTACGCAAGACAACATATATATCTAAGTTTCTTGTACTGGGGCAATGGTAACCTGGCATATTTTCATCCTTAAACTCAATTATCCTTTCATAACAACAGAATAAATTAGTTTTGGCAAATCCTTTGACTAACATAAGCAAAGGCACGCATTAGAGGTGGATAGAGAGTCATGCTATCCCTTTATATATACTCAGGACGTCCTTTAGGCTATGTAGCTGAGATATTTGTTGCTTGTATATTATATTATATATATTTGCTTATGTACATACTTAAAAAGCTTTTGAATTTTCAAGAAATAGAAAAAAAAAGACTGTAAATTTCCTTTCTTTAAATAGGAATAGTTATTATTACTTCAACTAGATCAGTATTTTCAATGTTATCTTTTCAGTCAGAAGCGCTTGAGAGCTTCCACCTTAATTGGGAGAGGATCCACAGGGAGAACTGGCCCACATTAGGACTCCCAATTACAAAGGCTTTTGGCCGATGGCCCTGGAACCCCCCTGAGGGATTAGCTGAGATTGATATCCTTGTAAGTGTAATATAAATAAATGACTAGTCAAAGTGGTAATTAAAAAACAAAACTAACGTATAGGAAATAATTTCGGGAGGGGCTGGAAAATTTTCGGGAGGGGGGGGTGGCTGAGACCATTTCCGGGGTGCGGAATATGAAAAATTTAGAACTTGGAATAGTTTTAGGCAACTAAAACGCTATTACACCTAAAATAAACTATTTTAATTTAATTCATTTTTAAGGTTTTTATGACACATTTGTACCATCGAATGAAAATTTTGGCAGGGGCTGCAGCCCCCTCAGCCACCCCCCTATATATGCACATGCTGGTTTTCAGTAATTTCGTTTTGTTAATCATGGTCATTGGATTAAGAATGTAGGGGATACAACCGGGATAAGTAAGAATAATAATATTTTTAAAAATATTTGTTTTAAAGAATAAATAACTTACACATAGTCCTAATATTTTAAAAAATTATGTTAAAATAAAAAAATTGTCGGTCTTAGAGGAGTGAGACTACTAAGCTGGGTGAGGCTGTAAAAAAATAAATATTTTATTTATCTAAAATCTTCCTTTAAATGTCTTGAAGACACATAAAATTGTCTTCAGCCATAATGATGTGGAAATATGCAAATTAAGTTGTAAATATAATGTTTTTTTATATTGAATAATTTCTGATAAGATTCATGGAAAAGTTCCTCTTTTTTTTTAGGACTATAAAGAGTCACAAATATATTTGCTCACAGTTCGGAATGGACGAATAATAACAGAATGGCCCCTTATTGGCCTTTTCTGTATAGCTTATGAAGGGTTTGATAAGAGAAGATTGCCAAATCAGAGAGCAACAATAGTATCAATGTTCAAAATACTAGATGTGATCTACAAACGACTGAGGATGGTCAGTTTTAAAGTATTTTTATGTTAATTTAAGCCATTTACTCGTTTTGACATTATAAGGCAAGGAAACAGTAAATATAACTTGTTGTGGGAAATTGGCTTCTTTCTCTAGCTTTCATGTGTTTAGTACAAAGTTTTGCCGGGTATGCTGTACACAGTGTGTAAGGGCTGAGTGACTTTGGGTTGTAATGGATAAGGATGAGTATGAGTCTGTAAAAAGAGTTAAGTTTTCTCTAGCAAGTGAATATCTTCTTATGTATAAGTGATGATTAGACTTCTGCTAAAATCGCATTTCAAAAACAAGAGTATTTCTGAAAAAAATAGTTAAAACTATTGAGTTAAGAAATGCTTGATGCACTACGTCCACTTACAAACAAATTTTAACAATTGTAGTTTAAATTGTTTTTGGACAGTGTAATCATAAATTTCAAGATGATCTTGTATTTTGCAATTCCTTCTCAAATAATTTATAGACTCCTGATTGAAACCAATTACAACTGTCTTTCTGTTTATTTCAGAACCCTCTGGATGTATTGCATAGGGCAGTTATCAATACTTGCCCAAGTTATTGGCTAACAGCTTGCTGTGAATTATTTGATTTTACTTGGCGGAGAGTCCCTGTACGAGTGACAGCTGGTGATAGAATTTTAGGGGTATTTATAATTTTAATTGTGTATTTAATTCATTGGCCATTATTGCCAGACTCACTATTGGATGATTATCTTTCTAAAATATATACGAAGTAGAAAGAATGCCACAAAAAGAGACAAATAAGTTCCAGGTTGTTTTCAAACCAGCGTATTTGAGGATCATAGCCCCATATGCACATGAAATTTATCGTTAACGTTTGTTTCTTCAATCTTGTTAGTTGTTGCATCTCATTTATTCGTTCTTTTATATTTATATTTGCTGGATCAGTAAATCCAGTAAGTTTAATTTAACTTTTTCTGTATAATTAGTCCAGTAGCCTTCATAACAGCACACGAGCTGGTATCAATTCAAATATCTTCAGTACTCAACCCAAAGGAATTGTTACCCACTCCTTAACAGTTTGAATCTCCTTCACAGATCCTCAATGGGGCTTATATCTTTTAACACCCTTAAAGAATTTTTTTTTGTCAAAATATTTTTAGTACTACTGTATTTTATAGGAAGTGCCAAAAAACTGAATAATTCCCTACTAAATTTTGTTTTCATTTAGGCGATTTATTTGTTATTGGATCATTGAAACCCCAATGGATTACCTTCAAGCGACAACTTAATAGCATCACAGATTATCCTTGCAGCTGAGGTATTATTTTAGCACATTATATCTTTAATAACTACTTGGTGGAATCAATAAAATAAAAAATTGAAACTATATCATAAACACAAAGAGTATTGGCATTTTAGATATTCCTCAGAAGAGTGATTGCTTCTTTTTTTTTTCCCTGCCAAAATCCTGATGACCAAAAAAGGAGAGAATTTCCTAAATTTTAATTCATAATCATTCATTCATTTTCAACACCAGCCAATTTCATAGATACATCAATTTTGGCTGCATTATATCTAGTTACTACATTCATCATAATGAGCAAATTGAATGTAACTTCAATAATGTAATTTCATTATTGATATACGCCATCCAATACATTAATTTTTATATTCAGGGATATGTATTTGCTTCGTTTCCGAGAAAAATGCTAAAAACTAAAAACTAAAATCTTGAAAAGGCCGTTGGGTCATCATACTTGATCCTGATGCAGACCTCTCACGACGTGAATATGGTTTGTACTGTGTGGGCCATGTTCTCCCAGTAATACTTGCTCTGCAGAACCTTCAGGGTTTCCACTGTTCCTCTGTGGTTTGTTTTATCTTGATGATGTGCTGTGTTGACCTACAATTGGATTTTGGGGTCTGCTTCTAACGTTGTTCACCTGATAAATATTTGGGGTTTTATGGTTATGGAGGGTTTTATAATCGGTTCTCACTACAAACTTTCTGCCAAACAGATATGGACGAAAGTGCTCAATGACCCAGCAGTTCATGTTCCAATGAGCTATAACCCTCTTCCCCATGTGTTAAACGTCTGCTTGTGTATGCTATGGGTATCTCTCCTTCCGGCCACTGTTGGGCAAAGACGGCTCCTAGGGTGTAGTTGCTGCCATCTGTTGTTATGACAGATAGATCTTGTTCATTAGTGATTTCAGCAACATGAATATATTTTATGTACTCAAATTAATTTATTTCATTTTATTTTTTAGGGAAACGTGAGATCATCTGCAGGGATGACACTAAAAAATTATTATGAATGTCGAGCAAACACAATGAAGTAATTAATTTTCTTTATAAATAATTAAGTTTCTATTACCTGAAAGATGCCTCATTTTTGTAATGTTTACTCACTCACAAAAAAGAGGATTTTTTGAGAGGATAGACTTTGACTATCGACAGTTGAATGCAAATATTGGTCAGGAATGCCGATATTCCATGAGACATATAGCGATAGTTCAAATTTGATTAGAACTGTAAGTGTATGTATTTGCCAGTGTGGGGGAGTAGTAAACTAGTTTTTATAGCAGCCCTATTTCATAACTATCAATTAGTAATTAGTAGTTATTTGCTAGCAGCTACTTTTTTCAGCATTTAGTTAATCATTTAACTTTGTAACTACTATCTACTAGTTACCAACGATAAACACTTGCCAAACTAAAAGCTGCAGTTAAAAATATATATATTTTTTTTTTTTTTTTTTTTTTTTTTTTTTTTTTTTTACGGCGCATCTACATCTAGGTCATTAGCGCCGACATCCAGGGTGCAGCGAGGAATTTTACCAGCGAGCCGTGGGATGATAAAATTCCTGCCGGAGGTTGGGAATCGAACCCACCATCTCCCGCTAATGAATCCAAGGCGCTAGCCATTAGACCACGGGAGACCCCTTAAAAATATATATTAAATGGTGTTTTTAATGTATGTATGTATGTACATATATATATTTGTCTGCTTGCTCATATAAATATATATATTCCATAGGATATATAAAGAAGTCCAGGTTTAAAATGATATTGAAGTCCATTTAACAAATAATACAGAATAACAATTTAGGAATATCAAAAAAGTCCATTTTAAGAGTGATGTAGAAGCCCAATTTAGGATTTACTTAGTTTCTTACGACTAGTCAGACTTTTTGATAAGTGATAAGATTTTAAAAAATAAAATTTATACATCAAATTTGTTATACTAAATTTTGTTAAAAATTAAAATGAGTACCGCTGATTAGTGACATTGTCAAGATAAAATGCCTACAAGTTAGTTAAATAGAATTATTTCATACACAGTAATTTACTCTTAAGTGCATTGTTAAAAAATATGTTGTGCTTATTATAGAAAGAAAAAAAAACTTTGGGTACTAATTTATCCAAAGTTCCTTGTTAATTTTTTCTTTTTTTTTTTTATTAGATTATTGCACAATAAATAAGTCTTAAAAAAATAAAATAATAGGAAAATATTACAATATTTTGAGATTTACATTTTCTAAAATACCTTGGTAAATTTATCAGATGGGTGCATTTTAATTTATAATACTTCCAATAAAGAGGATATCTGTAAACTTATTTGTAAGGAGATTGGCAGAAGTGAATCATTTTTTAATACAGGATATTTATTTACAACAAAGAAAGTGTGTATAAAAACTAAAACATTAAACACAAATAAATAACTATCCAAAAACACAGGAAATATCACCAGTAATTAACATAATAATAGCATTAGTAATAACTAAATAATAATTTAATTCTTTCTCATTTATTGTTGGGTGCTACAGTCCTTCTAGGACCCAGCCCTTTGCCACTATTCTCATCACTAGGGTCCACAAGTCCTTGTATCAGGTTATCAAGCCATGTCTGCCTTTGACTGCCTCTTTTTATTTTATCCCCTAAGTGTACCATAAAACATCATTTTAGATAACCTACAAGATTCCATTCTTTCTACATGCCCTAACACCCATATTCTACCTTTCTTTATAGCATAGCGGATGTCAGGTTTTCCATAAAGCGTCACTAATTTGGAATTGCTTCTGACTCTCCACTTATGTTGGTGTCTTACAAGGCTTTACAAAACTTCCATATTGCTTTGTCTACCCAAGAGAACGAAAATAACGGTGGTTCAAATTTGTATATATATATATATATATATATATATATATATATATATATATATATATATATATATATATATATATTTGTCTGTTCGCTCTCTAGGTCGAAGACGAATGGTCCGATTTTGATGAAATTTGGTGCAAAAATAAGTCGTCCAATATGAAAGGTCAAGTTCGTTAACCAGCAAAATCCGCCCACTGGAAGATGGAGTTTGGGGCGAAATTCGCGCAGAAAAAATCGTAACGCTTACGTTTTTAGCGCGGTTCCTCCCTCCCCCATAGGGAGGAACCCCGCTTATAAGGTTGATACAATGAAACAATCCGGAAGTGCCGACAAGAAAATTTCGTGTTTCAGAACCCCTAGAGACCGAAAATAACGGTGGTTAAAATTTGTATATATATATATATATATATATATATATATATATTTGTCTGTTCGCTCATTTCTGGCTTCCCTGATAGTCCGATTTTGATGAAATTTGGTACAAAAATCCGTCGTCCAATTTGAAAGGTCAAGTTCGTTAACCAGCAAAATACGCCTACTGGAAGATGGCGTTTGGGGCGAAATTCGCGCAGAAAAAATCGTAACGCTTACGTTTTTGAGTTCATAAGCTTGTAAGTACTGTTTTTATAGGCTCCTTGGGCTAGGAAAACGAATGAAACCATTTTCAAGGCGATAAAATATTTTATGAACAGACATGTAAAGTTTTGGGAACTTCGTATACTTTCATTAATATCTCGAACACGGTTGGGAAATCGTGGTAAGTGGATAGACACTATTTGAAAGCTTACTAAATTCTCTACAAAAATGATTCTAAAACTATTTTTGATTAGGTTATGTGAATCGGAGAAATAAGTTCTTAAAACTTCAAATACGTCTGTTTTGTTCTTATGAACGGGTTTTTGTCGTTCTTTTTGTAATTTTTGTCTCTTTCCCTTGGTTTTTTATTGCTTTTTATTTTTGTAATTTATTATGTTAGGAAAATGCATTTGTTTGTAAAACAGGATAGGAAAATTTTGGGAACTTCGTATACTTTCATTAATATCTCGAAAACGGTTAAAAATCTTGGGAAGCGAAAGGTTACCATTCGAAAGCTTACTAAATGGTCTAAAAAAAATGTTCTGACGAAAGTTTTAATTAGGCGATGTCAATCGGAGAAATAAGTGCTTAAACCATTAAAGTAATTGATTTCGTTTATTCGATCGTTTTTTTTGTCTGTTTTTATTCCTATTTTTTCATTGCTTATAGTTGGATAATGTATTTGACAATAAATTAGATTAATTAAAATAAGAAAAACAATTCGAACAGGTAGATATCGAAAATAGCTGTGCTTCAAATTAGAATCTATTGTTGAGTAATTATATGAATCTTTGGATAATAATTCCAATAGTTAAAATTATAACTAAATTGGAAAATATGTATTTAATAGAACTCATTAAACCTTTTACAGAGAACTCTATTTTTTATTTTTATTTTATTGATCAACAGGTCTTTCATATATTTAAAAACTCTGTTGATATAACCTCTATATCGTTTTTGTTTGATTCAATAATAAGAAATCCTTTTTTCAATGATTTTATGTTTTTAGGCCAATCTATAATTCCTATGGGTTAATATGTTTTTTAAATTGAAGCTTTAAAGCCTCAACAGGAGTATTTGTGTAATCACCCTTCACAGTTAATTTATTAGAATCATGAGTGACCGTTTTTGTGTTACAACTAACAATCTTTGAAAACGAAGTTTGACTATCCTTGTTATTGTTATTTTCCTTCTGTTTGGCCGAGATTTTCTATTCATGATCTAATTCTCCTTGAATTTTTTGACTAGATCAAGAACCTATTTTAAGCACTCTTAAATTCCTTAATTTAATTAAGGAAGTTTATCAAGCTTGGTATAATCACATTTGGGTTAATACGGGTTGTCTATACCGAGTCCTTTGTTTGTAAACACAAAGAGCCTTCTGAGTAACGGTAAAGGGCAGTAAAAGTATATGACTTTACCTGGAAGCAGACCCTGCATACAGAGAATTGCAATACGAGACCTCATTCTTTCTTTCGCCAGCTCCCGTGTAACACCTTAGATCTGTTTATATTGTTAGCGCGGTTCCTCCCTCCCTTCATAGGGAGGAACCCCGCTTATAAAATTGATCTCATGAAACAATCCGGAAGTGCCGACTAGAAAATTTCGCGTTTCAGAACCCCTAGAGACCGAAAATAACAGTGGTTCAAATTTGTATATATATATATATATATATATATATATATATATATATATATATATATATATGTATATATTTATTTATATATATATATATATATATATATATATATATATATATTTGTCTGTTATTTGAAAGGTCAAGTTCGTTAACCAGCAAAATCGGCCCACTGGAAGATGGCGTTTGGGGCGAAATTCGCGCAAATAAAATCGCAACGCTTACATTTTTGAGTTCATATGCTTGTAAGTACTCGTTTTGTAGGCTTCTTGGCCTAGGAAAACGAATGAAACCGTTTTTAAGGCGATAGCTTTAACCGTTTTCGAGAAAATTGCGAACATAGTTGCTGAATAACGTTTTTGGTTTTGGTACATATAATCATGGGATTCAGTTGAAACATTTTTGGCATGTTCAAATTTTATCAAAACTAATATCTTAAACTTTTGGTTACGTTTGGAGTTAAGGAAGGGTTAGAATAAAATATTTTATGAACAGACATGAAAAGTTTTGGGAACTTCGTATATTTTCATTAACATCTCGAACACTGTTGGGAAATTTTCATAAGTGGATAGAAACTATTTGAAAGCTTTCTAAATTCTCTACAGAAAAGATTCTGAAACAAGTTTTGATTAGGTGATGTCAGTCGAAGAAATAAGTGCTTAAAACTTCAAATACGTCTGTTTAGTTCTTATGAACGGGTTTTTGTCGTTCTTTTTGTAATTTTTGTCTCTTTCCCTTGGTTTTTTATTGATTTTTATTTTTGTAATTTCTTATGTTAAGAAAATGTATTTGTGTGTAAAACGGGATAGGTAAAATGAGACCAATTTTCTATTGCTAGAAATAATGAAGAGTTTTGGGAAATTCGTATAATTTCTTAACATCTCGAAAACGGTTGAAAATCTTGGGAAGCGAAAGGTTACCATTCGAAAGCTTACTAAATGCTCTACAAAAAATGTTCTGACGAAAGTTTTAATTAGGCGATGTCAATCGGAGAAATAAGTGCTTAAACCATTAAAGTAATTGATTTCGTTTATTCGAACGGTTTTTTTGTCTGTTTTTATTCCTTGTTATTTCTTAATTGCTTATAGTTGGATAATGTATTTTACAATAAAACTAGTTAAGTAAAATTACAAAACAATTTATTGTTAGAAATATAGATTTCCTAGATTCCAAGACCTTGTAACTAGCGGGACCCTTTCAAGTGTTGACCGACCCTTCCAGGTAAGATCGTAAATCAAGACCTTTCAAGACTGGTGGAACCAAAATAATAACTGCTTCTATTTTAATCTTCAGGCGATTCGCCAAAGTTGCGAAGCCTTATCAATAAATCAATATTTTAATCTTTCCAAATTAGACTAGGGATAAGAAAGGAACCGCGCTAAGATGATGCAGTTCCTGCGAGTCGGACTTTTTATTAGATGCCTCTTCTTATACTCTGCTATTAGCACTTATTACAAGAGGTTATGGGCCCAGAACATAACAGTGGGATAAATAGGAACTGATTACAGTGAAAAGTAATTTCGTGAGTTAAGAAATTATTTTATTTGATTTAAGTAGAAGCATGGCAGCCGGAGTGAGTTATGTTCGTCCATTTGATGGAATTAGCAATTTTTCTACGTGGTTAGTGCGGATTAAGACATGTTTAGATCGTCATGGAGTTTTATCAGTTTTAGAGGGACTTAAATCAGAAGAACTTAGAGACAAGGAAGCTGTTATTAGACTAGACGCACATGCCAGAGATATTATTGTTCAATCAGTAACAGACAGTGTATTAGAAATTATCAAGGAGAAGCTTACAGCTCGTGATATGATTGAAACCTTGAAAAATATGTATGAGAAGAAACGTTTAGCGTCCAGGATTGATCTCCAGAGGAAATTGAGAAATTTGGTTATGACTGAGGGAGCTGACTTACAGAATTTTCTTCTAGAATTTGAAAAGACTTTAGCTGAATTGAAGATGTCAGGAGGGAAAATGGAGGATGATGAAGTTATCATTCAACTGTTGTCAGCAATGCCAAGTAATTTTAATCCAGTAGTTACATCAATTGACATTTTATTTTCCAAAGACCCAGCGATAGTTACCCTTGATTTTGTGAAAAGTAAATTGCTCTCAGAAGAAAGAAGGCTATCTATTTCTTTAAATAATCAAGAACAATGTGGTGAATCATTCAGTGCAGTGAACAGTGAAAATACAATCAGAAATCGATATAGTGGTTTTGTATTTAAATTTTGTGGCGGACCAATTTCTTGGGAGACCAAGAAGCAACCTTGTGTGTCGTTGAGTAGCACAGAGGCTGAATATGTTGCCATTACCTATGCAGCTAAGGAAGCCGTTTTCCTTAAAGGTTTATTGAATGAGTTAACTAATGATGATGTTATTATTCCTATTTATAATGATAATCAGAGTGCACAAAAGTTGGTCTATAATCCTGTTTTTCACAATAGAACTAAACATATAGATACAAAATTTCATATATATATATATATATATATATATATATATATATATATATATATATAAGAAGAAGAAAAAAGTAGTTTATTTCTATTCTAAGCTTTTCTTAGGGCACTAGGGATATGAAAAGAACCGAACTAAGACAATGCAGTTCCTGCGAGTCGAACTTTTTTGTTTTTTCTCCAGAAACATTTTACTAATTGCATGTTAATGAACTATCTAATATCAAACTATTTGGTCTAATAAAATATTTTTATTTATAGAGATCATTTCAAATTACTTATACGAGCATACTTGCAAAGGAGAGCTGGAAGAGAAGACTAGCAAGTGGAATGCACAAAATGAGGTATGACCTCCATTCATTTTTCATACCAACCCTGCATTCAGTATGTTGCAAATTTTTTAAATTAAGTTTTGATACAACGAAATCCAATCACAACATAATTTTAATGTGCTTAAATTTTTTTTTCTGTTGATTGAGGCATAATATAATTTATTTAGTTTTTCCTCATAAATATTTGGTCAAACAAGCTTTATCGTTTATTCTTTATTAATTTCTATAAAAATAACTGTATTTGGATATGTGTTTTTCTAGTCAGTGTACTTACTGAACAGGTGTTGTTGTTAATATATGGTTTATTGTTATTTAAATTTATAAAATATATCAGTATGTTGGTGTGTGTGTATATATATATATATATATATTTATATAAGGTTTATATATATATATATATATATATATATATATATATATATAGAGAGAGAGAGAGAGAGAGAGAGTTTAGTTCATATATCTAGTTCACGTATTGTTTGTCCTTGTAACCGAACTCATTTACATGTATAAATAAACATTAATATTATTTTTTTTATAATAATTAATTCAACCTCCAGAACTTACTAATTCAAATAAAATATTTATATATCAAGTTAAGTAGTATTACGTTCTAAACTTCTAGATGATTAAAAACAAATGTTTTTTCATACTCAGCACATAATTATATTTAATACACTTATAGGTAAATATTAGTTTATTTAAAATAAAACAACCATAAATTAGATTTATATATTTCATTTATCTACTTATTTAAACAGTAACGAATGAGACCATTTTCAAGGCGATAGCTTTAACCGTTTTCGAGAAAACTGGAAAAATAGTTTTCGAATACCGTTTTTGGTTTGGGTACTTAGAATCACGGGATTCAGTTGAAACATTATCTGCATGTTCTACTTTCATTAAAACTAATATGTTAAAAGTTATGTTACGTTTGGAGTTAAGGAAGGGTCAAATGTATTTGCCAATAAAACAGGATACGTATAATTAGAATATTTTATTTTTGCGGAATCTTGGGGTTCTCAGATCCCGTATGAATATCTATTAGGCCCCCTTCGTATTTTTTCCTTAATATCTCGAAAAGGGTTAGGAAATCGTGGCAAGTGAAATGTAACAGTTCGAAAGTTTATTTTTTATTTTAATTTTATTGATCAACAGGTCTTTGCATATATTTAAAAACTCTGTTGATATAACCTCTATATCGTTTTTGTTTGATTCAATAATAAGAAATCCTTTTTTCAATGGTTTTATGTTTTTAGGCCAATCTATAATTCCTGTGGGTTAATATTTTTTTTAAATTGAAGCTTTAAAGCCTCAACAGGAGTATTTATGTAATCACCCTTCACAGTTAATTTATTAGAATCATGAGTGACTGTTTTAGTGTTACAACTAACAATCTTTGAAAACGAAGTTTGACTGTCCTTGTTATTGTTATTGTCCTTCTGTTTGGCCGAAATTTTCTATTCATGGTCTAATTCTCCTTGAATTTTTTGACTAGATCAAGAACCTATTTTAAGCACTCTTAAATTCCTTAATTTAATTCAGGAAGTTTATCAAGCTTGATATAATCACTTTTGGGTTAATACGGGTGGTCTATACCGAGTCCTTTGTTTGTAAACTCAAAGAGCTTTCTGAGTAACGGTAACGGACAGTAAAAGTATATGACTTTACCTGGAACCAGACCCTGCATACAGAGAATTATAATACGAGACCTTCTCATTCTTTCTTTCACCAGCTACCCTGTAACACCTTAGATCTGTTTATATTGTTAGCGCGGTTCCTCCCTCCCTTCATAGGGAGGAACCCCGCTTATAAGGTTGATCTCATGAAACAATCCGGAAGTGCCGACTAGAAAATTTCGCGTTTCAGAACCCCTAAAGACCGAAAATAACGGTGGTTCAAATTTGTATATATATATATATACAAATTTGAACCACCGTTATTTTCGGTCTTTAGGGGTTCTGAAACGCGAAATTTTCTAGTCGGCACTTCCGGATTGTTTCATGAGATCAACCTTATAAGCGGGGTTCCTCCCTATGAAGGGAGGGAGGAACCGCGCTAACAATATAAACAGATCTAAGGTGTTACAGGGTAGCTGGTGAAAGAAAGAATGAGAAGGTCTCGTATTGTAATTCTCTGTATGCAGGGTCTGGTTCCAGGTAAAGTCATATACTTTATATATATATATATATATATATATATATATATATATATATATATATATATATATATATATATGTCTGTTAGCTCATTTCTGGCTTCCCTGATGGTGCGATTTTGATGAAATTTAGTACAAAAATCCGTCGTCCAATTTGAAAGGTCAAGTTCGTTAACCAGCAAAATCCGCCCACTGGAAGATGGCGTTTGAGGCGAAATTCGCAACGCTTACATTTTTGAGTTCATATGCTTGTAAGTACTCGTTTTGTAGGCTTCTTGGCCTAGGAAAACGAATGAAATCGTTTTTAAGGCGATAGCTTTAACCGTTTTCGAGAAAATTTTATTATTTTTTTCCACAGCCCCCTAATGGACTACGGATTCAACATTTACACGAAAACTTCTACATTTAGTAAGCATTAAATTCAAAATATTTTTAAACCTCCTTCAACACGATCCATCTGTTGCATTGAAAGACCAGTGCTGTTAGACAGTGGATGAATCCACTGTCCTAGTTGAAAAAAGATCCAATTGTAATTTCCGCAAATTTAAAATTTTCAAATATATTAGCAAATATTTTAGTGCCAACTGCATGATGTAAAAGATAAATCAATGAAAATTTGTATAACACAAAATGTAACATATCTCCCAGATGAAAAACTTTTCCAATCATTTCTTTCAGTTACTGTTTATTGATTCCGGCCTGCACAATGGATTCCCCCGGTTCGGCCATTGAAAAATAAATAATTTTCAATTTCTTCACACAAGGTATTTGAATGCAACTAAACTACACTCCACATTTTTTTTTACAAAAGGGAGCCAATCGTTCAATATATCCCTCAATAAACCCCCACTTCATTTGCATGAATTTAATGCTCACTAAATATAGAAGTTTTCGTTTAAGTATTGAATCCGTAGTCCATTAGAGGGCTGTGGAAAAAAATTGCAAAAAAACTCTGATTCATTGATAAAAATAGAAGTGCGGTATTGGACGTCCAGAAAGTATCTTTTAATAATGGTTTTAGTGAATTAAACTACTGGTTTTTTTTAAAGGAAATTTTGTCTATTTTATGATGGTATAATTAGAATTTAATTAGCTTGAATAGTGTTTGAGCAATTCTTTTTTATTCATTAAAAACATGACTACGTCAAAAAAAAAAAACTGAAAATTAGACATAGCTTCTTTCCCTTTCGGAATCTGACCATACTTCAAATGAACTTTTTTGTTGGAAATTATATCTACAATCACCTCCTAAAGTTTGGCTACTTAGACCTGAATCACGCTATATACATACATACATATATTTTAATATTATCCTAATTGCATTGTCACTGATCATTTTAGATATGAGAGGGTATATGTATATTTAGAGATGAGGGTATAGGACAAGGCCCGGAGTTGTGGTGATAGAAAGGAAGCCAAGCTATCTGCTGGCGCACCCGCCATCAGACACAGAACACATCTCTCGAACACATATGCCACAATGCCGGGCCCGAACATTTTAAGTGCCACCATCTGTTGATGCGCAAAATCCCTATTGTGACTCAGGGCTGCTATGTCCCATGTGCATGTGAAAAACATGAATCTTCCTTAATTTCGTGAATTTCATGGTGAAAAACATCGGTGAAGGTTTAAGAAAATTTAGGAAAACAATACAAAGATACATAAGAGTATGATCACATTGAATGCGTCATACAGAGGGATTGATGACTTGGAGAGAGCAGTCTCATCATGATGTTCATGGAACCGTGCTGCGTATTTGAAAGGTTATATATATCTTTATTTGAAAATTATACAATACAATAACATATTTTTTATAATTCTTTTGTTCATGATAGAGTCATGATGTATCGGTAGGGAAAAAAAAGCCCAGAGGCCAAAACCTATTAGCTAGAAATTTACAGAGATATTTACATTTGATTTTTTGTATGGCTATTTACAATATTTACATTTGTAATGTTTACATTTTACAGGCTTAGTTTACAACAGGTCTCTTGGCCATTTGCGCTTAAGGCGACGGTGAGGGTTACCGGGAATGGAGGATGAGGATAACTTATTGATTAGGGGATTGTCGTGACCAGGCAAACGGGAGTGGAAGTTAAAGTATCGGGTTTTGGATAGGGTCTGGACAAAGGGGATTTCTAGGTCATTATGGATAGTGAGGTTTGAGACATAGAATGGAGCATTGACTATTTTACGGAGTATTTTGGATTGGAGAGATTGGATTCTGAGGATATTGGATCGCTTGGCACACCCCCAGACTTCCAAGCCATACGTCCAGGTGGGTTGGAGTATTGTAGTGTATATACGTCTCTTGTTCTTTAAAGATAATTTTGAGTGAGTTACTAGTAGTCTGTTTAGTAGTCGAAAACGTCTGTTTGTTTCCTGTCTTTTCTTTTGTATGTGTTGGCTCCAGGTAAGTCGTTTGTCAAGGGTAAGTCCTAGGTAGGTAACTTGGGTTTTTTCACAGATTTCACTTTGGTAAAGATTGACAGGAGGGCATTTGGATCGTCGAAGAGTGAATGTTATGTGGGAGGATTTTTCAGGGTTGACTTTAATCCGCCATTTTATGAACCATGGTTCAAGCAGTTGGAGATGGGATTGAAGGTGTTTGGACGCAAGTATAGGATCAGAATTGGACGAGAGGATGGCTGTATCGTCAGCAAAAGTGAAGAGTCTTGTGGAATCATGGGTGGGCATGTCGGCAGAGTACACAAGGAATAGGATAGGACTTAGGATGCCACCTTGTGGAACACCAGCAAGCTGAGGAAAGAAGGAAGACAGAGATGATCCGAACGATACGTTGAATGATCTGGCGGAAAGATAGGAATTTATTATTAGGTAATAGTTCGAGGGGAGGATTTTTTTGAGTTTGAAAAGCAAGCCCTGGTGCCACACCCGATCAAATGCTTGAGCGATATCAAGGAATACACCAGAGCAATACTTCTTTTGCTCAAAGGAAGAGGATATTGAGTCAACTATTCTGTGACATTGGTGAATCGTGGAATGGGATATTCGAAACCCAAATTGGTGGGAAGGGAGGCAGGGTTCAAGAATTGGGATTAGACGTTTAAGGAGAAGCTTTTCGAGGATTTTTCCCATAATGGGAAGGAGGGAGATCGGGCGATAGGACGAAGGATAATTTGCAGGTTGTTTGGGTTTGTGGATCATTTTAATGGTTGATAATTTCCAGGAGTTGGGAAAGTAGGTTGTTCTGAGGACTGCGTTATATATATATAGGTTAGGAATAGGATAGTTTTTTTAGGTAGGCGTTTAAGGATTAAGGGGGTGATAAGATCGGGTCCTGGTGCCTTGCAGATTTTTAGTTTGTGGACAGCTAAGGATACTTCATGAGGATGAAAGGAAGAAGGAGGAGGAGAAAGCGGTAAGGCTGAATCTAGGAATTCTTCTACATTTGAAGAATGGATAGGGTTTTGGATGGATTCGTGGGGACGGAATACTTGGGAAAGGTGGGATGCAAAAGTTTCGGAAATTTCGGTATCTGTTTTAGCCCAGCTGTTATCATCTCGACGGCGAGGATGTGATGGATTGGGGTGGGATAGAATTCGTTTAGTGGCTGTCCATAGGGATTTGTCGTCGGGAGTAAGTTTTTGAGTGTATTCAGCGAATTTGTTGTTAAAGTGTTTGTGTAGTTCGTATTGTAGTTGTCTAGTCAGTTGGTTGAGGCGTGTCTTGTCAGATGGATATCGTGTGGTTTGCCATATTCTTCTGGCTCTGTTTTTTTCGGTTCGAAGGAATTGTATCTGATCGGGGAAATACGTTACAGGAGGTGATCTGTGAGGGCATTTCTTAGTGGAAATAAGGATTCCAGTCTGAATTTCTGTAGTCAGTTTGTTTATGGCTGTGTCAATATCATGTTTAGTCTTAAGAGGGATGTTTAGGTTTAGAGAGGAATTTAGGGAGGATTGAAATGAGCACCAATCAACTGGGCCGTTGATGAGGGATGGGCGGTGAGGACGAGTGAAAAGGTTAGGATCAATGTTAAAGGAAAGCAATATAGGGCTGTGATCAGAGGATAAATCAAATAGGTTGGAAATATGGAAAGGAATGTGTCTGACACCATTTGTAATGAAATAATCCACAATGTCAGGAGATTTGGATCTGGAAGTAGGCCAATAGGATGGGTTGGGAGGAGAAATGATGGTGTGGCAAAAAAGGTTTCCTCGAGAGTTGGAGGTTCGACATCCAAATTCGGGATGTTTGGCATTGTAATCCCCTCCTGCAATAAATCTGGGACCTAAAGAGGAGAAGAAGGAATTGAGGACGGAAGGAGAGACTGCTTTATTGGGTGGGCAATAAGCAGAAGAAATGGTTATTGGAACGTGGGAAGAGGATTGGAGGGTAACTGTGGTACTCTGCAAACATTCCAAGGCAATAGGTGTAGGATCAGGATAGTGGGAAATGGAGGATTTGATTAGGATGGCAGTACCTCCGTGAGCAGTCCCGTCTGGGTGGTCCGTTCTGTATGTCCTATATCCAGTAATGTAGAAATGTAGTCGGTTGGTCAAGTGAGTTTCTGTAATCAGAGCAACGTCAATATTTTTGTCTTGAAGTAAGTGAGTCAGTTCGTCTTTGTGGGCTGGAAGTCCATTCGCGTTCCAAAGGAGGATTGAGAGGGATTTAAAGGAAGGCGCAGTCATGGATGCAGGACAGACAGGATGCATTTGAAAGGTTAAGTTCTATAGTGTAGATGGCGATAGTTAGCCGCTGTAGAGATACGAAGACAGGTATAGTTGGGATCCGGCTAGGAGAAAAAACGTCAGACTTTCAAAAAGAGATCTGTATTTTGGACGTTTCGACTGCAACAATGGCAGCCTTCTTCAGCTAAAAAATATATACAACTTATAAGTAAAGAAAATGTACAACTAGTAAGCAACAGACAGGCAGAAATGAGCGGAGTATATATATCAATACAATAAATTTTAACCAATCTTATTTTTAAAAAACAATGAAAATACGGTAGTTGGAAAGAAAACAGCATGTAGAAAGTGTTAGTAAAAACAGTACAAAAAAAAAAATTAAACAGTAAAAACAACGAACATTTTTTATGTAGTGAAAAACAAAATCTATTTTATAAGTGAATACAATTTATAACAATTAATATATAGATACATACCACTAGAGAATGCCTAGGGGGGAGGGAGGAAGACCTCGAGGACAACTTAGGTAACCATGGTTAGAAGTATGGACGACAGCAACTACACCGGTGGTCTTTATAGTTATGAAAAAGGGTGGGGAGGCGGTAAATCGGTGAAGATGAAAGGTACAATTGCTGGGTTGTAAAGGCGGGTTGTAAAGGAGGTTGTAAAAGGTGTTAAGAGCTTTGGGACACACAAGTAGAAAAATTGTCTGGAGCCTGGGAACAAAGATAAAAAAGGAGGTCAGGACAATTTATGGAAGACGGAGGAGTAAGCAGGGGAGATGTTTTGTTTGTCGGTTTTGTAATTAATGTTATTGGGGTTTAAGTTAATGTGGACGCATTCGGAAATCTGTCGCTTTTTGGTGTTTCGTTCAGTGGAAAGTATTTTAGTGTCGTCAAAGTTGAAAGTGTGTTTTTTAGTTATGGCGTGTTTTGCGAGGGCGGATTTGTGGATTTCTTTGTTTTTTATTGTCCGTTTGTGTTGTGTTATGCGGGAGTGAATATAATTTTTGGTTTCACCTATGTATACAGCATTACAGGGGGGGGGGGTTGGCAGGGTATTTGGTAAACACAGTGGGTGGCGCAGTCATAGGGAAGGGGATCTTTGAGTTTGGTGTACAATGTAGTAAGTTTGTTAGTGGTTTTTAACCCAAAGTTTAGGGACAGGAGGGCTTTTTTTAAAGTCTTTGTGAGTTTTTCAGTCAGTCCTGGTGTGTATGTCAGGGAACGAAATATCTGGAGGGAGGATTCGGGGGAGGTATTGGGGGAGGTGGCATTGAAGGATTGGGATTTTATTTGTTTTATAAGCCGGTTTATGAGGTTGGGGGGGAATTGATTCATTGTTAATATTTCGGTAGCTCTATTCAAGTTTTCATTGTGGAAGGACTCATGGGATGAGGAGAGGGCGCGGCGAAGAAGGTTCCGTGCTACATTGATTTTCATGTGGTAAGGATGGGAAGAGTGGAAATTGAGTAAACGTCCAGAATAAGTAGGTTTAGTATACCAGTTTGTGATGATAGTGCCGTCAGTCTGTCTGATAAGTAGAACGTCCAAGTAGGGGTGTTGTTGGTCTTGTTCAGTCTCCACCGTAAATTGTAGTCTGGGATGATAGGAGTTGAAGCAGTCTAGTATGTCAGTTAGTCTATCGGGGTTGATAATTAGCAGGAGGTCATCTACATACTTGCAAATGAAAGATATGTCCTGGGGGAACAGTGGGACGAAAGTGTTGAGTAAGTCAGTAAGAAAGATCGAGGATAAGTCTGGAGCAAGGCAGTTTCCCATAGCTAACCCTTCGATTTGTTGGTAAAATTGTCCGTTGTATTTGAAAAAACCACTGTTGACGCATAATTTGAGGCTGTCAACAAAATATTGAAAAGATAGGGGGCTGTGCGGTTCTATATAGGACCAATTATTTTGGATAATTTCTAACGTTTTTGTTAGAGGGACGTTGGTAAAAAGGGATGTGGCATCAAATGAGATCAGGATATGTCCGGGGGGTATAGTGAAATTAGATAATTTTGAAATAAGATCGTAAGAATTTTTTATATCGTACGGGTTATTATGGCTTAAGGCTTGTAGCGCGGGGAGCAAAAATTTACTTAATTTGGAAGAGGGAGAATTAATATTCGAAATGATGGGTCGGAGGGGGTTTCCGGGTTTATGAATTTTAGGGAGGCCATAAGCTCGGGGAGGGAGAGAGTTGTGAGAAATTAATTGGCGGTGGGTCTTTCTGTCTATTTCTTTCAATTGTAGGAGTTGTTTGGTATGTTCATTAAATTGTCTTTCCAGTCTGAGGGTGATGTCTTTGGGGATAGGTGTGTACGTATTTGTGTCGTTAAGTAAGTTATTCATTTTGTTATCGTAGTCAGTTCTGTCCATTATGACCGTCACGTTCCCTTTGTCAGCTTTGGTGCAAATAATCTGTTTGTCGTGTGAGTGTAGGAAAGTTCTGGTGGCTTTCAGGTCTTTGTAGAAGTCAGTGGAAAGGTGGGTGGGATTAGGGGACGGAGTTTGTAGGAAATTAGTGATGGAGTTAACTATTTGGGAACGGGTTAAGTCTTCCTCCTTACATGGTAGGGTTTTTAATATATACTCTACGTCTGTAATTACTTTACGTATATTATTATTATTAGAACTAGGGGGCAGTGAAAACTTATCTCCTAGACTAAGAATATGATTAACATGTGGGGGGAGGTTGACCGAGGATATATTCTTTACCCATTTTGTGTTACCTTTGGGATGATGGACGTTAATTTGGTCCTCGAGGTCTTCCTCCCTCCCCCCTAGGCATTCTCTAGTGGTATGTATCTATATATTAATTGTTATAAATTGTATTCACTTATAAAATAGATTTTGTTTTTCACTACATAAAAAATGTTCGTTGTTTTTACTGTTTAATTTTTTTTTGTACTGTTTTTACTAACACTTTCTACATGATGTTTTCTTTCCAACTACCGTATTTTCATTGTTTTTTAAAAATAAGATTGGTTAAAATTTATTGTATTGATATATATACTCCGCTCATTTCTGCCTGTCTGTTACTTACTAGTTGTACATTTTCTTTACTTATAAGTTGTATATATTTTTTAGCTGAAGAAGGCTGCCATTGTTGCAGTCGATACGTCCAAAATACAGATCTCTTTTTGAAAGTCTGACGTTTTTTCTCCTAGCCGGATCCCAACTATACCTGTCTTCGTTAAGTTCTATATTTCCCTACATACAGGGAAAATTTCTTATCAACTCCTCATGTATATTATGGTCTAGGCCTTGCCTCGTTCTCTTTTCCCTTCACCATTCACTCAAAAGGACTAGAGTTATTAAATTATGGTCTTACCTTATTCAGTAATGCAGAAATATTTAAAAATGATATCAAGTTAAAGGTATTACAAGATATATATAATTAGAACTGACCGATTTTGAACCTTGTTGTGCCTTCACTCTAATCCCACTGTCCCCCGAAGGCAAACATTTTTTGTAGAGAATCTTCAAAGGAAACACACACTAACAAGCAATTACTGAAATTTTAATTTTTTTTAGAATATAATTGTCTTTGTATTTTTTTTTATTATTATATAAATGTGGTTGTTGCGTGTTTATTTTTGCAGATGCCACATCAGAGTTAACTATGGAAGGAGCAGCAGCAGGAAAAGTTTTGTCTCAGGAAAAAGGTATGACTAATCTGAATGAGTATATAAAGACACAAGCAGCTTCAGAAGAAACGTTATCAAACGAAGAATCAGTCGAAGAGCTTCGTGAATATATGAAAAAAGTGATGGAGAAGTAAACATAAACTGTTATTTCATAGATACCTTACTTATATTATTTTTTTTTATAGTTTATTTGAATTGGTTGTTTATTTCTGTTGGGATTTATGATTATTTATCTTTATATTTTTTAATAACTTAAAGGCGTATTAAAAAAAAGTAAAAATGCAATATTTGCACTCTTTTTTTGTATTTTTCTACAATAAAATGTGTTTCTTGTTCATACTTCTGCAATTTATTACAAACCTATAAATTGAGAGGTGATCGTTGATCATTGTGATTGAAAAGGTATACATAGGCAGTGTTCAGTCTTGGTATCTTAATAAAAGTATATTTTTATACTTTTATCATAAGAAATTGAATTTTATTTTTGCCGACGTTTAGGCATTAAGAAATTCAAGCCAGGGCTTTCAGGGCTGTGTCTTATTGCTAGAGCTTAATTAGTTATTGATTAATATTATTTAAAATTTCACTCTTCAGAGGATACACAGTTTTCCTATTTGCGGGAATTTTTGTGATTACTTCTTAAATTACACTTGAGGAATTCAGAAAATACAACAGAATGAATCAGATATATATATATATATATAGTTCAATTAGTTCAATTGGATTGAACTGGCAATGACAAGGAGGAAGTCTGATGACATGGTGTCCTTTTCTGCTAGCCAGTTCATCCAATTTGTATATTATTTTTCTGGGCCTATTTTCTTGTAAAATGCTCTACAATTCGGGCTTCAATAGATTGGGAGACTAATTAATATTATTGAGAGTTAGCCATTCCTGAATATCAAGTTTTCTCCACCCCATATATAATCCCGTATTTTTTTTACCTGAATAATAGCATACTACTAGGTATGAAACTGTTCGTGTTACCTGCGCGAGCCATGACAAGGCGTTCCCAGTAGTTTTCAGGAAGCCCGAAGTGACTCATTTGTACAGGATATATATAAAACTGGGGACATTTTCAGTGTCTACTATGCAGGATCAATAATGATTTGAAAACACATTTTAGAAATTCTCTCATGAGTGACACCTCAAAAAACTGGTGACCGATGGAATATTCAATTCATTTTTGGAATTAGCAGATGGCAATGTATCAGAAACACCCGAAGCTATTTATTTAACAAAATCATTGTTGACCAGTTTAATTAATTCATTAAAATTCCAAATAATTTTTTTTTTTTTTTTATATAAAAAAATGATGGATTTGGGGCGTATTGGAACATTGGAATTCATAATTTCATGTTGGTTCTTCTAGTTTCTGATTGGTCCTAAAATAAAAACCAAAATAATCATTAAAAAATATGTAAACAACAAGCATGTTTGAACAATATATACAAGTTTATCATTTCTATACAGTTTTATGAAAATAGTTGAATTTTTGAACAAGTGGCTAATAATTGACAAATAACGGTTAATTTCCAAACCAGATAATTTTTTAATGTTTTCAATAACTGAAGAGGAAATTCTAAATTTTAAGCGTAAATGAAAATATCTGCCTACTCTTGAGATTCTCAAATAACGTTTAATTCTGTCTTGGTGGACTTTTCACTTATAAAACATTATTACTTAAGCACATTTACTATATTTGCAGACTCATAATACATTACTTTTTATTTTAAACACGATTTACTTGTTAATTCTTGATGCATAGCAATAGTTCAGATAATTCAACAAATATTTCCTACTTCTAAAGGTTTTGTCGTATCCCCAGATTACAACTATGTTCTTCTGTCCTCATAATAGTGGTCCATTGTTTTTAGCATTTATCGTCCTTTCATCATTTAAAGCTACCGAATTATCGGTACTTTCAATACCTGAGTGATACTGTTCATAGACTTGTGGGTCCTTGGATTTATCTATTCAGAACTATATCATAAGAAAACCATCCTTCCAATAGTTAAAAGTTAATGAACTAAAGATTATCATTTACTTACTACATTTTAGGCAGATGGGTTTATTCGCTTGTGAGTCATATCCGTGGTATTTCGTGTTGCAAGCCTCGTCTTCTTTTTTTGTGTATCCATGTTTCTTATTTGAAACGGACGGAAACAATACAATTTGTGTTTGTACATCTCTGGAATGTTATCAAGTAGTATAATTATCATCACACTCATATTTTCTACGTGGTCACAATCTGCAGAGGCAGTCAAAATGAGACTGCGTGTTGTGAATTCTGGTCTTATTACGCATCGGAGATCTGCCTTTACAAAGGTACCCACATTCTGAAATAAAACAAATAAATCAGAGTTAGAAAACATATAAAGCTATAGAATGAAAAACAAAATAAGAAAAAGATTCAATTTTAAGGTTTTCAAACCTCACCTAGAATAGTAAGTGTATTAAAACACCAATGATGACCTTCATGTCAGGATTGGGTGTAGATATTCTTATTATATATATATATATATATATATATATATATATATATATATATATATATATAATAATTTGGTTTTCTTATTCATTACAGTTTTCCTAAACTTTATGACCTCCCAAAAAGTAACCAGAGATTTCTATCATTCTGCCTGGGATAGGATATATACAACTCATTTAAACACATTCTATTTTTTTAAATACTTTTGGATATTATTCTTGAAAATATTTGTCTTTAATTTTCATAAAGTCATACCAAAATAACCATTCAAGGAATATAAATATTGGATTATGTTTCAATCAGAAACGTACATGAGCTCAAAATAGCTCAGTCACACGAGTACACTCAAGCAACTCTTCTACAAACCAGATCATATTAAATTTTATTAAAATTTTAATTCTTCCAATCCTGCCTGTGAATATTTCTATCTGACACGAAGCAAAGCTAAACACATTTTGGACCTTACATTGAGAAATAATTAACTTTATGTATTTATTCTGATTATGATCAATCTGTTTGGTTCATTGGACTCATATAGTTGTGAAAATGTAGATATTGTCTAAAAATGTAACAAATGATATACGCACCTCTGGCGATAATTTCTTCCATAACCCTTGCGTACCTAAAACTATAAATTGCCAAGTACGATCGATAAATCCACATTTTATTTCAGGGCGGGCTGCAAAACGATATAATTTAAGTCATTAATACATAAATAATAAGTTAATTACAGTAAAGTTAAAATACAAGTTGAATTCTTGGGAGTAAGGTGTTGGGGATTTTCATTGAGGGTAAATCTAAGAGAGGGGGCGAGGTTAGCTCAGTGGTAGAGCACTGGACTAATAAGCTGGAGGCCTGAGTTCAAATCCCGAGCAAGCACTAAAGATTTTTTCTTCTAGTGTCTTCGTTCATGGGTTGAATTCGGTGTCCCTGGCCTTCCCTAGGCCACCCAGCCTTTAATTAATTTAATTAATAATGGGTACCTTGGGTGCTAATGACTCTAGCAGTCGAAGCGGCCAAGGGGAAAATCAGGTGGCCGGAGCATAGTACTGACCACACTCTCTCCCTAGTGTGCCGTATAGACATGAATCAGATACCTCTATAGTATCTGCCCCTCAGGGCCCTCATGGCCTGTTACTGCCGTAATTGTGTTAATTGCAAAGAAAATTGAATTATTTTACCAGAATCTATTGATTGTCTTTTGGTCCAACTGAATCAATTTGCTCACATTATATTAGTTAACACTCTTCCCTCATTCACCTTGCTGAAGATTTCGCTAAGTTAACTGAGCTGCAGTGATTTTGATTTGAAGAAACTAATAAAATCATGCGATTTCGTTTAATTCAGATACTCTTTAGGGTTATTTGTAAATTTGTTGAGTGTTTCATTTCATTTTATAACATTTGCATCTACTACTAACCTATAATTGATCACCTTCTATGTCCTTACACATGAACACGCACGTGCCTCAAACATGCACGCATGCGCCCAATGGACACATACCTATAAATCTATAATTTCTTACCTGTTATAGCTTGTCTCGACGGCGGAAGGTGTGGGTTTTGTTTGTACTTCCAATGTTCCAGAGCACGGGAGACTGGAATATCTCCGTTCACTTTGCTGTTAATGACGTCATATCCAGCTGCCTTTATTCGTTTCTCCTCTTGTGGAATATTGGGGGTATGGACTGCTGACATGTTCATGACTTGGTCATTATTCAAGTATGCGAAAGCACGGGAGTCGTGGCATTTCCCTGCAATGATGAACAGCACAGAACCATTGGATTAAATGCAGATTAAATTCTTCCCTAAATTAAGAGTATTAAGACATGATCAGTGCTGCTTCATCTTTATTTGGGCTGATGATGTGGGATGTTGATGATTGAGGGAGTATGAATATCTTGACTCATTGGCCTTCCTACTTTTGTTTTAGCGGAGGTTTTCTAAAAACGGCCAGACCTAGGTAATTGATGCAGGAAGAAAAAAAATATTTTAGCATACATCTCGCTTTTGATTCGCTTCTGAGAAAACGTAAAAAAAAAAAAAAAAAAAAAAAAAAAAAAAAAAAAAAAAAAAAAAAAAAAAAAAAAAAAAAAAAAAAAAAAGAAAATACTAAAATAAACGATAAAAATTCAGTCTTTCATAATGTGTAAATAAAAATCGTTAAAAGCATTTTTTATAAAATCTTTCTAATTTCAAAGGTCAAGTTCGTTAATTAACCGAATATGTCCACCGGAACATGGTTTTTAGATTTATTCGTAGAAATGAAATGTTTTGGGATCTTCGTATATATATTTTTAAATATTTGAAAACGGTCAGAAACACGTAGTAAGTAGATGGTGAACAATCAGAAGCATACTAAATTCTCTACAAAAAAGATTCTAATGGACTTTTCCATGGGGACATGTCACTTTGAAAAATAATTGCCTAAAACTTGGAAAGAGTTAATTTTGTTCTTTTGAATAGGTTTTCGCCTATTTTTAACTCATCTTTTAATTTGTTGTTTTTAATTTCCGCTTAGGATACTGCTAGTTTTGTGATGTGTTGCCTTGATTCTTCTTTCCCTTTGAGATTATATGTTAAATTTTTAATTAAAAATTATTATCTTCAAATAACTGCTTTTATCGCTTTATTAATGAACGAGGGATAAGAACGGACAAATTCGAGTTGGGTTTTACAACAGTGTTCCGACGGTGGATGTGATTCACAAAGACAAGTTGGTGTACATGGACATAGAAGAATGGAAGCAGTGTATAGCATATCAATCGTCAAGGATATTAACATTTTTTGAGAGAAAAAACAAATCAGTTGAGCAAATAACTACTACTAATAAAAATATATTATGTTCATTCACATACTTGGAGAGAAACAGAGTCTTCAAAATAGAATATGCCTATCCTTGGGTCACAATGTTAAGTCTATCTCCATCTCCTCACATGACCATATCTTCACCTAGTACAAGTTTCAACAAGTCGGAGAGTATGAAACTCTGCTCAAACATTAAAGAAATCAACCGCTCTCTTTTGCTTCTAGAGACTGTTGGTCTTATTTATGAGAACCATAAAAACCCACAAGAAAATATAGATTTAAATATCAATACAAATACATTATTAAACAATTTATTTGTCAATGTATAAAATAAAAAATTATTTATTTACCAATGTATAAAATAAAAAAATGATTTATTTTACTTGTGTTTCTCCCCCCCCCCCCTTCATCCAGGTTAAAATCAGGTTAAAAAAATATATATTTTCCAAAAATAAAAAACAATTTTTTATTTAAAAAGTACAAATTTAATCCATAATTACATCATAACAATTTATTCTTTTTTCAAGAAATTCTTCATCGTTTTGCCATTCCACGGGTAAGCTGTCCCAGATAAAGTCGAGTGCATAATTGAAGACGTACAGGAGCAGATTTCTTGGTAAGATCCTTAGCTCGTCCGTAGATAGTGTTTCAATTCCTTCTTCTCCCAAGCGACGTATGACATCAATCAAAGCCTCCATTTCCTTTTACAACTTTAAACTAGCATGTGTTCTCTGAACCACACACACTTAGGAGTGTTTGCTTTATGATACTCGAACGGACCGACGTGCCTATTTGTAGTGTTGTAAATTAAATCGCAATACACGCACTTGACTTTATCATCAACATTTCTAATAAATCCGTTGAATGCTAAAAGGTGGTGGGGGGATGCATTGATTCCATTTGTCTGCCTCCTTACTTCTTCTTTCTTCAAGTCCACAGCTTCGGGATGTCTCCTAATCCACGAGGCAAGTCTATGTGCTTGATTAAATGAACAAACGTAGTGAGTGTTTAAATGAAAGTATCAAGTTAATTTGTCGTCTTCTAAATTTTTTGAGGTTGGGGCAACCAAAGTCATGTAGATCGTAAACTGCCACATCAAGCAAATCTTCAAGAAACTTACATTTTTCCAATCCTTTACCCCACAAAGTATGATATGAATCAGTTACTGACTTTAGACAAGGAATTAAATCGGAGTAGCCTCTCTCGCCATAATACCAGTCTATTCCGTGCAGTGATTTTCGTACCCATACGTTTGTTTTCGATTGTCTTACAGAGTCTTCAACATCCTGGGGAGGTTTGAAAAACCAATGCCAAGCTGTGCCGTAGATCGTATCGACTATTGTTAATTCCTTAACTATTAAATCATTAGAATTTAAACGAAAACCTTGAAAATCGATTACTGCTGACGTACTCATTTCTTCCAATAATACGTACTGCGTCAGTGGGAGAATCACAACTATTTAACAATAACACCTCTAGACTTTATATATAGCTTGTCTAACATACAATTGTAGATATTAAATTCGACCTTTGTCATCAACAAGTGGTATAATTAATTATTTTTTACGACTCAATTGTTAACATTTTTCCCACAAACATCCTGCAAACAGCAATTTTTTTCCTGTTGAATTGCAAATTTTCATTTGTACATGGAAATTGTAGATATTAAAATGCGACCTTTTCTATCAACAGTTGATATGATTAATTATTTTTTTACAACTCAATTGTTAACACTTTTCCCTATAAACATCCTCTTTGATTTTCCTCTTGAATTCCTCTTTTAGTATTTAGTACAATTTTCTTCCTAGGCCTGTTCCCATTTCATATTCTACAATTCTATCGTGAAGGGTGAGACAATACGCTTTAGTATTTGCTGGAAAGTTACGTCGGAATCTATTTGAAGACGGATGTCTATCGTACTACTTTTAATTGCTTCAGACTGCTTGGAACAATCTATGACTGCGAGAGGAGCAATCTTCTCGAAACTAGATCTCGAAAGGAGAGGTTGAGAATGCCTGTCGCCGAAATAACTTGTTTGAAATTCATTATACATTTCATAGAGCAGGGCAATTTTTCCCTGTTCAAAGTCCAAGTTCAAATCGTCATAGGGATATTGCTCACTGTTCAGATAAAGTTTAACATTTTTTAGGTTGCAGCTATCAAACTGGCTACAGTCCTTTGCCGGGTTTTTGTTACGATCTTTTTGAAATGCTATAATTACGTATCGAGGCTTTTCTAAATTTGTAGATGTTTTAACGGCCCACGTTTCTTGCTGTGTATTAGACGGTAATGTGGGATATTCATAAAGGTCCCAGCTTCGAAATGGAATTACTACTTTTCGGTTCCTGTCTAACATTTTGAGCAGACGTAAACGGTTCTCGTCCGAAACACGAATGTGAGGCATTCTCCAAACTATTTTATCTAATTATATTTCTACATTATCATCTCCTATTATAGAATTAAAGTCTGAGCTCGATCGTATTAAAACTAGTTCTTGCTTCAAATTGACTATTATTTGTCTATAGTCTTCACAAAAGCCTAATAAAATGTTTAACGGTAAACAAACGCTAAAAACTCCGTTTTAGCGCGGTTCCTCCCTCCCCCATAGGGAGGAACCCCGCTTATAAGGTTGATCTCATGACGCAATCCAGAAGTTCCGACAAGAAAATTTTGCGTTTCAGAACCCCTAGAGACCGAAAATGATGGTGGTTCAAATTTGTATATATATATATATATATATATATATATATATATATATATATATATATATATATATATTTGTCTGTTCCCTCTCTAGGTAGAAGACGAAAGGTCCGATTTTGATGATATTTCGTATAAAAATCTGTCGTCCAATTTGAAAGGTCAAGTTCGTAAACCAGCAAAATCCGTCCACTGGAAGATGGCGTTTGAGGCGAAATTTGCGCAAAAAAAATCGTAACGCTTACGTTTTTTAGTTCATCAGCTTGTAAGCACTTGTTTTATAGGCTTCCTGGGCTAGGAAAACGAACGAAACCATTTTCAAGGCGATAGCTTTAACCGTTTTCGAGAAAAGTGGAAAAATAGTTTTTGAATAGCGTTTTTGGTTTTGGTACTTAGAATCATGGGATTCAGTTGAAACATTTTCTGCATGTTCTACTTTCATTAAAACTAATATGTTGAAATTTGTGTTACGTTTGGAATTAAGGAAGGGTTAGAATAAAATATTTTATTAACAGACATAAAAGGTTTTGGTAACTTTGTATACTTTCCGTAATATCTCGAAAAAGGTTGAGAATCTTGGTAAACGGAACAATACCATTAGAAAGGTTACTAAATGCTCTACAAAAAAGGTTCTAATGAAAGTTTTGATTAGACGATGTCAATCGGAGAAATAAGTGCTTAAATCTTTAAAGTAATTGATTTCGCTTATTCGAACTGTTCTTTTTGTCTTTGATTTTGATACTTAGAATTATGGGATACAGTTGAAACATTTTCTGCATGTTCTTATTTCATCAAAACTAATATGTTAAAATTTTGGTTACGTTTGGAGTTAAGGAAGGATTAGAATAAAATATTTTATTAACAGACATGAAATGTTTTGGGAGCTTCGTTTACATTCCCTAATATCTCGAAAACGGTTAGGAATATTGGTAAACGGAGGGTTACCATGCGAAAGCTTACTAAATGTTCTACAAAAAAGATCCTAAAACAATTTTTGATTAGGCTATGTCAATCGGAGAAATGAGTGCTTAAACTTTGAAGTAATTGATTTCGTTTATTCGAACGGTTCTTTTTGTTTGTTTTTATTCCTTGTTGTTTTTTCATTGGTTATAGTTGGATAATGTATTTGACAATAAAACAGATTAATTAAAATAAGAAAAACAATTCATTATTAAAAATATAAAAGGCTGTACCGTATGAAATGTCAGTTTTGGATTTGCCGATTTCCTTCAAATGTCTTGAAACTGTCGAGGCTCCTACTCCGAGTTCTTTGGCATATTCCCTAGTGTTTTCAATTGCTTATAGTAGTCAAATGTATTTGCCAATAATACAGGATACGTATAATTAGAAACGATATTTTATTTTTGCGGAATCTTGGGATTCTCAGATGCCGTATGAATATCTATTAGGCCCCATTAGCATATTTTCCTTAATATCTCGAAAAGGGTTAGGAAATCGTGGCAAGCGAAATATAACAGTTCGAAAACTTACTGAATTCTCCACAAAAAATCTTTTGAGGAAATGTTTGATGGGGTCGTCACACTAGGAGAAATAAGTGCTTAAAACTTAGTTTCGTTTATTTAAACGGATCTATTTGTGTGTTTCCCGCAGTTTTTGTTTTCTCTTCTCGTTATTTTTGTACTTGCTTATAGCAGTCAAATGTATTTGTCAGTAAACAGGATACGTATAATTAGAATCAATATTTTGTTTGTTAGAATTCGAAGATGCCGTACGAATATCTAGATTACAGTACTGGTGTTGATTTCGTTCTTTAGAATTGTTCTTGGTATTCCCTATTTTCATCTGTTCCCCATAGTTTTTTATTGTTAGCAGTTTTTTCTTATTGATTATAGAATATAAATCTATTTGGCTATAAAACAGGATACGTAAAATTAGTAACAATATTTCGGAGATTTCTGAGCGAAATGCCTTTAAGATTTTCTACCACCACGAACGGCGTTTTTCCTCTATTTTTATCCACTAGATAGGCTTTATTTGGCATATTATTCTATATATGTTTTATTAAGCAGGGGATTCTGATGAAATGTCGTCTTTTTGCTGTGGATTTTAATTACGATGTATCTAAGATTGGGTAACATTGGCGAGTCTACATAGTTAAGAACCGACGGCGGTGGTAGACTTCTTGCTATGATTTAGTCTACATATGTATATTAAGTCCTACATCCAAAAAATAAACTTCACAACGGTTAGATACTATGAGGGAATAGGGAGTAGGTTCAGTGCCCGTACAAACAGAATGTCCGCAGGAAATTTACCTGCTAGGTGTTAATCCTCAAGAGCTGTAAATATACCCCAGGTATCTGCCGCACAAATACAAAGCCTAGGCGGAGAGCACCCCAAAAACAGAGATCCAAACATAGGTTATATACTAAATATTCATAAAGACTACTTCGTTGTAAACCGATTCATCAATTAGCAATCAATAGTTTTCAACAGAGGTTATATACTAAATATTGATAAAAAGTATTTAATTAGAAAAAAAAAAAAGGATCCCACAAGACTTGTTTTTGGTCCATTTGTATCTACTCCATAGACTTAATTAGGTATATTATTCTATATATTGACTTGTTATTCGTAAAGACTTGTTATTTGTCCTTCTGTATCTACTAGATAGGCTTTATTCGGCATATTATTCTATATAGGCTATATTAGGCAGGTTATTCTACTCAATCTTGATTACTTCTTCTTGATCCATCTGTAAATGGGCGTATATAGAAAACAATTTCGGGTTGGGCTGGGAAAATTTCGGGGGTGGGCTGAGACCATTTCCAGGGTATGGAATACTAAATACTTAGTGCTTGGAATAGTTTTAGGCAACTAAAACGCTATTAAACGTAAAATAAAATATGTTTTATGAATTAAGTGATCTTATTTAATTTATTTTTAAGTGTTTTACGACAAGTTTTTATCATCAATTCAAAATTTCGGGAGGGGCTGCAGCCCCCCCTCATATACGCCCATGCTTCTGTATCCACTAGAAAGGCTTTATTAGGCATATTTTGTATTGATTTATAGAGCTTCGCTTTAGAATGAGAGCCGGATTGTGTAATTTCCGCTTCTGTGTATAAGTTAGCTACTGTCGGTGTCCCTGATGCCTTAATATCACTTTTATTTGAGATGTTCGAGAGGATTTTGACAATTTTCACGAGATATATAAAAAAAAAATAAGTTTATTTCATTTCTAAGCTTATCAAATGACACTAGGGACATGAACGGAACCGCGCTAAGATGATGCAGTTCCTGCGAGTCGGACTTTTTGTCTTTGATTTTGGTACTTAGAATCATGGGCTTCAGTTGAAACATTTTCTGCATGTTTGAATTTTATCAAAACTAATATGTTGAAAATTTGGTTACGTTTGGAGTAAAGGAAGGATTAAAATAAAATATTTCATTTTTAGACATGAAAAGTTTTGGGAACTTCGTATATTTTCATTAATATCACGAAAACGGTTTGGAATCTTGTCAAGCCAAAGATTACCATTCGAATGGTTACTAAATTTTCTACAAAAAATGTTTTGTAGACATTTGCGATGGGATGGTCATATTTGGAGAAATGAGTGCTTAAAACATAGGTAATTTCGTTCACTTGAACGAATCTTTTTGTGTGTTTCCTAAAGTTTTTTTTTCACTGCTCGTTATTTTTGTGATTGCTTATAGTAGTCAAATGTATTAGTCAATAAAACAGGATACGTATATATAGAAACAATATTTTGTTTCAACGGTATCTTGGAATTCGAAGATGCCCTATGAATATCTAGATTACTGTACTGGCGTTGATTTCGTTCTTTAGAATTGTTTTTGGTATTCCCTATTTTCAAAAGTTTTTATCTATTTATTATTTTTTTTTTTAAATTCATTGAACGAAATCATATGAATTCGAAGATGAGGAGCTAGGAGGCTTAGGGTGGAGGGCATTCCCAGTACAGGTATCGCCCAGTGTACCCTCGTCATCTGTAAGTTCCTTTCTAGGGTCATAAAGATAAGCCTCCAAACAACTGTAGGAATGTAGGATTTCTAATTTTTGCCAGTATCAGAACAGCCGCTCTTTACATACCACAGTGGTACTGACGTACCGGTTTATACTAGTTGCACTCCACACGGTGGTAGTACTTGGTGTATGCCACAGCGGATTGCTCATTATAATCTTATTTTATACGTATAGGTAAATAGGTACCTAAAAAAAGTTTATTTGTGTATAAGTGTTGCGTTATTGGGATTAGAATAAAATATTTTATTAATAGACATGAAATGGTTTGGAATCTTCGTATATTGTCCTTAATTTTTTTTTTTCTTTTATGGTGCATCGAAATCTGAGTCATTAGCACCATTTTTTCCTTATGAGCTTATATAATACTTAGATTTAGCTAGCAACAATATTTTACACCGCAATTAAAGTGATTTGCTCTTCTTATAAACATAATATTTATATTATAATATAAACATAATACATTAATTTGTCTGACAAAAAAAAAGTCCGACCCGCAAGAACTGCTTCATCTTAGCGCGGTTCCGTTCTTATCTCAAGTGCGATTAGTGAAGAAATATAGCAGCTATCGGTAGGTATTAGCACCATTTTTCCCCCTTAATATCTTCAAAACAGTTAAGAAATCGTGGGAAGTACGATGTAACCATTCAAAAGCTTACTAAATTCTCTAAAAAAAAAGATTCTGAAGCAAATTTCGATGGGGCAATGTCAGTCGGAGAAGTAAGTGCTTAAAACTACGAAAGTGTTAGTTTTGTTATTTTAAACGGGTTTTTGTCACTGTTTACCTCACTTTTGTTTTTTAAGTTTATTTAACGGTGGAATGAGTATTTCATTAAAGCTGAGAAAATAAGAATCATATTGGTAATAGAGTTTTCCTAGAGTGAGCGTCGCGATGACGGGAGAGTCCCATCCGCTTAGAAAACTCAGTTTCCATATGTGGCGCTTTAAGCTTCCTTCTTTTTGAGATTTTATTTTATATTTTTAACGAAAGATCAAAACCTACCGATAGCTGCTACTATTCCTTTCCTAATCGCACTTCGGATAAGAACGGAACCGCGCTAAGATGATGCAGTTCCTGCGAGTCGGACTTTTTTATTTTTTATTCTTTTTTTTTTTAGGTCAGGGTGTGAGATTTCAAAAAAACCTTTTCCCTTTTTATGTCAACCAGGCTATAGAAACGCCCTCAGGCACTACTGAGGCAGGGGAAGTGGTTTCCTTTCGTGTTTAAGTGTTATTGTACTACTTTTTGTATGTGTGTGTGTGTGTATTTATATGTATATATGTGTGTGTGAATATATATGTATATATATATACATATATATATTATGTATATGTGTGTAATATTGTATATATTTATATGTATATATTTACATTGTTGTATATATATATGTGTGTAATATTGTAAATATTTATATGTATATTTTTTTTGTATTATTATTGTAAATTATGTATATATTTATGAAATTAGGCATTTATTTTTTATTTAAAATACAGGGTTAAATTCATTTATATAGTTTGATTTGGAAATATGGATTGAATTCTTTGAATCATCAATCTCAGGGTCTTAATGTGTATAGTTTAATTAGTTTGTTCATTAGTTTAATTAGTTTCAGTTGGGAACTGTTATTAAGCAAAGTAGAATATGCCACAACAGTGTTAGATTCCTACTCACTTAACATTTACGCGTCTTGGAGCCGCCTCTGGCACTACTTGCAGGGGGAGTGTTGGCCTTATGCCTTTCTCGTTATTGAAATACTTTTCATATGTGTGTGTGTGTGTGTGTGTGTGTGTGTGTGTGTGTATTTATATGTATGTATTTGTGTTTGTATATATGAATTTATCTAGTATATATATATATATATATATATATATATATATATATATATATATGTGTGTGTGTGTGTGTGTGTGTGTGTGTATGTATATATATATATATATATATATATATATATATATATATATGTATATATATACTACTACTACTACTACTACTACTACTACTAAGGGACCAGCCATGGCCGGAGATTGTTAATGTTAGATTTTAAAAAGCCTTTTAATATATTTTTTATTTGTTTTGAAGATTTTAATAAATTATGACTACTTGCTATAAGAAATGTGTGTCTGTGATGAGAGGCCAAGTTGCCAAAAACCAGTCGACATGAATAAAATTGTTTAAAAGAAGTGTTGAAGCATTTTTGTGACCTATGAGGCCTTATATACAGGGTGTCCCTTAAATATCTAGTATGTTACATTATCGAGACAAACGTGGTTTTTAGCTGAAGAATCGTTGTAGCTCCGGCCCAGGTGGTTCTACTAGAAAGGAAGTGGGACCAATCGAAAGCTGAGTAAATTTACTATAAGACTAATTGATAGTAAACGTAAAAATGAGTGAATGTAAGTATAACTATCTTACTAAAAGAAAGCTATTCCCAATTTTCTTGATATTTCTTACCAGCGTTACTCCTCGAACGATTTAGTAACAAAAGTTTAAAAAAAAACCATGGATCTGTGAAATGAAAATTAATTTTTTTTCTTCAGTTCATTCTAAAATCTTAAAAGAAATATTTGTTTTTATAAATATTAAGTAAATATTTACTTAAAATAATAACAAAAATTCCTAAAACAGTAAATAAATAAAAAAACAAAACATTTTATTTTAAATTTGTTAATTACAGTAACTAATACTGGGTCCAGGTGACCATTAATAAACCCCAACCATTCATTAAACTCAAAAATTATTATTTTAACCTAGATCACGTATTTTTTTTTTCACAGATCCATGTTTGTTTTTTTTAATCGTTTGTTCCTAAATCGTTCACATACTTCAATAACAAAGGATTGTGATTCATGAATGGAAAGGTGGTTAAATGAGGAAGTTTTTCTGAAACCCTGAAATCTCAGACCCTGCCCATTGAGGCGTAACGCTGGTAAGAAATATGAAGAAAATTTAGAATAGCTTTCTTTTGGTAAGATAGTCATAGTTACATTCATTCATTTTTACGTTTACTATCAACTAGTCTTACAGTAAATTTACTCAGCATTCCATTGGTCAAACTTCCTTTGTAGTAGAACCACCTGGGCTGGAGCTACAACGATTATTCTTCTAGGAACCACGTTTGTCTCGATAATACAATAAAACGATGTTTTCTCCCTCATGTGTTAGAATTCGAAAAATCGTCATAGAACATTTTTTGTTCCCCTAAAGGTCCTCTATTACCTCCCACAATATGACTAGACATTTACGGGACACCCTGTGTAATGTTGTATATATTTATATGTATCGTTTTTTGTATTATTATTATAAATGATGTATATATTTATAAAATCAGGTATTTATACTTTTATTTAAAATACTGGGGTAAATTAATTTATGTAGTTTGATTTTGCAATATGGATTGTATTCTTTGAATCTTCGATCTCAGGGTCTTAATGAGTTCAGTTTAATTAGTTTTTGGTTATAGTTCAATATGCATTTCAATGTGAAAATTGGTCATTAGACAAAGTAGAATATGCCACAACAGTGTGAGATTCCTACTCACCTAACAATTACGTCTCTTGGAGCAGCCTCACGCACTACTTGCAGGGGGAGTGTGATTTTACGTGTGTGTTTGTATATATGGATGTATCTAGTATATATATATATATATAGTAATGCGGAGGGAGGTTTATAGTCGGTTGGAGTCCGACACTACCTGGTTATCTCCTCGCCAGGTCTCCAGGAAGGATTTTCCTCCCACAAATATATATATATATATATATATATATATATATATATATATATATATATATATATATATATATAAGAGAACTCTATTATAACATTTCTTAAAGAAAAGGATAGCAGATTACCCCAGGAGGAAGGTATAGCAGATTTACATTTGCTGGAAAGGCCGATATAGTTTGATTTATGACATGCCCGCCCTTTACCTGATTTTCCAAAATGCAGCCTAAACATCCAGTTTTTCTAAGGTCCAAGATACTTCTTGGATAATAATAGATACTTCTTGGAAAACAGATAATAAAAGATACTTCTTGGACGTCCAATATCGCGCTTCTGTTTTCTCGATGAATCAGTCGTTTTTCGCGAATTTCTTCCACAGCCCTCTAACGGACTAGAGATTCACTACTTACTGGAAAACGTCTAAGGTAAAACTGAACGATTTGTTTTTCAAATTTTGCATTTTGATGCACTAAACATGAATCTGTTAAAAAAAAAAAATAATTAAAAAAAAAATAAATAAAAAAATCGCTCTCAACTAGGAAAGACGTTTTGAAGCTCTTAAGTTCACCGTCATTGAGGTAAAAGTTGGCATTTGACTTCTAAATTCATTAAGCATTAAATCTTTGCAATTGAAATAGAAATTTATTGAGGGATAGGTTGAACGGTTGGCTTCCTTTTGTCATAAAATGTGGTATGTAGTTTTTTACTTTCAAATACATACCTTGTGTGAAGAAATTATAAATTATTCATTATTTATTGCCCAAACTGTTGGAATCCATTGTACAGTCCGGAGACAAAAAGAGTAAATGAAAGAAATTGTTGGAACAGTTTTTCATTTGAGAGATATGTCACATTTTGTGTTTTCCAAATTTTTATTGATTTATTTTTTGCATGATTTAATTGGCACTCATGTTTTGAGTAGACATTTTGAGGGGAGAATTCAAAAACATTTGCGGATAGTTAAACAATTCTAATCCAAACTTTACACATAATTTGAAATTTTTTTGAATAAAATCTCAGAATACACTAGAAATGTCTACAAACATTGTGGGAGGATAAATGTTAATCCCCAGTTCGGCCTCAACATTTTTTGGACAGAGAAAGCACACGGGATGAAACATTAAATAGTCCCAATTCGCATACATGGTCCCATGTTAATCCTTATGGCGTATAAAAATCGCACAATCAGCATCAATTCCAAGTCAACATGTGATGAGGAATTGTGGACGAATATACTCATTAGCCAATCATCATTCCCGACCGGTTTGATTCAACTGCATTTTTAAACTTCTTTCATCACGGGAAGACGTTCCGGTTGCACAAAGCATAGATTCGTGCATGGCCATATATAAGGGGGGGGGGGGGCTGCAGCCCCCCCCCCTCCCCCAATTTTGGTTTGATGGTAAAATGTGTCATAAGACTCTTAAAAATAAGATCACTTAGTTCATAAAAAATATGTTATTTGTTATGTTAGGTGTAATGGCGTTTTAGTTGCCTAAATCTAGCCCAAGTTCTAAATTGCTAGTATTCCATAATCCTGAAATGCCCCCGCCCCACGAAATTTTCGCAGCCCCTCGCGAAATTATCTCCTATATACGCCCATGATTCGTGGTTCCGGATGGATTGCTGTCCGCTACACTGCAGCAGTGCTGTTAGACAGTGGATGGATCCACTGTCCAATTTGCCAAATGTCCAATTGCAATTTCGGCAAATTTCAACTTTCTAAATACATTAGCAAATGTTTTAGGGCCAACTATTTATGAAAATTTGGAAAACACAAAATATGACATATCTCTAAATTTAAAATCTTTTTCTTCCAGTTACTCTCTATTGACTCACAAAAGGGAGCCAACCGTTCAACCTATCCCTCAATATACTTCCACTAAATTTGCATAGATTTAATGCTTAATAAATGTAGACGTTTTCCTGTAAGTAGGGACTTTGTAGTCCGTTAGGGGGCTGAGGAAGAAAGCTACGAAAAGCCACTAATTTATCGAGAAAAAGAGAAGTGCGTTATAGGACGTCCAGAAAGTATCTTCTATCAATGGGGTTTACTGAATTAAATTACCGTTTTCTTTAAGGACATTTTGTCTATTTATTTGGTGGCATAATTGGAATTTAATTATTTTGGGTAAATGTGAAAACGAGGGTTCTAGGCACCGATTATTTTGAAATTTTGCACTATATCGTACTTTGATGCACTGAACACGAATACGTTTAAAAAAAAAAAAACTCGCTCTCAACTACGAAAGAAGTTATGAAGCACTAAAATTCACTGTTATGAAGATTGTAAAAGTTGTCGTAATCAGCGTATTAATAAACATGCATATTAAGAAAAATGTCTAGGACGGCTTTTGGGCAAACGTGCTATGCGTTTCCGCTCGCTCAAGAAGATATCAAAACTCAAGTGAATCCAACTCGCTGTTATGGATAGAATTCCAATTTTATGGAGGTTATAAATATATTATCAACATTTCAAACGAGAGTTCTTTGTTTCCCAATGTTACACGTCTGCGAATGCGCATGTTTACAAATACGCTTTTTACGCCAACTTTAACCTCAATAGCGGTGAACTTAAGTGCTTCATAACTTCTTTCCTAGTTGAGAGAGTTTTTTTTTTTTTTTTTTCGGATTCGTGTATAGTGCATCAAAATACGATATAGTGCAAAATAATCGGTGCTTAGAACCTTCGTCTTCACATTTACCTTATCTTGAACAGTTTTTGGGCAATCTCTTCTTAATCAATAAAAAATATGTCTACGTTAAAAAAAAACAACAGAAAATTGGACATAACTGCTTTCCCTTCGCAATGGGACCATATTTCAAATGAACTTTTTTTTTGGAAATGATGTCGAGAATCACCTCCCAGAGTTTGGCTACTTAGGGTGGGTTTACACTTGATAGTTATTGCAGGATATTTATATCGGATAGAAATTGCGACTACTGAAAACCCATGTAAAATGCATGTCTGCAATAAATTGCTGCCATGAGCAATTTATTGCAGACATACATTTTACATGGGTTTTCAGTAGTCGCAATTTCTCTCCGATATAAATATCTTGCAATAACTAGCAAGTGTAAACCCACCCTTAGACCTGAATCACCCTGTATATATATATATATATATATATATATATATATATATATATACAGTAGAACTTGGATAATTCGAACCTCTAGGGACCGATAAAAACGTTCGAATTATCCAAAATTCGAATTACAAAAGTTTTTGAAAATAAAGAGGTAAAAAATCGAATTTCATATTTTCTCACATTTTATTTAAACAATAACAAATATTTCATAAATTGATGATTACGTACATATGTAATAAATAATTTATTAAAAAAAATAAAAATAAAAGTCTATTGTTTTGAAAAAAGTCATTTTCATGGGCAAGAATTTTTTCATTATTTTTTAGGTTGATAAAGTGTTAGGAGGAATTCTAAAGCCCCTGGCAATTTCAGATATTTTCTTTATTCCTTTTTCAACCTCTTTAATTGCACCTATTTTCTCTGGCAACGTTAAAGTTTTATAACTGGTAGGCTTCGACATCTTAAATCAAGAGGTCACTGAACTACGCTGTACACCAGAAATTCAAGGCACAAACAATACAACAGATCTAGACGCTGACTCACTTATAATTGAATAAGAAATGAAGATGGGAGGGATGGTGGAAGTGAATTCTAGGATAAAACGACAGGATGGTGTATGTAACTACAACCCCTGGAAGGGAGGAAGCGACCCTCCACTTTGCAGAACTCCTAGACTCCAAGAACTAGACTATGAGTCATTCCATGTCAAATCAACACACTTTTTTTACCTCTCATAGATGGAACCGCCGCGCTTCTTGTCCCGGAACCCCTACATCCGTATCTTACTATCCTTCTTACCCGAGGGGACAATATTTAAAAAAAAAAAAAATTAAGATCGAACATTTCCCATTGGAGGTAAAGACTCGTAAAAAATTCGAATTAACCAAAATTTTATTCGAATTAACCACGACTTTTTTACATTGTTTATGCCCTAACTTCTAGGGACCGAGAGAAATATTCGAATTAACCACGATTTCGAATTGTCGAAGTTCGAATTATCCATGTTCCACTGTATATATATATATATATATATATATATACAGGGTGTCCCAGCATATGTGTCCACCCCCTTTTTCTCCTAGAGTTGTTGAGATTTCGAAATGAAACTTGGTAGGTCATAGTTATGTTGCATGAGGTTTCTTTTGAAGGTTTAGTTGACTTTATAACATTCTCCAGTTTTTCTCCAGCGCATCTAACTCGTGAGTTTCCAATGGTAAGAGGTATATTTTATGACGAATTCTGATAGAAAATTTAATTTTAAGACTAATTTATTCCAAGACATCTTTTGATCCGACTCACCGTTTGCGCGTAAAACGCAAAAAAAAAAACTGAAAAAGTCCGTCACGCAGGAGCTGCATAACTAAGCACTTTCCTCAGAATTGGGTAGTGTCGAGTGCATTCCTGAATAATTTGCTTAAAATAACCTATATCGATAAATAAAATAAAAACATGAATAGTTCTCTTTTAAATTTGTAATGAGTAACTGATCAATTAATAATTTGCTTCCAGAGTTATGTTTACACATGGTACCTACTACACTACGTAATAAATACAAAAATCCTCATATTATCGTATTTTGATCTAACGCAGGAACAGGATACAGTCACTCTAGTGGTAGAAAGCGCTCCTTGCGGCGGCTTTGTGAACCTACGTCTGACGGGCTTTTCTATTGAAATATATTACAAATTAAACCCCCGCTTTCCGATTGACCGATTCAGCTCATTTCTACAACACTTCTTTCTCATGAGTTACCCACGACGTATATCGCGTTTCGTTACAATACAGCAGAAATTACGACCGGTATGAGTATATTAAGAATTTGGGTCAGGAGTAAACCCCCCTTCTAATGAACCGATTTAGTTTATTTTTACAACACATATTTACCTGTAGATTACCACTACGAATACCGAGTTTCGTCGAAATATACCAAAAATCACGGCTGGTAGTGGCGAATTGGTATTGTGGGTCCGGAGTAAACCCCCCCTCCTAATGAACCGATTTAGTTTATTTTTACAACAGTTATTTACCTGTGGATTACCACTACGAATACCGAGTTACGTTGAAATATACCAAAAATCACGCCTGGTAGTGGCGAATTGGTATTGTGGGTCCGGAGTAAACCCCCCCTTCTAATGAACCGATTTAGTTCATTTTTATATCTCACTTTTCTCTCTATATTACCACTACGAATACCAAGTTTCGTTGAAATATAACAAATACTACGGCTGACATAGTCAAATTAGTGTTTTGGGTTCGGGGTAAACCCCCCCTTCCGGTGGACCGACTTTGGTGGTTAACGAACTCGTTCAATCGTTTGCTAATTGAATGCTATATACCAAATTTCGTGACGAAAAAACAAAAACTCTGGCCGCTATCGTGTTAACAGACACATATATATATATATATATATATGCATATATATATATATATAGATATATATAAATTTTAACGGGGGTCATTTTCGGTGTCTACTAGGTAGGATCGATAAAGATTTAAAGAAATTTTTCAAAAATTCCGTCATGAGTCCAACCTCAATAGCTACTTTCCTTCGGAGGAAAGTGCTAAAATGTCGCCCTTTTGTAGACAAATTCCTATTTATCACTGAAACCAAGCCTTGTACGTAAAAACACCTCTATACAAACGTTGTAGCCTATTAATTTTCCTTTCAGATGATACCAAGATCAAAGTTGTAGATTGAATATTTAACGGGATATTATGAATGAAAAATATACCTTAAAAGTTTTAAAAAATAACAATTCAGAAAATCGATATGAATAGAAAAAAATAGCTGTCATAAACAATAAAAAAAAAGTATGAACTTATTTACTTTATGGAAAAAAAAGTAAATACAAATTATTATAAAACAGAACAGAATAAATTTCTCTTTCCATATGAAATTATTATTACTTTAAACGACAAACTAAAAAACAAATTTCCCTTTGTTTTAAAAAAAAGTAATCAGTTTCCAAAGAAAGTTACATTGTTTAAAAAAAATATTAACTTCACTAAATATGGCGAAAATCATTTTAAATGTTCAAAATGTCCACCTTCAACATTAATACATTGCACAAGTCTCTTCGGGAAATCATCCTGAGCATTTAAAATCTCATCTATTTTTAATTGTGCAACTGACCGAGTTATCCGATCCATCATGTCCTCTTTATTTTGGGGCCTTTGATGGTACACCAGGGCTTTTAATCTACCCCACAGATAGTAGCCATGACCGTCAAATCAGGTGATCTAGGCGGCCATTCTACCCCCATCCCACGACCTATACAGCGATCTGTGGGAGAAGGGAGGAAAGTACCGAAATTAGTAATAAAATTGAATTAGATCATAAATAAATTTAAATAATAATAATAAATGTAAATAATAATAATAAATTTAAATAATACTTCATAATTTTATAAAAGTTGCATGTAATACCTGGAAATAACTGACGAAGTTTTTCCCGTACTATCAAAGAAAAATGTGTGGGACAACCGCCAAGTTGTATGTACATGTTACATCGCTGTTGCAGTGGAATATCTTCCAATAATGTGGGTAGAGTATTTGTCAAAAAATTACAAAAAAACTTCTCCCGTAAGTCTCTCTTGAAAGAAATGAGGGCCAATTACGTATTGACCAAAATTCCCGCACCATAAATTTACCGAGAACCTATGCTGGTGATCAACCTCCGTCAACCATTGAGGATTTTCTTCCGCCCAGTAATGACAATTGTGTTTATTAATGCTTCCATCGCTGCAGAATGTGGATTCGTCAGTCCATAGAATATGTCTGTAAAAATTCCTATTTTCTGCTAAGGCTTGTTGCATCCAATGGTAGAAGCGTAATCTCTTATTGCAATCCTCAGGTAATAGTTTTTGGTGTGGGTTCATATGGAATGGAAACATTTTATTTTGTTTTGCAATCCTTCCCACTGAGGACTTACTCATATCTGAGTCCCTAGCAATGTCCCTGCAGCTGATATGGGGATTAACTGCAATTGATGTAAGGACATTTATTGTGTTCTCTTCGGTCATCGCAGGTCTTGGCATTTTCCTTCCCTTCCTTTCACAAATTAATGAACCTGCTGTTTTTAATTTTTGCTCAAGTCTCGGGAAGAGCTTTCTTGAAGGGTGTGGTCTATTGGGAAATCGCTGAGCGTAAAGACGTGCTGCGGCGCTGGAATTCCTCCGACATTCCCCAAAAATTAGGAGCATGTCTACATAAAAATCGAAAGCCGGCATATTTAAGAAGAAGAAGGTACCTTCTATCACTTAATGGTCAATTGATACTAGCAACTAATTTTTAAGTCCAATTTCTTATCAATGCCACATTATACCAAATAATCTTAGTTCCATTGTAACAGCAAACAGCCTCTTTCAACTAAGTACATTAACAATGAGGATTAGTAGCAGAAGTAAATCGTCACGTATGTTTTCATCCTTTTCTTTCTTATCATTATTACTCAAGAATTAATACATAAAAATCATCCCAGTGAATAAGTGTTTAACTCGAATTTCCTTGATTTGCAGTGGTCTTTGAAAATTAATGAAAAATCTGGTTTTCATACTCTACCGAAGAAATATGGCAAAAAGAATAAGTAAAAAATCTGGTACAAGCAACACACAACTTTCACTTACCACCTTAGTCGGAGTAGGTTAAATTATTTTAAGCAATTAATATCCATGTTTTTCCACCCTTCTCATCAATCTACCCAACATATGTTTTCATTCATAATATCCCGTTAAATATTCAATCTACAACTTTGATCTTGGTATCATCTGAAAGGAAAATTAATAGGCTACAACGTTTACATTGAGGTGTTTTACGTACAAGGCTTGGTTTCAGTGATAAATAGGAATTGGTCAACAAAAGGGCGATATTTTTTCAGATTTTTGCGTTTTACGCGCAAACGGTGCGTCGGATCAAAAGATGTCTCCGAATAAATTAGTCTTAAAATTAAATTTTCTATCAGAATTCGTCATAAAATATACCTGTTGCTATTGGAAACTCACGAGTTAGATGCGCTGGGAAAAAACTGGAGAATGTTACAAAGTCAACTAAACCTTCAAAAGAAACCTCATGCAAAATAACTATTACCTACCAAGTTTCATTTCGAAATTCCAACAACTCTAGGAGGAAAAGGGGGTGGACACATATGCTGGGACACCCTGTATATATATATATATATATATATATATATATATATATATATATATATATATATATATATATATGTATGTATGTATGTATGTATGTATGTGTGTATGTATGTATGTATGTATGTATATTTGTTTGTTTCAAATCATATTCAGACTCAGATTTTCGCGGCACGACACTGGTCACACTAAAAGGGCCGATTTTAGACCTACACTTGTTGAGCATCGGGAGATAAATAACATTCTCACCACTATCTACTAACTCAATGCACGAAATTGAACTCAGTGTAAAATTTGAACGAACCTTTAGTAAACTATGATATTCTACTAGGTAGGTAGATTCATGGCGACTATAAACTTCAAGTAATGTATTTAAGAAAACTTGTTTTGAGTGGATTTTAAATATTTTTGTTATTTAGTTATGAACAAATTTTTAGCCGTAAGAAGTACGCCCTTCATGTAGGTGGTTTTCTACTTTGTTGCATGCTGTCATGTCAACAGAACATGGGTTATTATGTTTTCTAACTTAAAATGGTAAGTTTTGTTATTACATGAAGAAGTCAATTATTTTTGCTTGTTTCTCGTTTTATTTTTTTCTAGGTTTTTATTTATAGCTAGTTATATAATTGATAAATACTTTTGATTATTGTTGAATTCTTTGCTTCCCATAAACATACACTCACTCTTCAAGATCTTATAAGGTGATCCTTATTTGTCATTATTTGTAACTCCACTGGCATTTTTTGATCCAAATAGACAATAAGATTGGGTAAATCTGTGTTTTCTGTATTTCATTCTTACCTGTGTAATATTATCCCTAATTTGTTGTCATTTGCCTCTGTTATCTGACTTTCAGAAAAGTGTATGTTGATAACAATTGCTGCTCCAATTTAATAAAACTACTCATGTAATTAATTAAAGTTGTCTTAAAGAAAACCATGATGCATTGTATTTGTTCTATCCATGACTTTTTTTTTAAGTCCAACAAAGTATTTTTTTAAAGAAAACCATGATCTATTGTATTTGTTCTATCCATGACTTTTTTTAAGTCCAACAAATATGTTTAAGTGTTTGAATATTTGATATGAGTAAAAGATATATTATTTTGTTGTTACTACAGTAGGCTTCATTGAACACTATTCCTTTATCTAAAAAACGATATAAAAACTATCAAACTATTAAGATCACTTAAAGCATGGATCTTGCTAATTTCAATGATGTTTTTTTGTTTTGTTAAGTTTATTTGGACACAAAATTACCTAAGTCAGCCACTGGACTAGTACTATTTTATTTTTTAATTTGATAGTGACAGTTGTCACATCAATATAACTAACATAATCAATTCTTATGGTTATTCCTAATCTTGTAGGTTCAATCTTCTGAAAGATATCATTCTATAAGCTATCGTATTCTTCCAAACTGAAATGGTTAATAGTTCTCTTATTTTATTGACTTTCATGTATATAACACTATTATTTCATTTAATAATATTTATGTGTTTTTCCTGTTTATGGTTATATTTATTTTTTTTTTTTCAAAACAGAGAAGTTTAATTTACAATGTATTTTTTCAATCCTGATTTTTTAATGGAATCTTTATTTCTTAACCAGTTTCCAGTTACTTACTGTTTTAAACGTATTTGCTAAATCAATTAGTATACATTTATTTTCGTCTAATTTCAATATTCCTTGTATTTTTTTACAACAAGTTAAGAAGAAACATAGTAATCATTTATGACAAGGGAAAATTAACGGAAACGCCATTGGAAATAAGTTGAATTAAGAACCACCATTAATGAGTCCAGGGGTAAATAGAAAATAATTTTAGGAGGGGCTGGTACCAGGGGGGGGGGGACAACTTTAAATATTTTAGTGTAAAATGGTGAGTTTTGGGGTCCTCTGACACCCAGTAGACCAGGGTAAATGTTGAAAACATGTTTCGTTTTTATTGGGATTTTTTTTACACGAAATGTTGTAACCAGAACCGCAAAATGACCCTTTAACATTTTATTATTAACTGAATAATTTTTCATTTGTGTTGCAAGTCCATGATTTATAGAATCTTTAAGCCACAATTTGTATTACATTGAGTAATTTTATTTACTATATACACACACACCAAGCACTAATCTCACTCGCAGCCATCCCTGCCATTGAATTGCTGTTCAAAGCTAACCTAGAACTTGTTAGTCAACTATAACAAACAAAAAAGAATTATTTGTTCTGAACTAAGTGATCTTATTTCTGAGGTTTTTGTGACACGATTTTACTGATTAAATCAAAATATAATCGGGGAGGGGGGGAAAGCCTCCCTTATATACGCACATGGATGAGTCGCTGCATGGACAAACCATGACTTCGTCCTAGATACTGTTTGTGCCATTCTGGTATAAACATTTTGAATTTTATTTTGAGTTTTTGAAGTCATTTAATCAATAATTCTCAATTATTGAGTTTATGATGAATTTAGTTGGTATTCTATTACATTATTAGGAAATGAAATCAGATCACTTGTTTCATTTTATTTGATAAAAGTAATGTAACACATGACACCTTGGCTTTTCCTGATATGAAGACTCCATCATCCAGCCACAATTTTAGATATAGAATGCATGAGCAGAGAAGTCCTTTAATATGATTTCCCCAAAATTAACAAGGGTGGACATTCTGGATTTTTTCTTTACTCGTGTAATATAAATATTTTCTCCCCTGGAGCACCTGTTGGTCTGTAAATAAGGGTATCCATTGGATTGATTAAATAAAATATTGATAATTAGTTTACTTTTATTTTGAGTGATAAGTATTAATTGTAAACCACATTCTTAATTAATGTATCTACATTTTTGGTGGATATTTCATTTATTTTTTAAAATAAATCTATGTGAAATTGATTTTCTGCTATTGCTTCTGAGCTCTAAGTAAACTGCTTTTGATACTTGTATAGTTTATATTATCAGTCTACGTTAAATTAGGTCAAGTTTAGAGTAGCCTAACAGCCTATAGGTAGAAATTATTGTGTCTAATTGCGGCGAAATATGTTATAGACTATACTTAGAGTAGTTTTTTAACAGTAGCACACAATTATATATATATATATATATATATATATTTTTTTTTTTTTTCACATACATTAACATTTACTTGGCTGGACTGACATTAAGATTTTTGAGTGTATATAAGACTTATAATATTTTGCCTCTTTTTTTTTTTTTTAATTTGATCTTGAAGAAAATTGTTGAGACATAACTAGCAAGTTTAAAGACACAAAATTGTTGACTTTTTTACTTTAATTCTTGTTTTGAAGAATCCAAGTTTAATTTGATTGTTGCTAGTGAAAAGGCTAGAAAACTAAACTGTTCAACTCTAATGATGTTGTGATTCCACATAGTATCTTAAAACATTTCATGATTTTCTTTAATGTATCAAAAATTAAAAATACTTCAGGGATGGAATAAATAAATATGCATATAAGTTAATTATTAATTATGTTATTTGGAAATTATTAGATAATTTGGAAAATAAAATGGTTTTCAATGAAATAAATGATGTATATATTTGTAAATAATGAACAAACATTTTTTCTCTAATTAGCTTTCTTTAATTTTTAATTGAAAAAAATTGGTTAATTAAACAATATTGTGTTTCATGTTATTTAATTTGATAAAATTAAGTTATGACTGATAAACATAAATCTTATAATTTTTTTTCCTAAAATGAAATTTATGTTTTTCAGATATGATGAATGGTATTAACAAGCTTAAAATATGCAAGACCAATGGAAGGAATGAAGAGAATGGTGACGAAGATGTGGAAGAAGATATTGATGTTGCACAACCAAGTACATCAAGGGCTGGGCTGTTGGACGAACCTAAATGGAATACTTCTACACGCCAGATATATGAAGATAACTTGAAATCAACATCCAGCTCAACAGCCCGAAAATGTGAAACTTCTTGGACGGCTCCAGTAGCCAGAGAGCGTGTTCCCTCTGTTACAGATTCTACAAGTAGTGATGACAGCTGTGTATATATGTACAAAGGTGATGGGAGCCAAAGAAATGGCAATGATGTAAATAAGCGTGTTAATTGTTCATCTCCAGAAATGGATTATCTTGAAATGGATTTTGATCCTTGTCAATCTAATGGTCATGATTCATCAGATGGATCTTATAGCTGTGATGTGGGTGATTTAAAAGAAGATGAAAATAATGGCACTTTTTGTGGTAGCACGGACCAGGAAAGAAATTCTACTCCCACAAATGTAGATTCTAGAATCCCTTCCCCTCGTGTTGATCAAGAGTTAAATTTGAATTCAGAATCTCCACAACCCTCAACCAGCAAAATTGATTTAAACAAGATTCCTCTTGGGCTTGTAGACAATAAGCCGGAGTGTTCAAAAGTATTTACAAATCTTAAAGACCAGGGACCAAAAAATGATTGTAATTTAGACCATGTAAGTTCAATTGTCAGTTTTTATTTGGCATTAGTAATTTCATTTAATAATTAATCCCATTTTAATTCTTCATAAAATTTGTTATAAAAGAAAGGAATAGCCTTTCATAACTTCTCTACGAAATTGTATTCCCCCCATTTAATTAATTAAGGTGTATTCCAAGCAATACGTGGCAGTCAAGGATTTTTCTATTATAGATATTATTTTATTCAAAAACAAGCATTATCCATCCTTTAAATTTATAATTGAATAGATAATTACATAAAATTGTGCAAATGACCATAGATCGGCGCTAATGTCCTAGATGCAGGTTCGCCTTAAAAAACAAAAAAAAACAAAGACCATAGATGTTTGAGGTGCTATAAAAAAAGAAAAAGAAAAGAAATATTTCAAATCATTTGAACAATGATTACTTGTGCTTAATATATTTATTAATTGAATAATCCTCTCTGCAAAAGATACGAGGGTATCTCATTGAACTATTAAATTCTCTTTTAGCTTATAGTTATGACACAAAGTCATAAGTTGCACTTACAGGAAGGAGTAATACAATTGATAACTAAGTCTCTTTCTGTTTAGAAAGCTTTACTTAGGTAATACAAACAATTATATATTAAATTCTTTTATTTGGAACTTCCTATATTCTTATTTTTATTTAAATATTTTACATATGTCAAGATCCAAATTTAATAATTAGTAAGTTGTAAGAAAATTCCCCATGCTTCTTTCATCAAACTTGGACAAATATAAAGTATCTAATTATAACATTACATCTTGAATTTATTTATCCCTGGAATACCTCAGATTCAAATGGGATTCCTAATTTACAGACAGCAAGAAACATCTCTTAACTATAGTTGAAGAACAATTGTATCACTAATGGGTTGTTCAAAACGGTGTTGCCTCGAAAAAAAATAAAAAAAAACCCTTCATAACAATTAAAGTTAAATAATATGAAAAAAAAAAAAAAAAAAAAAAAAAAAAAAAACGTGACATCATTGAGTTCGTTGACTATACCTATAACACTCTGGGAATCCCCTCCCCCTAGATCCACCTACCTACTGTAAGTAGAGTCAAGGTAACTTGCATACTGAGAAAAACTCTCTCTGGAAGGTACGATACAATTATAGAATGTGCGGAGTAAAGGATTGAGTACCCTTCATTACAATTATTCAGCCTAATTCTTTTGAATTTAGCTAATTATTTTTAACCCCACTGATCTGTAGAACACAAACAAAGGGTGTAAGGACTATACTGTTTATCGTCCTGGTCAAAAACAAATCCTAATCCTAGAAGGTACAAGCACACCAAAAGCTCCCTGTCCATGCATTTGCATGTGACAGACATGTAAACGTTGTTGTGGCTACACCTGTAGCCATGGTCTTAATGGAAAGTCAATTTTATGTTGTTTTTTTTAATTTAGTAATACATTTAACTAACCTACAACTAACTATACTTATACATGACTATACGCCATTGTAAGGTGAAACCTGTAGCAGCAAAATGTAGTGAATGATAATTAAAAATAATGGCAATTTAAAAAAAAAAAAAGAAATTATATTCTGTTTCATTGATATCACACAATGACCAGTTGAGCTTGTCCTCTATTCTGTACCTGGAGTCATTGACACTAAACATTTCACTTTTTCTTTTCATTACGATTACTACTTTTTCTTTTCTTTTATTTAGCCTATAAACTGACAAGCCCATTAGCACTATTTAAGTATTTATTTTATATTCTTATATTCATTGCTATCAGTCATGTATTTTCTTTCACCAAGAGTCTAATTATCAGTATATTTAATAAAATGATGTTATTGTAACTTAGTAAAACATACTTATTTTATAACCGTTCATAGCATTGTCCATTGCTGTTGTTTTTTTTATTATTATTGTTATTTTTGTTTAGGGGGGTTAAAGGCAAATTTCTAGAGGGATTGTACTTTGGTCATAGTTTTGCTATTTTTTATACCAAGAAATGTTTTTTTTTTTCTAATTATGAGTGAAGCAATTAATCTTGGTTCCCAATTTAGCACTCTTTGAATGTAGTTCAATTGAATCCTAAGCATATAGAAAAATATTCCTTCATGAGTGCAACCTCAATAGCTACTTTCCTTCGGAGAAAAGTGCTAAAATGATGGAATTTTACTTATAGTTTCTTTGCATAAAATATAATTTGATCAGTTTTTAAGGATTAGAAATAATTTTTTATTAATGAGGTATAGATAGTTAGCCGTCCTAGTGCTAAGCAGTTAATGAATAGTTGGCAAAAAACATCATGGGATTCATCTAGGAAAACATCAATACAATTTTTGTAAAAATCTATATGAAGGACATTTTGGCTACTCTTTGTTTAGAACCTCTTCCACCCACCTGCAACTCTGTAGTTGTTCTACATTGCATAAAATATAATCTTTGCATTTGAGTCACATTCCTTGAATATAGCTCTGAGGGGGACTTCATTATTTCTAAAAAATTCTTTCTAACTGGAAAAGAATTATTAGCAGAATTTTTATCTCTGCTGTGGGCTTTGAAAGAAAGGAGTGTTGTTTGGGTAGTACCTACTGGAGTTTACTACTTCTCTTGTATCTGTTCAAATGAACATTATTGATTCGATGTGCCTCTTATCTGAAATTAATAATTTGAAAATTTTCCAAATACACTACTGAGTACTTGGTTTAATACTGTGCATACATCTTGAGCTGAAGAGGTTTGGGACAAGTTGATAGGCAGATTATGTTGCCTCATACAACAGGCAGTTATTGTGGGTGCGTTGTTGAAATATGTCTAATACCTGAATTAAGCCCTTAAATTATGAGAAGAGAAATAAAAAGAATCTTATCTTGCATCCAGATTATAGACCACCTGAGTTTTTTAGCTCCAATGCGTTCCTGCATGCAAGTGAAACTCACCAGAACTGATCCATTGCGCTTTCAACATTATTCCTATTTGTGTCATGAATTGGCTAATAATATAGCTATATGGTATCTGCCCCTCAAGTTACTCATAGCCGGTCACACTATTGATTTTTCTTTAATAATATTTATCATTCAATATTTTAGATATTTCCTTTTTTTTTATTTTTAATTAAATATTTTATTTTAGGAATTAGAATTAGCTGAAACTGAAGAAATTAACTCTACCCTTCTCTCTCATCGCCATACAGCACCAAATAATCTTGCTTGCTGTATATCAAACATAAATCGAGCTATGGTGAGTATATTTTATCATTTTTAACATAATAAATACAATTTTTCATTTAAGATTATCCTTTTTGTTGAAAGTGGTAATTAAAAATTTCTATGCTCAATGAATATTAGGGTGGGTTTACACTTGCTAGTTTTTTTTTTTTTTTTTTTTTTTTTTTTTTACGGCGCATCTACAACTTGGCCATTAGCGCCGTACACTTGCTAGTTATTGCAGGATATTTATATCAGAGAGAAATTGCGTGCGACTATTGCAAACCCATGTAAAATGTATGTGTGCAATAAATTGCTCATGGTAGAATTTATTGCAGACATACATTTTACATGGGTTTTCATTAGTCGCAATTTCTCTCTGATAAAAATATCCTGCAATAACTAGCAAGTGTAAACCCACCCTTAGGGTGTGAAGTCATATTTTTGATTTAAGGAATATATGGGAGCCTTTAAACGGAAAAGAACCAAATGCCATCTGTTCATTCTTTAGAGAATTGGGTTTAAAGTTTTTTGTTGGTCTAAAATTCCTTTATTATCTGAAATGTTTCATTCATTTTCTCTCATTAAAATAAACTGTTGTTATGGCAATGGGGTTTTATTTTCATAGTTATTGATAAAATGGTGCCTGATTCCTTTCTGTTTATTTCAGCATACTGGAGATGCACCATTTCACTTTTTTGGGGGTATTTTTTCTTGCTTTAATGACAACATTATATTTTAACCAGTTTTTTATTACTATATAAATTCTCTAATTCTCTACAAGATAGCATCAAAAACTCATTTTCTTTAAAAATGGCACTTGGTTCCTTTCTGTTTAAAGGCATCCATATATTCTTTGATTTTTCTAAAAATAAAGTCAACAATATGTTACAGAGGGCTTAAGATTTAACCATATTTCAGTATTTTTTTTTTAGCTTTATCTTCAGGTACTGATTCTATGGTGTACCTGGCACATAATGGGTTTAACCTAAATTTTTGAATATGTTCATCCATTAGATTTGAAGGCTGCACCGACCAGCCAGTAAATATGATAATTTACTGGCTCGAAAATGGTAGAGGATCTATATTTTGAAGATCTTTTGTCACATTGAAAGATCCGTGGTTCCTTAATGGAAGTTAAATTAAGCATTATATACTGAGTGCTTATATAAAAGGTTAACAAAGTTCATTTGGATTTGGCTAAGAGAATATGGCAGATTTTCAAAAAAATCTATATTTTGTACATTTCAGAATGCTCTTTGGCAACCTTCTTCAGCTAAAAGATAAATATACACAATAACAAATGAGAATAACCACAACATGAAGCAAAATTTTACATCATGACAATAGGTTATAATACAATTTTTAAGTCCATATTAGGTAAACATCTCATAAATGAAATGATGGAAAATTGAACCAAAACATCAAAGGTCTAGCCATGATTAATTGTCTTGCACCGGACTTACAATCCACCACTCTCAGCGACCTACTCAACTGTCTCATCCCACAGTTCCCTCACATTTGTGTGTAAATTTGTGGATGACCTTCTGTTAATATAAACCCAAACAGACTAACAGACATACTGGATTGCTCCAATTTCTATCATCCCCAACTGGAATTCATGGTAGAGTTAGGCTGCGTTTACACGGGCGAGAAAACTTGCGACAGTACTTGCGCAAGTTCTGTCCCGTCGTGTAACCACTTAGATGCAATTTTACCCGACACTTGAACGCAAGCTGTCCTGCGACCTCTCGCGCGAGTCACTGTCGCAACTTGTTGCGTCTGAGAGCTAAACATCCGTTTACATTGTGACACCGTTTGATGCAATTTCAACTCGCTTCAGTTTGTCTCTCGCCCTGCCGCCGAGTAGACTTGTTAAAAATGCTGCCGCGCTTGTGATAATAGATTATTGGTTTTGATCAAGAGGACGGGAAAAGAAGAAGAAGAAGAGTATCTGGGTCAGAGAATGTATTAGGAGAAGATACGATTTAGGGGCCTTTATAAATTTAGCCAATGAGTTGAGAAAGGAAGATTATTCACAATTTAGGAATTTCATACGGATGTCTGCTGTAGAGTTCGAAGATTTACTTCACATTGTTGGACCTAAAATCTTTCAACAAAATTTAACAAATAAATGTAACTTAGAGAAATCGACTACAACCAATTAAAAAGTGAGTTAAACAACGACAAAAACCCGTTCAAAAGAACAAAACAAAGGTTTGAAGTTATAAGCAGTTATTTCTCCGATTGACATCGCCAAATCAAAACTTATTCAGAACCTTGTTTTGTAGAAAATTTAGTAGGCTTTCGAATGGTAACCTTCTGCTTACCACGATTTTCCAGCCGTTTTCGAGATATTAAGGAAAATATACAAAGTTCCCAAAACGTTTCTAGTCTGTTAATACACTATTTTATTCTTTAACTTCGAACTTAATCAAAATTTAAACATATTAGCTTGGATGAATTTCGAACATGCAGAAAATATTTCAACTGAATCCCATGATCCTAAGTACCCTAACCAAAAACATTATTCATCAACTATTTTTCTAATTTTCTCGGAAACATATCGCCTTAAAAATGGTTTAAAGAATGGACGATCTTCTCCTTTCAAATTACACGAAAGATTTTCTTACCAAAAGTTATTGAAATTTCTGAGGCTGTGAGAGAGCGAGACAAAACAGACACACACACACACACACACACACGCACACACACACGCGTGCACACACACACACACACACACACACACACACATAGGTTCTGAAACGTTTAATTTTCTAGTCGACACTTTCGGATTGTCTCATGGGTGGGGTTCCTCCCTATGCAGGGAGGAATGAACCGCGCTGAAATGCTGCCGCGTTTGTAATCATAGTAAATTTACGTTATGTTGCACCTAAAATCCAAAAAACAGGATACCAATATGTGAAAATCTATAACAGCTAGTGAGCGCTTAAAGGTTACTCTTCGTTTTTCGCCTTTGGTAAGTAATGAGTTTAAATTAGTGAAAACTATTGTTTTAATTAAAAGCAACGATACAAGTAATAAATATCTAAACCCCTTCCTTTAATTAATAAAAGTAACACAAACATTACTAAACTAAAAAAAAAAAAATGCGGTCTAATAAACAATAAAAATAAAGTCAAATATGAACGACAGAAATACTCGAAAACCCAATTCCTTCCATGGTAATAGTCCAAGACTCAACCACTCGATACGCCAACTTGCACAAAAGTGTCGGAAAATATCTCCCACTGTTTGATCGGGCAACAGTGCGAGTGCGAGAAATTCCTAGAGCTGAGTGTTATGTTTAGACGAGCAAGTTCAAGTGTCAGACACTCCCACAGCAAGCTCGCGACATCAGTTGCGCGAGTAGTTGCGACACTGCTCTCCAGACCGTTTACACATGCAATTTTGACTGTCGGACAGAAAACTCACGCAATTTCTCGCCCGTGTAAACGCAGCCTTAGAACACGTCAAGCAACTCTTTTACTTGGACATTTTAGTTATCAATCAGACAGATAATGCTAACCACAAACTGGTATACAAAACCCGCTTACTATGGACGATTATTTAACTTTCACTCTTCCCATCCTTACCACCTCAAAATTAATGTAGCTTGGGGTCTTCTTTGCAGTGTCCTCTCCTTATCCCATGGGTCCTTCCATAATGCAAATTAAAAAATATCTACCGAAGTACTAACATGTAACAAATATCCCCAACATTTATAAAGACTCTCTTAAAGCAAGCTAAATCCCAATCATGCAATGCCACCTTTTCCAATTCTTTCCTTGACTCCAGTCCCCAGTTGTTCTGATCCTTTGAACTTAACATTCATCATTCAATTCTTTATTGTGTAAATATGATAATGTTTATTAATATTTTAAAGCTCGACACCATTCCATTGATTATTTTTTACTTGTGACCATTTAAACAAGTAAACTATAATTTTGAAAGCAAAAACAAACTTCTAACAATACTTCTACAAAAGCAGACTTACTTATCAAAACAAATTTTTCTTCATTCAAATATATTCTTTGTGGTCCACACACAACCCCCATCATCTGGCTTCCTTCACTTAAAAAGGCTTTGCAAAATGCCCTGTGAAAATGCTTTGTTCCTTCACTGTTTTTTTTTTCACACAATATTGTAGAAAGGGTAACTTTATTTACAAAACATACTCTTCAAAATATTGGTGACTGTGGTATATTCTTGAAGCATGCTTCCAGTTTTTTTTTCACAGCTGTCATCCACCAGTGAAATATACTTCCAAATGTTATGCTTAGGTTTTGGGGATTGATTCATGAGCTAAAACGAAGAGATGTGCAAATCAAAATTATATCAGTGGAACTTACTAATTACAACTTGTATCATTATAATCTAAATTTTGCTGATGCGACTAAACATGTGCTTCCTCTTTAGTAATTGACCCGATTACATATATTCTCTTTCTTTTTTGTTTCTGGCATGAGTCATTAAAAAAGTGGCACATTTTCTTATTTTATTTTTCTTGGCGATGATTTTATTATGTTATTTCTCTTGGTGCTTCACATCAATAAACATAAATATAAAAATAAAAAACAATTTTTTTCATTTTACACCACTTTATTTAAAACCCACATTTCCGTAGCCTCATTACACCTCTTCAGGAGCTTTTACATATTTTAATAAAATATTATTAATTATCCGGCGCTAATGGGGTAGATGTTGATGGACCATAAAAAAAAATAAAAAAATGATTAGTTAACAAATTCTTAACTCAAAATGATATAACAGTTATTATATAATTAAGTTTGTCTAGGATTGTCATAGTATATACAATTTTATTGCTAGTCATGATGCAGTGTAAAAGAAGTTTCTATTTCTGCTGTTGGAGCAGCTGTTCACACGTGAAAAACTGCAGTTCAATGCCTCTCAGCTTCAATTCATATTGCACTCGATTTCCTTGCTTTCAATTACTGTCATTTGGGGTGAGTTCGGACACATTTTCCAGGTTTTCTCGTAATAACAAAAGACAGAATTTTTATAAAAATCTGGAAAAATTAATGTATGAACCCTTAACCGTCCTCTATCGAATAGTGTATTTTGTTTTTTGAATATTTCAAAAAATTTCAATTTTTTTTATTGCTAAAATGTGTCCGAACTCACCCCTACGTGTGGGGTGAGTTCGGACAGCCTTTAATTTCTGTAAAAATCTAAACTTAAACTATAGTTGGAGTGAGCTCGGTCATAATTGACGATATTCTGAAGAGGAATATTTTCTATAATATTTTTTAGATTAACAAAATATTCTTTAACTTTTTCCTTATCTACTTCTGCTCTACACCTTTTGATGCTTTGTGCAATGCGTTTTTGTTGAACAACAAAATATATAAATCGATCCGCTACCTCTCTCAGAGTCTTCTTCTTGGATTTGACATCGTCAATCACATTTTTCAAAGCTTCTTTGGAATAAAAACTTTTTTCCTATAAGCCAAGAGGGCGCAAGTATAATTGATGCATGTCCGAACTCACCCCACGGTATGCGATATTTTTACTTAAACGAGAAAAAAAAGTTTTTGAACAAAAAAATTAAATATATTTATTTATGTATCATTAGACAACATATAAACCTACTATACAATATGAAAAATTAGGGTTTAATTACTTACACAGCCTCTACACAGATGTTTGTTTCTAGCATCATGGAAATTACAACTTACATTAAAATAGTCATTTCTCACTTTAGAGTGTTCTCATGGCGATTTTAGCTTAACTACATGGGGAAAATGTAATATCGATCGTATTTGTCAAGCCAATTATGTCCCTAATGAAAAAACTTGCTCCGGGTTACGTGATTTCCTGCGCCATGCACTACTGTCCGAACTCGTACTACCTGTCCGAACTCACCCCAAATGACGGTATTCCTAATGCTTTTTAATGTCTATCAACTGTTGAAGGATCAACACCTAATGATCTTGGAAGTTAGTTTTGTTTCTGACATTGATCTTGATTGTGTAAAGCTCCAGATCTTAATTGCTGAATGATAGCGTGGAAGAGAAACTGGATACATAGGGTATCCCAGCTAGGGCAAGGCGAGATAAAAAAACTCTTGTCCTATAAAAAAGCATATTTGAGAGCTTAATTAGTCGCTTGAAGAGAGGAAACTCCTTTAATTTTTTTATTCTGTCTGAAAGTAGATTAAAAAAACTGCTCAATATATTTTTAATAACATTAGCTGGGTGGTAGTAATGACCCTGGAAGTCAAATCACCAATATTTATATATATATATATATATATATATATATATATATATATATATACAAACATACATAAATATACCTGGGATCCAGAGAGCTTCCCTTGATTAAAGAAGCAAAATGGATATATTGCTAATTTTACCACTGTTGCCAGCACCACCTTTGAAGACCAGTAAATAGTACACAAGGAGCCAGTGACTTGGCCTGCAAAATCCCCATATTTGTATCCATTAGATTACCTTCTTTATGAGTATCTAAAGGACAAGTCCAAACTAGGCAGAGTTTGTAGAAGATGAAATTGTTCAATTTAGTTAGGAGATAAATGAAAAGTCCGTAGTAAGATGGCCAACTCTTCCTCCATTGAATACAGCTAAGTTTGAAAGTATCCTACAAAAATCCTGTATGTAATCCTCAACTAAAATTAAAATCCCTTCTGTAAGAAATTTGTTTTGTTGAATGAGTCATTTTAAAATTAAGTAAACTTTTAAAGAAGAAATTCTGTGGTTAAAATAGTTATTAATCAGTTCCAGCATGTACTTCAAGTGAAAGCCCAAGGAGCTGTAAAAAATTAAATTCCTCATCTCCAAGGCACATTTTTTAGGAGATCAATAAATGTAAAAAACTGATTGTTTCGCACCCTAGGTTTTATTATCTCCTTTAGAAACTTCTAAAAAAGTGATTGTTAAAAGAATGTCCACCAGTCTAAGTTGCATTTAGATCATCAAATCTAATATTTTTCACACAAGACTGTAGAACACTCCATGCCTAACTAAACTGGTCTTATTCTTTTCTTCAACATCTCTGAAATTTAATCTCTTTGGAATCTGGCAAAAATAAAGTTAATATTTGAATAAAAGTTGTTCAAATGGTGGCAGGTTAATTGAATATAATTTTAAACTGAACCTTAACAGGTTGGAACATGTTCCAGAGTAATATTTGAATGTTGTCAGCATTGTCAAGAGCTGCTAAATCTCTAAGTTGGATGAGTGCTTGCTTATATCTAAACTTGGGAGAAAATATGACGTCTACTAAAAACTTAGAAATAGAAGATGCCAGAAGAAAATTTCCTAATGCTTTTTATAACTTAGTATTTTTGTGCACACCCGTTTGTTTTTGGTATGTAATATCTTGAAGGGTCTTTTTGTATCTCTTATGGGGTTTGGGTTTATGTATTTATTGTAATTTATTCTGGCCATCTGATAAGCATAACACATGCCTTGAGTTTCAACTCATTTTTAAGTGAATTTTTTTAATTCTCAGTGCATATGATAATAAATTATTGAGACTTTTAGAGTCACAATATATATATATATATATATATATATATATATATATATATATATATATATATAAGTTTGATTTAACCTGAAGCTATTTATTAGCAAATTTTATTATTCATTCTTTATCCAGTTTCATTTTATCATTACATTAAGGAGCGTAAATTGACACTGAGGCTCTCTGTTAATTCAAATTGAGTAGTTGTTACTAGCTATGCGTTACATTTGGTATAGATCCTTCAATTATGGATACATATATTATTGGCATTGGAAAGGACGAGAAATTTCTTCTGAGTAGTAATGAGAATACTCTGGTTTCTGGATAAATTTTATGGTTCATCTTTTCAAGGTTTAAAATAAGATAGATATTATCACTCAATGATGAGCATAAAGATAGTTTAGTTAATAGCTACATATTCAACAAAAGACGTGTAATAACAACATTTTAGAATTTTTTTCATCATGGCACTACAGATTGCACAATAGTGTATTAAATTTTGTTATAAAGTTATGTATTATTTGTTTTTGAGGTGATATTACTATTAAAGAAAACATAAGTATCTAGTATTAATAACATTCTTCAGTAATTTTTGCGCGCTTCCTCCTTCCCTCCATTAGAAGTAAACCCGCTTATGACAAAATCCAGCAGTGGCGATGGAAAATGCCCTTATTTCAGGACCCGTAGATCATGAAAATAAAGTCTGTTTAAATTTGGTGTGTGTATACATGTGTATATGTATATATATATATATATATATATATATATATATATATATAATATATAGACATAGACATAAACACACACATTTCCTGTTTGCTCTCTTGGTGCCCCAAAAAGGCTCCTATTTTAAGATTTTAATTATATTTATTATAACATGGTTTTTTGGGCGACATTTGCCTGAGAAAATCGTATTGTTTTAATTTTTGCTTTAGTTGGCTAGTAGGTGCACATTTTATAGTTTTTTGACATGGGAAAATTAATGAAACCCTTTTTAATGTGATATCTGTGACCGTTTTTGAGAAAAGTGGATACTACTAGCTTTTCTAACTAATTATTGGTTTAGGTATTCAGAAACAATTGATTCAGTTGAAATTGTTCCAGATGCTTTACATTCATCCAAACTTAGATATTTAAATGTTGGTAGCATGTGAATTTAAGAATGTATTAGAAAATAAATAGGCTACCTGTTGCTGTGTCTCTTCAGAGTGCTGACACATTCCACTATTCAAGAAGTCTCCTATTAGTATTTCCCTGGGATCAAGGTTGTTTTCCTTTGTGTACCAAAAGTACCTAAAACGTAAATGATCCAGCATTTTGCAATCACAGATTATTTATATCGGCGTCTCTTCTTCTCCTCCACACCACCTGCTTGTTCAGGTTCCAATGTTTTGTAATTATTCCAATTGCTTTCCGAAGTTCTACCAGGATTCTCCAGAAGGCTTTTGAATACAGTATATAGTATGCCTTAGGATTTGGGCTTCCCATAGGCATTGTTGCTTCCTATTCAGCCATTGGTAATTAGTCTGCTTGAATAGTGACGGAGGTGTGTTACAAAACGGAGGAGGGTCTATTGGTGTTGTAGGAGCTCCCATTCCTGCAAGTAGGTACGCCCTTTCATTGCCTGGATTTCCACTGTGTCCAGGTGCCCAATAGATCTCGATGCAGTTCCTATTCTTGGCTAATTCATTTAGTTCCATTTTACACTCCCTGACCAGTTATGACGTCTTTAGGTTGTTTAGTGCTTTGGAGGCAGCTAAACTGTCTGTAAGAAAATTAATCCTTTTATTGCTGCATTGCATTCCTAATGCTGAAATGCAGCAGCCAGGATTGCATATACCATTGCCCAAAAGACCAACAGTTCCTTTCCTAAGGCAATGTGGGTACCCACCCTTGGTACCCCTTGATAAAAATGACACAGTTCCTGCAAGTTGGACGATACAATTAAGAGTTCTTCAAAGGGAGAAAAACTGCATTACCTCAAGCCAGCAACTCTGTGGGTCTTGTCCCTAACTTTTTATTCCTGGAATGAATAAATAACTATAAATTAAAAACTAATTGACCCTTTAATTTGATTTAGAAACTATTAAACTAGGCTAAAGGCTAATAGAACCTCATCTCAATAATTTAAAAAAAAAAACTCTCTACCCTACATATTTGATCAATATGGTGTTTCAGGGGAATGAACTTTTCTTTTTTTTTATAATTAACCCTTTTTTAAATAAAGAAAGGTTTATTGAATTTATTAGAGGTATGAGCTTTTGAAATAATAATAAAATAAAATAACTGCATAAGTCCGTCTCGACTTGATAAGGCTATGTAGTTTTGTATTTAATAAGTATGAAACATGAATGGTTTATTGAGAGATCATTGACCGTTGGTGATGCAAAGTTAGGAATTGTCGACCGAACCCTGACAGTTCCTACCTTTGAATGTTTTTATGTTTACAGTTGTTTATTACACTTATCAATATTTTACTTTTTCAAGTTCAGAAATTTAGATTTAACATTTATTGAGAATTCATTTTTATTTTTATGTTAAATTATGCTACTGTGAAACTAGTAAAAAAATACTCTAAAAATTACTCCTAGTAAAATTTAAGTTGAATCTGTTGTTAACAAGTTCTTTCACACATCCAAATAATCTGGAATTCTATTTATGTATACCTTTCTCCATTGGCTATAAATTAAATTATTCTTATTGCCTCTATTAATCATTTACATTTCTGGAAAAATCGAACTGTACATCTATGAGAGAGTGGTTACAGACAGGGTTTGATTTTAGGCTCCCTGGCGGTCCCTAGGCCAACCCAGCCTTTAATTAATTTAATAATGGGTACCTTGGTGCTGATGACTCTATGAGTCGAAGCGGCAAGGGGAAAATCAGGCGGCCGGAGCATAGTACTGACCACACTATCTCCCTAGTGTGTCGTATGGTCAAGAATCAGATACCTCTACTGTATCTGCCCCTCAGGGCCCTCGTGGCCTGTTACGGGACTGATTTTTTTTTTTTTTAGGCTATAAAATACTGATCATAACCCCTTGCTGTTTCCACCTTCTGCAGCATACACCTCTGTCACTATAATGTATATGATTTTATAAATTTACCATTATACCTAAAATGTTTTGCTTCTTTTAAAACCGCAAGTAAAAAAAAAAAAAAAAAAAAAAAATTACTTGTAGATTTTAAAATCTCAAATTAAAGTTTCTTATTTTGTTGCATTTCTTGTATTCTTATGTTTTATAAACTATAATTCGCTTTGTTTTAGTGTTTTATGTATGGCCTTGGAGCAACACTTAAAGATGAGGAAAAATTGCAAGAATTACTTCTGAACTCAGAAATTACTTACCCCTCTGACATGCCTATAACTGAATTTCTAAATGAAATGAGCAAAGGACTTGTGACAATTCCTGTAATACAGGATTCTATTGATAAAATATTTGGAGGCACTGTTACTTCAAAGTTTTTTACTCCATATCCTCGTACTGTAAATTTATCTTCATGGTTACAGTGTTGGACAAAAAGAGGTAAGGTAACTTATAATTATGTTCCTTTGTTTTTACTTTGATTGCATACTTCGATTATTGAGATAGTCATAAAGCACATCATGTAATAAGGTTTATTGCCCATTCTCATGCTGTTAGAAGAATTGAGGAACAATAAAAAGTTTGAAAGATCAATGTTTTGCAAAATTAAATGATTATCTTAAATTGTTACAGCGACTACTGCCAAATCCAAATTAATAATATGAGAATCATTCAATATCTAACAAGATAAATTTTGTTTTTACAAAAACAGTTAATCCACAGGGTGTATAATTTTTTTTTTTATGGTGCATCAACATCTTGCCACCCTTCCTAAACATCCATGATGGTGACGGGAATCTTTTTAACCGGTTCAAAAATGAAAAACAGGCAAAAATACAGCAGGAACTCTTGCACACTCTTCAAAACAATATTCAAGCAACATATATCAGATTCTTGCCCATTTTAAGCAGAAATATCTCAATCTGTTATTCGATTTCTGCATGTACTTAAGGAATTAATTTTCACAGATTTTTCATTTTTAATGTCAAATTTAATTGTCATAATGACAATTTTTTAGTTTTACAGATAAACAATTAAAAAAAAAAGGAAAACAGTGGTAAACATTTTTAAAGTAGTGAAACTTACACTTTTGAAACTATAAGTACTGTTTTCTCCAACAGAGATCGTCCTATCAAAAGTAACATGAGGACCTTTTTATTGAATAGAAAATGTATTATGCTTTTGAATGACCTTCTACGTTGGATCTACCTATTACAATGTCTAATTCACTTTTCAGATACTAAACAAAATAGACGAAAAGCTCAAAACTGCTCATGTCTGTTAACCCTTAGAATACTATGAACGAATACATTCTTTCTCATAAACTTGCTCGAGATGCTATGCACAAATATATTCGAGCAACCGAGACTGTTCCCAGTGTGCAGTGCTCAAATATATATTCTTTTTCTCATACTTTCTATAACCCCTACTACCAGAAGGCCCAGAGATATCTTGTACTACTCTGTGGAACTATCCTAGCTACTACTTAACCCCTTAACGGGCAAGGGCCGCTTGAGTGGCCACAGCTTGCTGAAATTAAAAAATGACGCGAGTGAGGTGGAATTGGTTCCAATGCTTCCTGCTAGATTCCGGGGTATGCCAAAAAATAGAATTTGGAGGTCCTGGGCCCGAGGAGCTGATATATGACGAAGTTGACCGATTTCGCTTACATGTTATTCATTGATTTGTCTCATAAGTACCTACCTCTCATGAGACTGGAAGGAAAAAATACTTTTTTTGGCATTGCTAATGAAATGTTTTTCTCAATTCTGTCTTGAATGAAATTGTGGGCTTGCATTATACTATTATTATAATTTTTTTTTTTTTTTTTAAAGCCTGCCAATCTTAGGGTAACTATCCAATAAACCATTTTCATTTTTGGGATCTTTGCGACTTGGAATCGGCTTTACGACGTATCGCGGGCATTACATATCAGGGATTCCCGATGCCTGGTATGGGCAAGGGCCGCTCAAGCGGTCGACCTCGTATTTATGGATACAATTTTTTTTTTTAACATCCTGGGTTGATATTTAGTAAATGGATGCCCCCCAGACTCCCAAATATAAATTTAAAAATTCCAACATAGCTAGCAAAATGTGCCCGTTAAAGGGTTAACTGTCCGTTAGATTGCAGAAGGATGTCCTTATGTGTGTTTTTCCTGCGTTATTGTGAGTTGAAGCTAACTTTTGCTTGTGCTGAGTTAGCTTCAACTAAGGGGGGGACCCTAGCCACTCTAAGTCCAGTTCCTGTTGGGGTTGAAGTGATTCTTGTATTGTTTGCATACACTTTTACCAAAATCTGCCAAACCTTTTTGTATCTTTAAACTAAATTAAAGAGGGAAAATATGGTAACAATAATAGTTTTTAATTTTGAAAATTGTATAGAAAAAGTCCGACTCGCAGGAACTGCAGCATCTTAGCGCGGTTCCGTTCATGTCCCTAGTGCCATTTGATAAGCTTCGAAAAGAAATAAACTTATTTTTTTTTATATATCTCGTGAAAATTGTCAAAATCCTCTCGAATATCTCGAATAAAAGTGATATTAAGGCGTCAGGGACACCGACAGTAACTAACTTTTACACAGATGCGGAAATTACACAATCCGGCTCTCATTCTAAAGCAAAGCTCTATAAATCAATACAAAATATGCCTAATAAAGCCTTTCTAGAGGGTACAGAAGCATGGGCATATATGAGGGGGGGGCTGAGGGGGCTGCAGCCCCGTCCCGAAATTTTGAATTAATGATGAAAACTTCTCGTAAAACCCTTAAAAATAAATTAAATAAGATCACTTAGTTCATAAAACATATTTTATTTTACGTGTAATAGCGTTTTAGTTGCCTAAAACTATTCCAAGCTCTAAATATTTAGTATTCCATACCCTGGAAATGGTCTCAGCCCCCCCCCCGAAATTGTTTTTATATACGTCCATGTACAGAACCTTTTTTGTAGAGCATTTAGTAAGCTTTCGAATGGTAATCTTCCGCTTCACAAGATTGTCAACGGTTTTCGAGATACTAACGAAAGTATACAAAGTTACCAAAACTTTTTTTGTCTGTTAATAAAATATTTTATTCTAACTCTTCCTTTACCCTAAACGTAACAAAAATTTCAACATATTAGTGTTGATGAAATTCGAACACGCAGAAAATGTTTCAACTGTATCCCATAATTCTAAGTACCAAAATCAAAGACAAACAACCCTCCCTAGGAAGGACGCTAGGCAGTTGAAAAGCTAAATCTTGGAAATCCATATCTCTAACATTAAATTGATTTCTTATTTTTCTTAACCTGTTTTATTTTCAAATACATTATCCAACTCTAAGCAATTAAAAAATAACAAGGAATAAAAATATAAAATTTTAGGCACTTTCAACACTTGTTCACACTGAGTAAAACAATGTAAACAGATCTAAGGTGTTACACGGTAGCTGGTGAAAGAATGAATGAGGTCTCGTATTGCAATTCTCTGTATGCAGGGTCTACTTCCAGGTAGTCATATACTTTTACTGCCCTTTACCGTTACTCAGAAAGCTCTTTGTGTTTACAAACAAAGGACTCTGTATAGACCACCCGTATTAACCCAAAAGTGATTATGTCAAGCTTGATAAACTTCCTGAATTAAATTAAGGAATTTAAGAGTGCTTAAAATAGGTTCTTGATCTAGTCAAAAAATTCAAGGAGAATTACACCACGAATAGAAAATTTCGGCCAAACAGAAGGAAAATAACAATAACAAGGATAGTTAAACTTCGTTTTCAAAGATTGTTAGTTGTAACACAAAAACGGTCACTCATGATTCTAATAAATTAACTGTGAAGGGTGATTACACAAATATTCCTGTTGAGGCTTTAAAGCTTCAACTCAAAAAACATATTAACCCACAGGTAATATCTAGATATTCGTACGGCATCTTCGAATTCTAACAAACAAAATATTGCTTCTAATTATACGTATCCTGTTTACTGACAAATACATTTGACTACTATAAGAAATTACAAAAATGACGAGCAGTGAAAAAAAAAACTGCGGGAAACACAAATAGATCTGTTTAAATAAACAAAACTAACTAACTAAGTTTTAAGCACTTATTTCTCCTAATGTGACGACCCCATCAAACATTTCTTCAAAACATTTTTCCACGATTTCCTAACCCTTTTTGAGATATTAATGAAAATATACGAAGAGGGCCTAATAGATATTCATACGGGATCTGAGAATCCCAAGATTCCGCAAAAATAAAATATTCTAATTATACGTATCCTGTTTTTTTTTTTTTTTTTTTTTTTTTTTTTTTTTTTTTTTTTTTTTTCCTGCGCATCTACTTCTAGGTCATTAGCGCCCGTATCCTGTGTTATTGGCATATACATTTGACTACTATAAGCAATAGCAAACAATAGGGAATATGCCAAAGAACTCGGATTAGGAGCCTCGACAGTTTCAAGACATTTGAAGGAAATCGGCAAATCCAAAACTGACATTTCATACGGTACAGCCTGATATATTTCTAACAATGAATTGTTTTTCTTATTTTAATTAATCTGTTTTATTGTCAAATACATTATCCAACTATAAGCAATGAAAAAATAGGAATAAAAACAGACCAAAAGAACAGTATGAAATAAACAAAATCAATTACTTCAAAGTTTAAGCACTTATTTCATCCGATTGACATCGCTTATTCAAAACTTTCCTCAAAACCTTTTTTGTAGACCATTTAGTAAGCTTTCGAATGGTAACCTTTCGCTTCCCAAGATTTCAAGTTTTCAAGATATTAATGGAAGTATACGAAGTTCCAAAAATTTTCATTATTTCTAGCAACAGAAAATTGGTCTCTTTTTTCCTATCCTGTTTTACATACAAATACATTTTCCCAACATAAGAAATTACAAAAATAAAAAGCAATAAAAAACCAAGGGAAAGAGGCAAAAATTACAAAAAGAACGACAAAAACCCGTTCATAAGGAAAAAACAGACGTATTTGAAGATTTAAGCACTTATTTCTCCGATTGACATAACCTAATCAAAAATAGTTTTAGAATCTTTTTTGTAGAAAATTTAGTAAGCTTTCAAATAGTTTCTATCTACTTACCACGATTTCCCAACCGTGTTCGAGATATTAATGAAAGTATACAAAGTTCCCAAAACTTTTCATGTCTGTTAATAAAATATTTTATTCTAACCCTTCCTTAACTCCAAACGTAACAAAACTTTCAACATATTAGTTTTAATGAAAGAAGAACATGCAGATAATGTTTCAACTGAATCCCATGATTCTAAGTACCCAAACCAAAAACGGTATTCAAAAACTATTTTTCCAATTTTCTCGAAAACGGTTAAAGCTATCGCCTTGAAAATGGTTTCATTCGTTTTCCTAGCCCAAGAAGCATATAAAAAGAGTCCTTACAAGCTTATGAACTCAAAAACGTAAGCGTTACGATTTTTTTTGCGCGAATTTCGCCCCAAACGCCATCTTCCAGTGGGCGGATTTTGCTGGTTAACGAACTTGACCTTTCAAATTGGACGCCAGATTTTTGTACCAAATTTCATCAAAATCGGACCATCAGGGAAGCCAGAAATGAGCGAACAGACAAATATATATATATATATATATATATATATATATATATATATATATATATAAATAAATATATACATATATATATATATATATATATATATATATATATATATATATATAAATTTGAACCACCATTATTTTCGGTCTCTAGGGGTTCTGAAACGCGAAATTTTCTTGTCGGCACTTCCGGATTGTTTCATTGTATCAACCTTATAAGCGGGGTTCCTCCCTATGGGGGAGGGAGGAACCGCGCTAAAAGTGATTTTTTTTCTTTAACTAATATTTATTGAACAAAACAAGTTTTATGAGTTACAAATAATAATAAAATAATTATTTTTTTAGTAAAAAAAAGTATCAGGTTGATTAACTTTATAAATTAAAATACCACAAAAGTTTAAGATCAAGACAAGGGAAAGTTATTTCCTTGAATATTCTAAAAAATAATGCACCTGGACTAACAGGGGTAATGGTAACCTATAAATAAATTTAAAACTAAAATACTTCGGTAACTATTACAATACTATTTCGGAAACTGTTTATAATTATTGATAAGGTCCTTACACAGATATAATGAAATTAGCATCTTAAATTGCAAAACGTAACATAATTTTTCATGTGTCCTATCTACATAATATCTAGACTAAATTAGAGGGTCTAATTAGACATAATAAGAGCAAAGCGATCCATGGCAGGAGCTCAGTCTGAGTATAGTCTTGTTCAAAACCAAAGAGGCCTATGGAAGGAATAGGCTTCACATTGGCTAGCACTGGAGGAAGGGTCTACTGGCTACTGGCTCTCGCTCCCTCTCTGTTTGGCTGGCAATCCTTAGGTTAATATATATTTTTTTTTTTGTAATACTTTCCCTTTTTCAAACATTGTATTTTTTTAAACCGTAGCTTGAAAAATGTGAAAAAATGTACAAGCCAATCAATTATCTTTGAGTGTGCAGAACAAACCAGGCTGATGTCATTTGCAGCTTTTCCCAAAAGGAGGAAATGCAAAAAATTATATATTTCAAACTCAAGAAACAATATTATCCTTAAAAATTCAGAATAATGATTTTGTTGTGTTTTAACTCATGCCCCTGGGTATCTATATTTGTTGATATACTCCAGAGGTTGCTCATGTTGTGTGTTTATAATCTATTTTTTAACTTGCAATCATGGTTTCTTCAGGTGCAATTCCTGGCTATTCCCCGTAACCCCCTTTATAGATAGCCTCATCTCCCACAGTTGGTCTAGCCGGACGAGAGGGGGACCCTAGCCATACGCATTAAACTTTCATCTGCGGTGTTCTGCTTTAACCTTTGGTCGTCAACCTTCATGTCACAGGCAGGGCAAGCCCAACAGTTTAATTCATTACACTAACCTCTTGAGAATTTTGGTGCTCTCGAATCTTGTCATTGACTGAGGTTGCCTCCTTTGATAAGAGGCCTTTCTCAGTTACATAAATCATTTAGTAGTCTATACATAGTATGTTAAATTACTCATCAATTGTAATAAATTACATAAAAAATGTTCCTAATTTCTCTTATTCATTTGAAAGTGAATTTAGAAAGTGGGTGACTCATTGGACTAACAAGAAAATGATTTTTGTTTTAGGTGCTGCTGTCCTTCTCTGCTTGAATTTTCATTTAACAGATGCTAATTGTAATTGTACAGTTAATCCTTCATGGCACTATCAGCTTGTATTTAGTACCACCTCAATGGGAATTCATATAACTCATGAAGACATGATCCATGAAAATACTCTGAAAAAGTTATTAACCAATCCATCTGATGTTTGGATTCACAGAGATGCGGTTATGGCCCATTGGAATCCACACAGTGATCTTGTACCCTTGTTTCATACTTCTGATCATTCATGGAAGCAATATAATGTCTTAGGTAAATATTTTATGTTCCCATTATGCCTAAGAACAAACTATAAAAAAAGAAAAGAAATAGTGTATTGTGATTCCTGTACTGTTTATAATGGTTTTATAGGCAGAAAGTCAATAGTAAAAATGTTTTATATTGTTAAACATTTTCTTGGAACAGCACTTCAAGGTTTCACATCCGTCGATGCCTCTTCAGAAGCATAAAATCACTTGAAACCTACTAGTATGCCCTAACTGTTGGAAGATGGACCTTCTGCTTCAAGGTCATATCTAACCTGAAATAATTTACATAACAAGATATCAGCTGCTGTACTGAGTCATTAAGTAAAAATTGATATCTGAAAGAAGCATATGAATTAAAAAATCCGTTGTCAGAATATAATAGATTGAATAATCTGTGGCCAATACATTAAAAAATATATATTACTTAAATATTTTATATCAGTTTTTCTGTATACATATTTTTTCTTATTTTTTTAATAATTTTTATATTAGGGGGGGTTGCAATTTTGGGTCTTCCAACTACATGAGGCATTGCTGTGGATCCGATGAGAGAACGAACCCAATGATCAGGGGCCAAAACATTGCACAGAATGTTTAAACGCAAGCACATGGCTCCTTGTGTGGTGATGACAGAACAACCAGTTCACAAAAAAGTGATGACAGCAATGCTCTCAAGTCCAAATCATTATGCGTACTGAATCCGGTAGAGCATAATGGTCACAGTGAGACCCCGTTTTCCACTCTACTCCCCTCACCATCCGCACAATGGATTTTTAAAATCCGGGCATATCTTTTGTCCCACCCATGTAAGCTTGCTTGGAAGGCAATGATGGCAACATACCTTGGCAAACTGTTATCATCCACGCCACAAACCTCTTGAAGATGTAAAATCTTTTTTTTTTTTTTTTTTGAAGAGAGACATGATTTTGTGCTTTAAATTATGAAATCAACTTGTGACCAAGAATATATTATTTGGGTACTTGTCAAGCATATGTGCTGGGGTGTTGGTCTTTCTACCTGACCTGATGCATCTGAAGCACCGGGAACACCTCTCAATAGCGCATCATTTGTATTCATTTTCAAAATGTTAGTCCACTCAGAACAAGATGAAATAAGTTTTTCATAAATAAATTTGTTACCTTTGAGACAATCTTTGAAACGTTGGAAATATTTTATTAACAGACATGAAATACTTCGGAATCTTTGTATATTGTCCTTAATTTTTTTTTTCTTTTATGGTGTATCGAAATCTGAGTCATTAGCACCATTTTTAGCGCGGTTCCTCCCTCCCTCATAGGGAGGAACCCCGCTTATAGGGTTGATACAATGAAACAATCTGGAAGTGCCGACAAGAAAATTTCGCGTTTCAGAACCCCTAGAGACCGAAAATAACGGTGGTTCAAATTTGTGTGTATATATATATATATATATATATATATATATATATATATATATATTTGTCTGTTCGCTCATTTCTGGCTTCCCTGATGGTCCGATTTTGATGAAATTTGGTACAAAAATCTGTCGTCCAATTTGAAAGGTCAAGTTCGTTAACCAGCAAAATCCGCCCACTGGAAGATGGCGTTTGGGGCGAAATTCGCGCAAAAAAAATCGTAACGCTTACGTTTTTGAGTTCATAAGCATGTAAGTACTCTTTTTATAGGCTTCTTGGGCTAGGAAAACGAATGGAACCATTTTCAAGGCGATAGCTTTAACCGTTTTCGAGAAAATTGGAAAAATAGTTTTTGAATACCGTTTTTGGTTTGGGTACTTAGAATTACGGGATTCAGTTGAAACATTATCTGCATGTTCTACTTTCATTAAAACTAATATGTTGAAAGTTTTGTTACGTTTGGAGTTAAGGAAGGGTTAGAATAAAATATTTTATGAACAGACATGAAAAGTTTTGGGAACTTCGTATACTTTCATTAATATCTCGAACACGGTTGGGAAATCGTGGTAAGTGGATAGAAACTATTTGAAAGCTTTCTAAATTCTCTACAAAAAATATTCTAAAACTATTTTTGATTAGGTTATGTCAATCGGAGAAATAAGTGCTTAAAACTTCAAATACGTCTGTTTTGTTCTTATGAACGGGTTTTTGTCGTTCTTTTTGTAATTTTTGTCTCTGTCCCTTTGTTTTTTATTGCTTTTTATTTTTGTAATTTCTTATGTTGGGAAAATTTTGTGTGTAAAACAGGATATGAAAAATGAGACCAATTTTCTGTTGCTAGAAATAATGTAAATTTTGGGAACTTTCATTAATATCTCGAAAACGGTTGAAAATCTTGGTAAACGGAAGAATACCATTAGAAAGCTTATTAAATGCTCTACATAAAAAGTTCTAATGAAAGTTTTGAGTAGGCGATGACAATCGGAGAAATAAGAGCTTAAAGATTGAATTGATTTTGCTTATTCAAACTGTTCTTTTTGTCTGTTTTTTATTCCTTTTATTTTTTAATTGCTTATAGTTGGATAATGTATTCGAAAATAAAACAGGTTTAGTAAAATAACAAAAACAATTTATTGTTAGAAATATAGAGTTCCAAGATTCCAAGACCTTGTAACTAGCGGGAAAGTTTCTAGTGTTGCCGACCCTTCCAGGTAAGATTGTAAATCCTACCTTTCAAGACCTTTCATGTCCCACCCATGTAAGCTTGCTTGGAAGGCAATGATGGCAACATACCTTGGCAAACTGTTATCAAGACTGGTGGAACCAAAATAATAACTGTCAGGGTTCGGTCACTGCTACTTTTATCGTAAAAATGGTTTTATTGTGCCGACGTTTCGGCTTGAACTTCAAGCCTTCATCAGGGCTGTAAATACAAGTAGGACATATTTAACACTAATATATGCACATATCTATGTAAATATACCTAACATATATATATATATATATATATATATATATATACATACATACATATATAATATATATATTTATATATATATGCATATACACATACACATATACACGCACACATATGTACATATATATGCCCACATACATACACATATGGGGTATGTATTATTAAGTAGCAGTGACCGAACCCGGACAATCCCTACCTTGCATCATCAACGGTCAACGATCTCCTCTCAACAAAATAATAACTGCTTCTATTTTAATCTTTCGAAATTAGACTAGGGATAAGAACGGAACCGCGCTAAGATGAGGCAGTTCCTGCGAGTCGGACTTTTAATAGGATGATCTTCATCAAGCACATAACGAGTAGTCTATTGGCACATTCTGATCATTCTTTACAATAGTTGAATATTGGCTAGAACTGCTCTTAAAATACTCGATCTAGTCTCTAGACCAATGTGCTAGTAGTACTTCCCAAAGGCAAGCCCAACATTGTCTTAAATCTCCGCTGTATTATTAGTGTCCACTCCTAGATTATGGGATCATTTTGATTAGAGGTGCTGTTTAGAGGGGATACATTTGTATTGAGAACAGGTACTGGTTAATATCATTTAATTACTGATCACCTATTAGTAGATTTGATCTGGTTAACCTACATAATACATATTAATTCATAATAAAACTGATAAAAAATATTTAAGTTACATGTTATTTAATTTATTGTTTCTTAAGCACTAAACAATCTTTTTTATAGTTTGGTGACAAGATTTGTTATTTGATGTATCTATTATATTTCTTTTGAATACTGATCTTAACTTGTTGTTGGATTGTTTTGATTTCAAAACAAGTTCTCACCCATATATATGTTGGCAGTCTTTACATAACTCTTGTAGCAGAGGCTTCACTTTTGTACAGTTTGGCTTTACTAATAGTTTGTAAGTAATTTTATGGTCTTGGAGATACATGGATGGATGTGATAGCTATAGAGCTGATTAAATCAACTAATAGAAACATAATGTATATGTGTAATTATTGACCTTTTGCTTACTTCTTATTTCTTTAGCTCCTTTTTGTTATTAAGCATGGAGTCAACTAGCCTCAGCCCATCTCTTATGCAGCTGTCAATCCTGATCATTCTTTTTACTTTGCGCAAAGAATTGTCTTTACTTTTTATCTTCTCCATATGACATTCATATGTAAGCCTTGGCCTGCCTACTGGTTACTTCCCAAATGGTCTTGTTTCCATTAGGCATTTTCCAACTATCCCTTATATGGATTATTTGGCAAAACCACTTTACCTGGCATTCTTAGAGGGTATATTTTTCTGATTTCACACCTTGACTATCTTGAATACATCTGTTTCTGACATGGTCTTGCTGAGATTTGCTATCTACTCTTCTAAGATACTTCATATCTGCCCCTGTTATCTGTTTAAAATGCTTTTCTAATATTGTACAGCTTTCCGAGCCAAACAGCAGTATTTGGAGAAAAATCCTTCTTTACACGATTTAGGAGCTGCTCAATTTTACTATCCTTGGCAACAACTTCAAAATGTTCTCCATTTCAGATAATGTTGATTTCGTACATTCTATTCCTTCCGACCTTGCTCTTTTCAGGATTGATTAACAAACCTTTTCTTGTAAGTTCTGCCTGCCACACATTAATAGTTTGGAGTTTCTCTGGCCTTTAGTCACTAACATATTGTCTTCTGTGTAGATAAAATATTGTATGAAAATGGAGACAAGATTTCCATATCCCACTGGGATTCTAGTTCTCCTTTTACAAAATTTGCATAATTCATCCTTAACTATATTAACTCTTATGAGACAGCAATCCACACAACCTTAGCTGCTCATGGAGTGGAGCCCTTTTCACCTTCTTGGTTCTACAGGACAGCATTAAAATAGCTGTGCCTTCTCTGCCATCTCTTCTCATTTCCCCTTATATATTTTCGTTATTTCTTTCCATAACAAGTTTCCTGTATTCTTTTTCTCATATTGGATACAACGGCAGGCGTAAAAAGTTTTTTTTTTTCAATTTTTACCACCCCAATTTCAATTTTTTTTTCATTTTTTTCTGCCCTGTAATCTAGCAGTTACAAGAGAGACTAGAGCTTACAAACCATACCATTAGATATAACAAAACGCTGTCACAGCTGTTACTATTAGTCCCAAAGCGAAGAAATAGTCATGAAAGTAACTATCAGGCCACAGGGCATGCCGGCCCATTGTCACTAAAATAGCTATAAGGCCATGGTGCATACCAGCCTGTTGTCACAAAAGAAAAGTAGCTATCAGTCTCTAAAGGGTTAAAAAGTAGAAGGCTCAGACTCTTTGTGAAACTGAAATGGAGCCGACTATAATACATTGAGGCTTATAATCCCCATTGTGTCTTGGTACACTGATTTAAGGGCATTTACCATGTTTGGGGGAACTCTTTCCTTCTGCTGCTCATTCCAAATTTCTTGCAATTTAATGAGATCAGAGGCCGATCTTTGGTCAAGGATACCGACAAATTTGATTTCCGTTATCTCAAGACTTTTGTAGGAAATATGATCCTGTCTTTACATTTACCTAATTCTAGTTAATGTTACCATTCAGAATGTAGTTTAATCAAAAGCAATAGCATCTAGTCTAGCAGATAGTTTGCTCTAGTGAGTTTGAACCTAGGGATTACATTGTCTAGAATTTAGCAGCATTTATGAAACAGTAGCTTTTCATCGCATACAAAGATAGTGCCATATGTTAGTCTCCTTTTTTTTTTGTTGATAAAAGAGTGCCTGCTTTAATACTCTGTATATTTTAATCATAAAATGGAAAATAATTTCAGTCTGCCTGATAAATATTGGTAAAAACCAAATAAAAAATGTTGAGTGTGGGTATCAACAATAATCTTAAACTCGAAATCAAAGGACGGACTATAGTATGTTTACAATGAGGAGTGGATAAGGTCAAAATGAGGATCCACCTCCATATTGGACAATAAACAAGCAATTGTAGTCGTAAGCGCCTCATGAGAATTGTGGGCATCTTGAGAACTGATTTTGTTCTTGTAATACATTTTCCAACATATATTAAATTATTATTGCGACCATTGTTTTTTTTTACTTATAATTATTATATCATAATAGAATTTAAAACCAGATACTTAATTACAGGGCAAGTTGTTAACATAATAAGGGAAACAGTGACTGGTAAGTCAGATGATGAAATCAGATATGTCAAAATACCTTCTAATCAAAAACCTGGCATATTAATTTTAATGCGATCTGATAATATTCATATTCCTGAATTACTTGCTTTTGAAGGATTTTCTATTCAGGAAAACACACAAAACTGAGGTTAGTTTTATATGTACCTAAATTTATAAAATCTAAGGCTGAAAAATGGATATTACCTTTAAATCATTTATATTTACCAAAATAGATGCTTTCTTTAGCTTTACTCATGTTAATAAGTTAGAATTTATTATTTAATACTGATTTTGTCTCCTGTTATTAGAACCCCATTGTAGAAGGAATAGAAATACAATTTTAGATACTGTTTTATAGCTTAAACTCTGACATTGGAAGGTTGATATTCATTCATGTACTGTAAGATGCAACCAGGACTAGTGGTGATTGTGAGTTCTTGGAATAGCCAACACTTGCATGCTCACACACACAAACATATATATATATATATATATATATATATATATATATATATATCATCATATATTAATCAGAACACAAAAAATCTAAGCTAGGACATTAACTGAAATATCAATAGACCTATAGAGTTCAAGAAGTGATAAGCTCTTCATATTTCTCAAAAACAAAGGGTGTACTTTTTACAGCCTTCAAATGAGCACTTACAAGTTTTTTACTAAAAAAAAAAAAAAAAAAAAAAAAAAAAAAAAAAAACTTGGTTAAAACAACAGAAAAGTTCATCAATTTTCTTTACCCTTTAGATTGTTACATGCAGGGAATGTAGCAGACCCGTCAAGGATTTGAGTCTCCACTAATGTATACTTTAAACTTCCCATCCTCTAGTTTTTTGATCCGGGCTTTGGTCCAGCACCGACAGAGTTCAAAACATATTTTAATTATTTTTTTATGGCCTATTTTCAATGTATATTTACTTTCATTTTTTTAAATATAATAAATCTCCCCCCTTCTTTTTTACTATGTTTTTTCCTCTCTTATTTCTTTATTCAGTAAACGAATGTTTCTCTATGTGATACAGAAGCAGGTACACAAACTACAGGGATGTGAGGTTGAGGTGGGGTAGTAAAAGCTCTTTATAACTGCAGAAATCAAAACTACATTCAACTGCCATCTATTAAAGCCTATAAGTACTATTAGTTTCTCTAATGAGCCAACAGACATCGTTAAGGTCGAATTTACCTTCCAGTTAACAGCAGATGAACGATAAAGAGTCAAAACTTCTCTAGCAATCAATCGCAGAAAGGGATCGGCAGCCTTAGACTTGTACAGTAATCATCTCTAGTTAACCCTGGATTGACACTGTGGGGTGAAAAATACCCCACACTTTGTTCTATGGCATGTTACTTAATTTCTATAAATCACAGAGACTTCCTCCTTCTTACTTAATCATCGGCAGTGTATTAACTGGTATAATCTAATATAAACAAAGCCAGTTGTCCGCTAATGGCTGCATGAGAAGGTCACAAGTTGTGTATGGGGTATTTTTTACCCCACGTGTTGACGTACTAACGGATAACTTTTTCACTCACCTGATAAATCTTCACGGATCAATCACTTTTATGTTACGGCTTTCCAAGTGACCAAATGGCCTGAAAACTGCTCAGAAAAGATTTTCTCTTTGATTTGGACTACCAACTTGTGATGAAAGCTCAGGTGGCAGTTAGTACCTAACTGGAGAGCAAACAAAATCACTGAAGACTGATGCTTGTTATTTTGAACAATGAATCAACTCCTGATGGACTTTCAACATCTTTCAATTTATTCAATTTTATTTGCTTTTGAGTTACAACTCATAGCACTTATATAATTCCGTTAGTTACTTCGTTAGTTATATTAAATTATTCATAGGTGAGGTTACAAAAATAAAAATAAAACACTAAAATAAAACATTAACACAATGTAAGTTCTTTACTTCATATAATTACGTGAAAAAAAAAATATAAATGAAGCAATTAAAATAAAATATATATCTATTCTTAGCTCTTATTTAAATTAAATAATATTTAATAGTAATAGGTTTTTATTTATTATATTACAATTATTACTATATTATTCTTTATTTACATTTTAATCGTTCAGTATTTCTGACCTTAGTTTTAATATCTTCAACCCACTAGGGGTGGTGGCTTTTCTTTCGAAAAAAAGAAAAGGCATCACCCCTATCCTGGCTAGAAAAGGGTGGTAACCTATCGATAACCCGTCCTAAAATTCGTAGTTAATAATAAATGGACGTTAAAATTTAAATAAATAATATCTTCAAAATAAAGCTAGCAAATCTGACAAACGTTTCTCTGCTATTATTATTGAGAATTGCAAGAAATGTATTCTCTTCAGTGGGTGGAATGGTAGGTGGGAATAATATTTGTCGGATGTTGTCATAGGCAGGACAGTAGAGTAGAATGTGGTATATGGTTTCTTCCAGGGCCGCCACATGGGGGAGACAACCGGGTACAGTTGTCCCGGGCCCAGGCACCGTGGGGGCCCGGGCCGATCCTCGCTAATTGGAAAAAAAGTACCGATTGTCGGCTTTTATTTTATTTTGCTCAAAACTGAAGATGAAAATAATTTTAAAATGCCCTAAGTCCTATAGCAAAATACTAGAATTATCATTCTGGCTCTGAGAAGTGGGGGCCCGTGATCTGCTCCCGGGCCCGGCTCTGAGATGTGGCGGCCCTGGTTTCTTCAATTGTATTATTACATAGAGTGCACAAGAGTCTGGGGTTGATGGTGTATTTGATGGTCTTGGAGGAGAATCTGATGGTATATTTGCTGGATGTTCTGAGTTGGATAATTATTTTGAGAATGGGAAATGGTATGTCTCGTAGTAAATAGTTTTGAGGAACACCGGGAACTATTGAAAGATTTTTATTGATACAACTGAAGTTTGAGTTTTGTTTTTTAGAAAAATCATTTTTTATTAGATTGTCTTTGTATTTAATTGTTATCGCCTTTATATTGTTCTCAATAATATATGAATTTTGGGTTAACCAGATATTATGAAAATCATGGTTAAAGATTTGTTTAATTTGTGATACCCAGTTGTAGTTAGATTTATTTGATGATTCTTGATCTAGTAAATAGAGCCTGTTATAGCAGAGCCTGGGTAGCCTGTCACCCTCCATTCTAAGGAGTTTTACTATCCAAGACACAGCAGCTTTGATGACCTGGGTACTTGCATAGTCGGATCCAGTTTCTAACCTTACAATGTGATTAGGATTTGTTTTGATAAGGTCAAATAGTCTTTTGTAGAAATTGGTTTCTGCCCGTTCTACATGATCTAGATATCTCAGACCCCATATTTCAGCTCCATATAATAGAACTGATGACTTTCAACATCTTTTGTTACCTTGACAAACCTGTCAAATGTTCTTTTTTTGACAGGAAGACGAAAATGCTATGCTCTGTGTGTAGAAGAGCGATGTGCCGTGATACCGATCACCAAAATGTGTTAAATGTTAACGAGTCTCAATTGGACAGAACATTGTATTTTCCTAACTTTCCTATTTTTTATGGCTTTTGGTTATTCCAGTTTATTGTTCGTAAAAAAATATTTTCAGTTTAGTGATATTTTTTCAGGATAATTGTTTGGTGTATAAACAATATTGAGTTTTAGGGTTTCATAGCTATTTTGTGAATTTTGATAAATATTTTGCAGATTTATTACTGTTTGAATTCATTTCTTGGTGTTCCTGTTCTATACATTGTTGTTGAATAAAATGTTTTTAAAAAATTGAATTTTATTTAATTTAAAAATTTTCAAAGTATGGGGTAAAATTTACCCCACGGTGACATTACCGTAGATGTCAATCCAGGGTTAATGAATTAAATTAACATAAAATTGTTCTATAAATCATATAATTTTATCTTATCTATATATATAAAAATCTCGTGTCTGTTTGTCTGTATGTCTGTTTGTTCTTTATAAAAATCCACACCGTTTGACCGATTTGGACCAAACTTCCCACATATGTTCGTCTTGATATGGGAAATCTCGTAGGCTAGCAAAATCTTCTAGGATTCATAGTTTGGAAGTAACGAGTTCGAAACTGTCATATACAGAAGAGTTTATAGTCAGAAATCGGCATTTTCTTTCCAGTGTTGCCCCTCCTTCTAAGAAGAAGTGCAATACAAAACCTTTGTTTGTTTATCTAAATAGTAGGTTTATATTCTCAGAGTTTGGACAAATGTCATATAAGATATCATATAAGATCATATAATAAAATGTCATATTTTTTAAGATTAATTTTCTTAATATCAGATCAGTTTTCTTCATATCAAATCAATTTTGATTTGATTGCCTAGGGCAACACTGCTCTTACCAGAATATAGACTAATATCGTATAAGTAAGTATATCATAAAAATGTTCTGTGTTTATCTAATCATAATTTGGACTAATATCTTATAAGTAAGTATTCATGTTTCTATTCAGAACTTTAATAATTTCAATACTTTTGTTGAGGGGCACTTTTAATATTGGAAGGTTGCAATGTCGGTTATAGTATTCGGTTAAAGTAATCTCTCACTCGCTTTTCTGTTAAATGAATAAATGAATATGTTTGTACTGGTATTTGATGGAGAGGGTTTTAGTATGTGGAAAAACGCTTTACCTTTTTTTTTTTGAAACTGATGAAGTGTGTAAATGTCATTGAAAAGGCAAAGGAGACCAAAGTTGGTGAAGATTGGGATCAGCAGGATCAAACAAACAGTTTGAATTTCTTTGTGATTTGACAACAGCCTATGACATAATTCATAAATTTGATAGATTATACCTAAAGAAATCAACAGCATAGTAAATTGTACATAGAAACTTCAGATAATGTTAAACAAATAAAATTCAAACAACTGAAATGAAACATCAAGGTGACAGTTTTGGGAGAACTTCAAGTGCATTTAAGGCAGTAAAGAATCAGTTTATCTGGACATGTTATAAATTTATAAAACTTGTATTGTAAAATGGACCGTGTCCCTTTGGAAAACAATAGGAACAAGGCTAAAAGTATTTTGGAATTGTTTACACTGATGTGGACCTTTTTTAACTATGAGTCTCAAAGGTGAAAAATATTTTGTTTCATTTATAGATGATTATAGTAAGATTGCCCTCATGTTAATTTCTTCACAATTGTTCAGTATTGTTAATTGTTATTTAAGTGTTTAGTGATGAATTCCCTTTGTCGCGGTCTCACTGATGTATAAATAAATAAATAGTAAGATTGCTAGGATTTAAACTATTAAACCTAAAACAGAAGTTTTTCATTCCTTTGTTCAATAAGTAAATGAGGTTGAAAACTTAGGAAATAAGAGAATTGGTATTATGAGATGTGACATTGGTAAGGAATATTTAAATAGTAAGAATTATGACTACCAAAAAAAAGGGTATCAAAATTAATCCCTGCCCCATGAATTCATGAATTAAACGGTGTGATTTACTAGAACAATTATGAATATATCTCATTGCTTACTGGCAGAAGCTATTGTAGAAAAAAATGTTGGCCAGAAATGGTCTGTGCAGCAACTTATTTGAAAAATCTCTCTTTAGCTAACACCATTGAGAATAAAATACCCTATGAAATCTTTTTTGGAAAGAAACCAGATGTTTCTAACTTTAATTTATATGGTAGTAAAGATTTTGTTAGGAAACCAGAACAAATAATAACTTCTAAATGGGATAAAAAGGTGAATATGTGCATTTTAATCGGTTATAGTGAAGTGGGATATAAAGTACTTTTGAATAATAAAATCATTGTCGCTAGGCATGTTGATGTTATCCAAGAAAACATAAGCTGTATTGGATTGGCTGAGGGTGAATCTGATAAAGTTCAAGCGATTGTGATTTTTGGGATAGAGAAATAGATAGTTTGAAACAAAATAATGCTTGAGATTTTGTTGAAATAAGAATGTTGAAGATATCAAATGGGTCTAAATGTTGAACAGATGGATGTAGAGACTATATTCTTAAATGATCATTTAGAAGGAAAATCCACCACTGGTTTTCTTATTAGGTTATTTGGTAATGTATTATACTGGAAATCGAGAAAGAAAAAAGATGTTACAGAAGAGTCTACGTATGCAGAATATGTAGCTTTAAGTGAATTTTAAAGTTCCAAGACTTTCCAAAAAGATAGAACTTTTTGTTTTAAACATAAAGATTTTTTTAAACATTAAAAACTCCTTTGTGAACAATGTCATTTTGTAAAGGACTTAAATTTATGAACTTGAAATTAATTCTCTAACATACATATGCAAATATTATATTAAATGTTGTTATATTTAACTTATTTTTTTATTCGCATATAGATAGATGTACATAATAAATTACATAAATGTTTATAATCCATATGTTTATACAAATGAATGTATATAAATGAATTAATTTTCACCACATTTTGAAACATTATTTTATTATTATAAGACCTGTATGGTTTTGCAACCCTATTAATTTGGGCAGCCTCACTTTATTTTTTTTTTAATAAAGTTATTCTTCTTATAATATTTCTTTTGCATGCTATTTTTTTTTGCAGATAAATTAATGTATTAAAATATTATTTTTATAAGAAGAGGAAGTCACGTGAATTGTGGTGTTCTAATAAATGAATAAGTAATTAAATTTTCCATGCAATTTTTTATTAATTTAATATCCATCATAATTTAATCATTATATTACGACATATGCTTTCTTTTGTCTGAGATAGTTATATCCTCTGACTGTCACGATTTAGTCGGAGAGCTGGTAATGCACATTTCATGAAGTGTTTTATGCACCTTGGAATTTTGGTGTATTGCATCTCGTGGATAGGTAAGGCATATATGTGTATCCTGGACATACCTTGGAACACCAGGTACTGCACGTAGGGGAAAGGTGTTAAAAAAATATGTCACTAAAATGGTATTTTATTCAGAAGCCAACAATCTTTAATGTATAATTAAGGCAAGTTGCTTTATTTCTAGAACAGCCACAACTGTCCTGTCCAGATGATTGGTGCTCTCACTCACTCTTACGGTTGTACGCAGTGTATTGCAGTCTATCATCGGCTGAATTTATTTTCATGTTTGCTGATTACTAAACCTCACAAAAAGTGTCTGCCCTTTTGTAATTATTTTCAATTATGGTGTTTAAATAGCAGTGTGAAGAAGAGACTTCATTTAATATTACAAAAAACCCACTTCGGTTTTTTTTTATATGTATCCCACTTAAAAGTGTCTGCCTTATATATTATTCATTATAGAATTGCCTTAATTTTACATTAAAGACTTATGGCTTCTGAATAAAACACTATTTTTGGCCCATAGTTTGTTACTGATTACCATGCACAGTACCTGGTGTTTCAAGGTATGTCCAGCAACCACATACTTAACTTTTTATCTACACTAGAGACCCACTATAGCACAATTTAAAGGCACATAAAACACTTGAAATGTGTGTTACCAGCTCTTGGACTAAATGTTTAAATACGGTTGCAATTCTGTTAAAAATATTGTTGCTCACCAAGTCAATGTCGTTATTGAAATTCCTAAATACCTTTAATTCATTGTTGGCCATAACTGCAAGAAAAATATCTTAAATTTATTTTTATTCTTAGAGGCCCCTATTTCCTATGATAGAAGGACTATCCTTATAGAAGAGCTCATGAACCATAAAATTTGAAACAGAAGCTTTAATAGAGAGGAAAAAAAAAGTGAACAAAATTATGTGAAAGTGTATTTGAAACAACAAACTATGTTTTTAAAACTTTCCTTTTGGCATAAATAACAAACCCTGCACCACTTACCTACTTTTTCATTCATAAAAAAAACTCAGTTACGGATTATTACATGAACAGGTAAACAATATAACATATTAATATTATATTTGCGCAAGGTTGAGGTTTTAGCTTTAGATGCGAAGCCCTTAAAATAAATTAATATTATATTTTAAAAAAAAATCAATGAAAATAAAGAATATAGTTTCAGTTGTAGGTTATTACAACTTATAACTAATCATAACCTTAATTAAATGCCTCATTTGTATTGCTATTTTTTATGAATATTTATTTATGGACCACATATTTTTTTTTCTTTAAAAAAATTAAACACAGGGAGTTTGGTTTGGATTTTCTTTAAAACGGTACTGCAATTAAATTAATTGGAATCATTTAATTGTAATACCATTTTAAAATAAGGGTACTTTTTAAAAAATAAGGATTCATTTATTTTCCACCCCACCTTCTTTAAAAAAAAATGGAAAATAATTTTTTCAGCCGAGCTCTCAATTTATTATCTTATATTCTCATAATTTGGACAAATATAATATAATCATTCATTTTTTTAAATATATAATATAAAGTAGGCGTAACATGGAAGCTGGGTTACAACTATTTAATATGAAGCATGTGTAGCATGGTAAGCCCGGCTACAGATATTTAATATAAAGTAGGTGTAGCATTGCACACCGGGTAACAGCTAGTTTTAAATATAAAGTAATAAATGTAAGAATATTATTTGAACATTTTTATTTTATAATGTCAAAATGCTGCTTCTTTCATATCCAATTTCTGCATAGGCAAATACACACAATTTACCTGGCTGCAAAAACTTGCACGGCAACTACAAGATCCGCTGCAGTCCTAGCGAAGCAGCTTACGAAATAAGTAGACTCTCCCTAATCTGGCGTCGCCAGGACCGGGGTACAGGTGGACCAAACTCCCTCTCCTAGAGCGGCCGTATGCACCCGTATTTTTTTTTTTTTTACTTAGGCGCTCGTTACTAAATATTATTATCATATTTATGTGAACGATGACGTGTGTTACTTGAAACAATTTATTTTCTACAATTTAGGTACAGAGATAACCTACAGTAACCATTTAAAAAAAAATTACTTACTTTCCTTCCCTATATTTCTATTTCATTCCAAAAACACTGCTTGTTTTTAGACGTGATTTTTAAATGTAGTAATGTTGTTTTTTTTTTAATTATTATAATAAGCCACTCCTTTATTATTTACAGTTTCACTAAAGAAATGCCCGTAAGAACATTTTTACCATGCACAAGTCCACAGACGCATATTACTTATAAAGTTCAAAATTTGTATGTTACCAGTTAAGGGTTAAACCTGCAATTATGCCCCATTCCTGCTAGAGCACTACATACACAGAATACTCGGGCGTCGCCTCTGGTGCACGACTTCTTACTTATTTTCTTCAGAAGTCCACAACAAGATTAACCTTTTTTAAACCAAGAGAGGTGCACGGTAAAGGGTTCTCCTGTACGAGATACTTGCCACCAGTCCCCTGTACGGTATACTTTTGCTACTCTCGTTCATATCGGCTTTACTTTGAGCCCAATTAAAACTCGTCTTCTATAATTCTGATTTTTGTTTTGTTTACTATCATTATTCATTTTTATTTAGCTCTAATTAATTTTGAGTATTAAATTATTTTTAAGTTGAATAACTTTATTTAAAAGAAAGTTATATTGTATGCACTAAAATATATATATATATATATATATATATATATATATATATATATATATATATATATATATATATATATATATATATCTATCTGTTTACCATTTTTCCAATATGTTACGAAGATTAAAATATAAACTCAATAACTCTCCTTTTGGGGATAGACAGAGGTATAAGAACTTATGGTAATTTGACATAGCTAAGAGGGTAACAAGTTGTAATACGCCTAAATAGCTCGAACGGCCAAAAACTTAATTCAAATCTTAGTGACAGGCAGCAATACTAGAAGTATGCCAGGGTAATGCTAGATAGCTCTAAAAAAAGTGAAGCAATGGTGAGGATTTGTTGGTAATTGTGGGTGGTAGGTATTAGGGAACCCTCTAGTAGATATGGAGGAACCTCTGCTCCAACTAGAGTATTAGTGTGTTCACCTGATAAACACCCACAAAAACATCAAAAAACCTAAAAAGGATCGAAAAGCCTACGGTATGGAGCTAGAGAGGATGGCTCTAATAGACCACAATTTGATGGTCTGTTTACATGAAAATGGAACTAAAACATATGTGCACCTCACTGTTCAGTATCTTAAAGTCTGACTCGCAGGAACTGCATCATCTTAGCGCGGTTCCATTCTTATCCCTGGTCTAATTTGGAAAGATTAAAGTAGAAACAGTTATTATTTTGGCTCCACCTTTGTTTAAAGATCTTGATTTATGATCTTACCTGGATGGGTCGGCCAACCCCAGAAAGGCCCCCGCTAGTTACAAGGTCTTCGAATCTTGGAAATCTATATTTCTAACAATAAATTGTTTTTCTTATTTTCCCAAATCTGTTTGATTGTCAAATACATTATCCAACTATAAGCAATTAAAAAATAACAAGGAATAAAAACAGACAAAAAGAACCATTCGAACAAACAAAATCAATTACTTCAAAGTTTAAGCACTTATTTCTCCGATTGACATCACCTAATCATAACTTTCTTCAGAACCTTTTAGCGTGGTTCCTCCCTCCCTCCATAGGGAGGAACCCCGCTTATAAGGTTGATCTCATGACACAATCCGGAAGTGCCGACTAGAAAATTTTGCATTTCAGAACCCCTAGAGAAAGAAAATAATGGTTCAAATTTGTACATATATATATATATATATATATATATATATATATATATATATATATATATATATATTTATATCACTAGTCTAATCTTTCTTAAAATCCTACCAACTAACTCACGAATTATTATTATTATTTTTTTCATGCCTGATTAAAATTGGAGCCTACTAGTTAGCAGCCAAGTATAAAGAGAATTTATTTTTGTGAGACACTGTAATGTCAATTTTTTTCAAAGATTTAATTTTTTTTTTTTTTTGTGTAATTTGAGACCCTTTATAACAAAGCACACTTTTTAGGATATATATTGGAAAAGTATTGATTCATTTTTTCTTTTTTCTTTATAAATTTTTGAAAATTACCTTGATTTTGGACCACTTACGGCACATGTTTTATTTTGTTTTTTATTATGTTTTAAAAAAGCATGTTCTCACAAGTATTAAGCCGAAATATTCAATCCTTCGTACATATTTAAAATATAATAATAAAATTATGGCATTTCCCCCCCAAAAAATTCCCCGCACTGGAAGGATGCACACTTGGAATTCCTCTCGCACTGAGAGAAAACACCTTACATGTCTGGGTGTGGCATGTATCGGAGCTAAGGTGTTAGTATTTATTTGCCTGTGCTCACTGCATTAAAGTCTTTTGTTACAATTTTTTTATTGGGACCTTTCATGTAGTAGAAGGTCAAAAAACGGTTTATTCATCTTTGACCTTCTGCCACATGAAATAACATAGTGATAAATAGGTTCACCATACCATTTTATAATTTTTTTTTTGAGTTACTTTGAAAGTCCTGTTTAATTTGATAAAGGAGAACATTACCCAGATTCGGGTGTTGAGGCAACAAACCTATTTATATGTTATTTCATTTTATTTTCAGTGAGAAATTTCCACAATTGAAAGGTCAGGTGTGAACCTCCTTTAAACACATCATTCTCTTGAGCTGTGGAAAAAATCTCTTATCATCTTTGAACTTATTGTTTTCCACTTTGCACTTTTGACTCCTAGTGAGGAAACTGATATTCCAGGTACAGTGGAAGAATATAACAATATTTTTTAGAAGTAATTATTTGTTTTAATTACATAAGCCTACTTTTGTTTGAAAGTATGGAGAGAGATCCAATAGCCTAGGCAAATGTCCTTTGAGTTGTTGAAAGGGCACCCCGTATAATTTATATATTATTACTACTTTTAATTGTTTGCTTCATTTTTCATTTTGTTTTAATACCTCTTGCTACCTATGAAAATGCATTTTATGGATACTTATTAAATTTGTGTAAAATATACAAAAATTGATTTCAGATAGTCTTGCTTCTCCTTCAGAGCTAACTGGGGATGCCCATTAAAGGGGGGGGGGTTAATCCAAAAAAGACATTTGCCTAGGAAATTGAGTTATTTTTCATTATTTTATATGCAGATACATTTGAGTCTTATCATCATTATTGAAAATGTAAAATATATTTTTTCTTAAGGCTAAACATGAAAAATTATACACCTGTGATATGGCTAGAAATTAAAGTACAGGGGTAAATTAAATTTATTAACTATTTCAGTTCTAATATTATCACAATTATACTTCACTGGTGTGTGTAAAAAAAAAAATCCTTCATTTTTTTGCTGCTATTTTTGCAAAACAAAAAATAGTTCTGCTAATTTGAATATAATTGTATGTAGGTTGAAACTATCTCACTAACTAAATTTAATTTTTCACAGCTTAAGTATTATTCATTACTGCAGAGTTCATTGCTTCAAAAAACACAATTCATTCTGAAAAGAACCTGTGGCCATCAATTAAAAAAAAAATTAAATTAATTTGCCTTTTCTATATTAAATCTTAAATTAAAATTTAAAAAAGTGCTATCAAACAAAATAGGAAGACAGCCTTATTACAGCCTAAAGTCCTTAAAAATTTGATCAAACTATGTCCTTTTGAGAATGAAAATAATTTGCTAATAGAGAATTATAACTACATATAGTTTATTCATGAATTACAATCTGAATGATGCAATGAGTTGCATTTTGGATAGAAAAGGAAGAACATGGACGTTTGTGCCCATGGCTGTGCACGGATACATGTGCATGTGTTTCTTTTAGATGAATATCTCTGTTTATAGTAACTAATAATTCAACACTCATTCTCTACATGCAAAATATTTTATATCAATTATTAACTATTAGCGCATTAACTGTTTATTACTAATAATTATATAATAATTTATTTTCATAAATGTTCTTATATGAAATCAAGTAAGAAATACAATCTTTAATTTTTCCATTCATTTTCTAAATATTCTTTAACAGTTTTAAATTTGTTTTATACAAATTTGTTCGCTAACTTTTTTTTGTTATGATGATGTTATTGTTATAATTTTGACCTCAAATTAAATTTTAATACAATATTTGTTTTTATCCTTAGAATTTGTATTTGTTTTATCACTGGTAAACTTTTCAACTATGTTTTTCTTGTTATTGTTCTTTGTTTGGCCTCTTGTATATGTAAAAGTAACTTAACCCTTTCCTTACAGCAGGTGGTGATGTCAGGCGATCTCACTACCCGCCCGGGCCCCTGTTTCAATGCATTTCTTGCCCACCTGCATTAAAATTTAAAATTGAATAGTCTTTAATTTATTATTTATATTACTTCTTCTTTTTAGCTCTGAATATTTAGCTTGAATTATGTGATCCAAGAACGTTTTTTGTAGACTATATTTTTTAAAACGAAGAATAACATTTTTTATGGTGTAGGCATATTTATTAATCAATTAAGACAAGTAAGTAAATTACAACTTTTTTATACTAATAATTCAGATTAATAGAAAACAGAAAATCAAGGAAACACATGCTTTCTCAAAGCAGTAGGGACACGCTGCAAGCCCAGCCCAGGTATCGCTAGCGCTAGCTTCCTCGTCCCAAAATGTTAATTCCTCCACTATCTAGTATGAAAGAGAATAGCCCAAATGTCGATAAATGAGAGAGGAGGGTCAGACTGCTGTACAATTCAACAGTTCCAGGTGCATGGTGCCTCTTGAATGCTAGTCAAGTTAACTGTTCCAGGGGCACGGCGCGCCTCAACTGCTACACAAGTCAACAGTAAGGAAAGGGTTTACAACTTAAGAATATATTTTGTATTTGTTGAATAAATAAATAAATAATATTTATATATATATTTATGTATACACACACATATTGAAACATGTCTAACCTAACTATAAAATATGAGTTATGTAAAATTATTATGACTCACTCAATTTCTATTTTGATTTTTTTTATATTTAATAAATATAATAGAAAATATATTTCCTAGTTTTCGATTTTTTTATTGAGATCAAAAGGCATAAACTTTAATATATGACTTAAATGATATATTAATTAAATTGGTTTTAATCCTGCCCCATTAGTTTTGTGTTCAACACTTCAGGAGCTTATCAGTAATTAAAATTTCATGTTTCCTGAAAATGAATTTCAAATATTAATAAGTATTCAGATAAAATATAGTGGTAAAGGATTAAATAACTCCATTTTACAATAAAAAAATGTCTTTTCCTGCTTGAATAAAACTCTCATCTCATTAATTTTCATGCAGACCACTCAAAATTAGTGTAAAATTATTTGTGAGCATGTAAAACTGTTCCTGTTATACATATTATATATAAACTAAATCATTCCTTTATGTTTTCATACTAACATATAAGAGCTAAGTATTATTATTGCTGATCATTGTTTTTTTTTTTTAGACATGGACTTTTATGAACACATAAAATTTAAATTGAAAAGCATTATTATTATTTGGCTGTGATTGCTATAGCATTCACAATATAATTATTTTGTTATAATTTCATGTTTTATATAAATGACTTATTAAAAATGTTACATGTGTAACTTACACACACAAACACACATTTATTTTATTTGAAAAATCACATATATTATATTTTTAATTGTTGTGGCTTATGTGTATATAACTATTAATTGATATTTTTGTGATTCTGTTTATTTTGAAATTAATGAGAATTAAATGTTGTGTTTTTTTTTTTTTTTTAATAATTTAAATCTTAAACTAAAAAGCTGTGATTGGATTTAGTTGCTGTTATAAAATCCACAATATAATTGAAGCATTTTTTAAAATTGTTTTTGAATATTAATTTCATTTGTTCACTATTGTTATTTTAGTGTAATAGAATATTTAATCCATTGTTTCTACTTTAACCACCCCCCTTTACAAATAAAATGTTTATTCATATGTTTTGATTTCACTATATTTGCATTTTAATTAAGTATTACTTATAAATTCAACTGTTTGTGTAAAGCTATCACTGAATAAGGGTAAATAATATATATTAAAAATTACATAAGTAATTTGTAAATATTGATGCTATAAAACGAGTAAATTATAATAGTAATATACACAATTTAAAATATTTCTGGAGTAGTTCATTTTAGTCAATGAATTATTAACCAGAATAGTTATACAATTATTCAAGGATATTCTGTTTTTGGATGTAATATATATTATTAATTACACCATCCATGTATGAGATTGTGTTCATCTATTAAATAGTTATATGAAATATTCAAAATACTACAAACATTTCCCCTTGAATTTTATATGTATAAATAATTACAAGGTAAATGTTTCAAGATTATCTGTATCAGCATTAATGCACACATTATCAACTCAATGAATTAATGTAATTCCTAGTCCTGAATGATAGCTTTAATGATAATTAAATTTGAATTTATTATTTTTTTTTTAACAAATAAACTTTACTTATATTTATGAATGCTGGAGGCCTCTTGTAAATTAATTGATTCCAATTTAATTTGAAGTATGATTTTATTTCTTGGCACTAACATGTAACATGTATTTATTTATTTAATCTCAGGCTAAAACTACTTTGCAGTGTGTTGAATACAAATATATTTTTTTTAGCTGTATGCACACATTTGACAAGGACAGTTCTACCAAAATGTTTAATGTTATTCAAATTTAGTTCTTTATTTATCACAAATAATATATATTCAACAATAGCATATTTTTCATTAACCTTAGGCATATGCTTTTATTGGAATTGGTTTATTTTGTATTTTTATTCAGTTTATTACACTGCATGGGCTGTGCCTGGAAGACTGTTTCTCAAATTACCATTAACTGTTATCTTCTGTATATTTAAGTTAATTTAATTGTTTTATGTTGTAAATATTGTATACTTTAAATGATAAAACATTTTTGTAAATACAGTCATCATCATTTTATTTTTATTTTTCCTCTTTTGTAAATAAATGGAATATTCAATTCTTTTTAAACATTCATCATTAAAAAACACCTTTATTTTTATTTTCCAATTAACCTTACCCTTAGTGGGCCAATAAATAATCTACTCGATTAGGCCGATTCAAAAAGTTTGTATTCATATATATATATATATATATATATATATATATATATATATATATAATAGGGGTAGTACCCTTAGGGTAGAAACACACATACAGGGGAGCAGAGCGCAGTGCAGCTTCTTGGAGCACAAGGATCAATTCCATGCAATCCAATGGGGCCGTGCACACAAACAGCAGAGCACAGCGTTTTACTTCGGAATAATCTCATTTGTTTTTTCGAGCATTTGGGAGCGCACAATCCCACAGTAATTTTGGGCATTGGGGGAAAATAAACCTTAATGTTGGATTTTGATTGTATTGTTAGTACCAAAAAAACACTTTTAAATCAAGCAGATTGAGTTTTAGCCATATTATTGCATTGGTTTTTACATAAAACCAATGCAATAATATGCATTAGTATTACGAGGCGTGTTTTTTAAGTAAGTACCATTTTGCCACACCGCAACCGCAGCACTGTGGTTGGCATTCTGTGCATGCGAACTGGGTACCTACATTTCTTGCCTACGCACTGACATCATTACAATCTGATTCTTCCTTGTTTACTTAGTGTTTAAGATGCCTCCGATAATCGTGAGTCCCGCTGACTGAAGTACGGGCTGTTATAAGATTTCTTACTGCTAAAGGCCTAAAACCGATTGATATTCATGAGATTTGTGCAGTTTACGGACAAAACATTATGATTGATGGAATGGTAAGAAAGTGGGTGAGAGCATTTAAAGATGGCCGCACAAATGTGCATAATGAACAACGGAGTGGGCGTCCTTCAATCGTTAATGAAAGTGTGGTGCAGGAAGTGGACAATAAGTTGAGAGAAAACAGACACTTTACGATTTGCGTTCGAGGTGCTCCTCGTTTATGAAAAGTGACTCAGTGTTAGCTGATCTGCTGGTGAACATCACGGTGAAGCTTTTAGCAATATCATCAACCAGCTCACTCCTTAAGAAGTGAGTAAAAATTTCGTACAGTGTGTATGCCTTTACCTCAGCTGAGGCTAGTGGTGGGGGTGCTCCTGCACTCGCCTGACAGAGAGGCTGTCGTCGCTCCTTCAGAAATCTAAATACTATAGCCTGCACTACCCTCTCTATCTCAAGCAGACTTCGTTCAGTGGTATCGTTCCATTCTGTGAGCTGCAAGCACACGGGCTCGTGGCTCCACCGAGACTACTGTATTTTTTATTATTTTTTTTTCATAAATTAGTTAACTGGGGCTCACGATGCCATTAATTGAAGCTAATGACCAGCACATGACAGTGATTGAATCAACTTCAGTCCATGACTTTGAAAATATCGCGACCTGCAGACGTAAAAGGTTATGTAAAAAAAAAACAGTGACGTATTGACGCGTCCCAAGATTAAACAAAAAAAAAGTCATCTCAAATACAAGGCAACTCTTCAAACCAAATTCACACTTCTGAAGATAACCTTACAAAAACCCAGAATATTTACATAAGTAAAGTAACTGACTTTAAAAACCATGCCACACTCTTACAGGTCTTGTTGGTGAAAACAACTTCGAATGCCGAGCATGATTTAATGATATCATCATAAAGCCTACCGATAGTGACTCCTACAGGAAAATAATTCACCACCTGGAAACCAAAGAAGCCTACTTCCTCTGCTATTAACTCCCTGAGGTTAAACCCTACAGGGTTGTTATATCCCACCTGCACCACTCAATTCCCCGGCAGACATCATTAACGACCTCTTCAAGAAAAGCTACTCAGTCAAAAGAGCGCACAACATAAGGCATCTTGTCACAAAGGCACAGCTACCGCTCTTTTTCGTTGATTTAGAGAAAAATGAAAAGAACAAAGAAATGTTCCACGAACAGTATTTACTCTGTACAAAAAAAAAAATGTAGAAGAACCAAGAGGTCTCTCTGTACCCCGTCCTCTACAACCAACTCTTATACTTGGTCCTATCGACTGGCAAACATTTCAGCTCAACCTAGAGCACCCCATAGGCCTAACTGTTTCCCTAAAAACCCCTTCAAACCTAGACAAAGCCACTGAAACGTTTACTAAACCCATTCAGGGCAGTGCTCACAATTCATGCAGACCAAGCTCTGCGTTTCCTCGTCCACCCAAAATGCAACTCCCAATCCAAGAACTCCTTGCAGCCAAGCGACAAGCCAGAGCTTTATGGCAAAGATCCCAGACAAAAACGCATACAACAGACTAACACGACAACTGAAATCTTCCCTATCCCAATTCCGTTCAGAATCGTTTAACGAAAACCTTTCTTACCTCTCTACACAAGACTGTTCTTAGTGGGCAGTCACTCGTAAAATCCTAAAGTTTCACCCAATCTCTTCCTCTCTCAAACGCAGCGATGGGACACCTCAGAAGCGACGAAGAAAAGGCGCTCTTTCTCTCTACACACCTAACTACAGTATTTTCCCCTAATCCTCAAATGAGCTCCTCCCGTGATGAAGATATCGAAGACTACCTGAATCTTCCTTTACTTTCATCCTTCCCTCCCAAAGCTTTCCTCCCATCCGAAGTAAAATACATCATCAAACACCTCCCTAGGAAATCTCCCGGTTATGACTTTATCACCTCCACAATACTAAAAAGCCTCCCCTAGAAGACCATCACATACCTGTATAACTCAATCTTAAGAATAACCCATTTACCGAATCCCTGGAAACACTCTGTCATTATTGTTATTCCCAAACCCTTTAAACCTCCTATTGCCCATCTTTCTATCGACCTTTCAGCCTTCTGCCATTAATGTCCAAAATATTCAAAAAACTCCTTTACAAAAGAATCCTCCCTATCATAGAATCCTCGATGAAAATTCCCAACCATCAATTTGGTTTCCGCTTCCACTATTCAACAGTCCTTACGAGTCGTAGACGCAATATCCTCCTCACTTGAACGTAATAGTTTTTGCACGAGTGCCTTTCTCGACGTTGCTCAAGCATTCGATCGTCTTTGGCACCCGGGATTACTTCACAAAGTAAAGCTAATACTTTCTCACACCTATTTCGTTGTCCTGAAATCTTATCTGTCAAATAGATCCTTCCAAGTAAAACAAAGCACAACTCTTTCCCCGACCTGCTCCATAAATGTAATCCCCCAAGGGAGCATTATTGGTCCCCACCTTTTCCTTCTTTACAATGGGGATATTCCCACTCACCCCCAAACCCTACTAACCACATATGCAGATGACACAGCCAGCCTATGAACTTCCCCTGATCCTTCAATGCAACCCAACACATGCAGGAACATCTTTCCGCTATACAACGTTGGAGCGATAGGTGGAGAATACAAATCAACACAGAAAAATGCCTACAGGTTATCGGACATCATGCCCTTCTGTGCACATCAATGACACTCCACTGCCAGAATCAAACGAGGATCGATATTTAGGATTATAGCCGACTGACATGGAACCCTCACACAAGACTGAAAAGACAAGAGCTGAACAAAAGACACGGAGTACATAGATGACTCCTTGGACCCTCATCTAATTTATTGATACAGAACAAGCTAATGATTTACAATCATTCGACCAATATGGAAATACGGACTTCAACTCTGGGGATCAGCAAAGCAATGCAACATCAACAGAATACAGGCATTCCAGTCCAAAGTTCTCAGAAAAATTATTAATTCCCTTTTCTACGTCCCCAACAAAACCCTTCACAATGACCTTAACATGCATTTATCCTTGACCTTGCTAAACCCATTTCCAAATGTTCCACTCCAAATTGTCCTACCATCCAGGTGGCTTAAGAGACAGTGGCCCCGAGACAATTTACTCACCTGACCTTACCATGATCATTGAAATATTTGTTTAGGTAGCCCCGGAAGTACCAACAATGGTTGGCTTACTCCAAATTTTGGTTTTGGTAAATGTGAAGGAGCGCGGTCCCTACACCGATTCTTTTGAAATGTTGCACTATAACGTATTTTGATGCACAAAACACGAATCCGTAAAAAAAAAAAAAAAGCTCGCTTTTCACTAGGAAAGAAGTTATTAAGCACTAAAGTTCACTGTTATGGAAGTTATAAAAGACGGGGTAACAGCGTATTTGTAAACACGCGCATGCGCAATAGTCCTTAATGACGAAGTTAATTGAAATTTAGACTCATCTTGTGGTAGCTGACTTGGTCGTAAATTGTCGCTTTTGGGCATACGTGCTATGCGTTTCCGCTCGCTCAAGAAGATATCAAAACCCCTAGCCAATACAACTCGCTAAAATTAACAGAATTCTATTAATTTTAGCGAGTTGGATTGACTAGAGTTTTGATATCTTCTTAAAATTTAAAAAAAAAATTAAAGAATGGTTTATTATTTTTAAAAAAATATTTTTGAATAACTAACTGGAGATAGATTGATAAATAATTGATGGTAAATTTCAATTAGACATCCTTATTACGAACTTTTCTATACCCGCGCATGCGCATGTTGACAAACATAGTAGGTTACATTACCTTTCAGAACCCGCACAACAGTGAACTTTAGTGTTTCATAACTTCTTTCCTAGTGAAAAGCGAGCTTTTTTTTTTAACGGATTCGTGTTTAGTGCATCAAAATACGTTATAGTGCAACATTTCAAAAGGATCGGTGTGGAGACCGCGCTCCTTCACATTTACCTTGGTTTTTATTTAATTTGACTTTTACCGTTTTGTTCAATTTATACATAACATATATCTATATAAAAAAAACATGATCATTGTACTCACAATAATTTGTACAGATTTAAAATAAATAAATTAATAAAAATAAAAATTTATAAGCATTAGTTAGCTAACAAGGGGAGTATACAGCGATGGGGTCACCGATCTGGACCAATTTTTTTCTTGTGATTCTACATCGAAAAATAGTCGACACGTGTCCGAGCGTTCCATCCAATGCGCCTTAGGAGCCGAGAAATAAAATAAAATAAGTTGAAAGTGCTTTATTTTTTATATCGAGTTTAGAAAATGATATCGACATGGTTCTTTCACCAATTCATTTGTTTTATGGAGTAGATTAAAAGAAAAATATAATCGTTAAACATTAATTTATATTTCGTCAAATATATTCAAAAATGTGCTTATGTTTTCAAGTAAACTAGTATTTTACATTGTTTTACATAAAAAATAATAGCGGATTTAAAATCAGCACCCCAAGAAACCCTTATGTGGTGAATATTATTGGAAACAAAAAATAATGATTTTTCCCAGTCTGGAAGAGGCTAAAAATTTGTAAGCGAAAAAGTAATGTGACGTTTTGAAATTCAATATCTCCCCTTAATGTGACACATTTCCCTCCAATCGGGGTGTTTCCATGTGTTATGAGGCCGACGTTATATGCAAAAAAGTTTACCTATTATTTTTATTTTGAGAACCATTTTTTGCAAATACCTCTTGAGATAATACAATAGCCATTTATATGGTTAGAAAAAGGAGTCTTTCTTCTTTTGAGAGATTTCAATGACGTAACAATCGGATTATCTCAAGGGGAGATATTGAATTTCAAAACGTCACATTACTTTTTCGCTTACAAATTTTTAGCCTCTTCCAGACTGGGAAAAATCATTACTTTTTGTTTCCAATAATATTCACCACATTAGGGTTTCTTGGGGTGCTGATTTTAAACCTGCTATTATTTTTGACGTAAAAAAAATGTATAATACTAGTTTAATTGAAAACATAAGCATATTTTTGAATATATTTGACGAAATATAAATTATTGTTTATCGATTATATTTTACTTTTAATCTACTCCAAAAAACAAATGAATTGGTGAAAGAGCCATGTCGATATCATTTTCTAAACTCGATATAAAAAATAAAGCACTTTCAACTTATTTTATTTTATTTCTCGGCTCCTAAGGCGCATTGGACGGAACGCTCGGACACATGTCGACTATTTTTTGATGTAGAATCACAAGAAAAAAAATTGGTCCAGATCGGTGACCCCATCGCTGTATACTCCCCTTGTAAGTTTATCCTTTATCAATGGTTTTATCATTTGGTATCACCTCATTCTATTATCCAGCAGTTGTTGGTTTTTTTAGCTCAGAAGGTTTTTAAGAATTAGTCTTTTCTTGTATTTAAACTAATAACCCTTATGTCAGATTTCATTGAAGGGTTGATAACATTACTGCTATTTTTCAGATTGGCTACTCCTCTAGATTATTAATTAAAAAAAGATTAATAACGTAGATTTTTTTTAAAGGTTATTTACAGTTACAAATTTTTAACCTAGGGCAGGGATGTTGCCATTCCTTTTTCTTTTTTTTCTATCCTATGCAGTAATCAGATCCAAAGTCCTATGCATGAAGCACTAACAATTGAAGAGAATGTTTTTTTTATTTTTTTTTTTTATTTATCAATTTATAAATTTTCAATAACTTTGAACATTGGACACCATAAAAAAAAAAATGGTTTTTGTTGCCTTTGGTTGAAGTTTTGAATATTTTAACACTGGGGAATTCAATTGTTGCACATACTTGTGCAGTTTTAAAAAGTATTCTTTGTGTTGAAGTAATGGAGGAAAGTTCTTAGGATTTGAAACAAATTTTTTCATTTATGTTTCTATAAATTGTATTTAAAAAATATGTTATATGTACACTTATGTTATTAATTACTAAGATAATCATCACAGTCTTTAACATTCAGCTTTTATGTACAAGTTTCATGCAATCTCACCATTTTTTAAACTTTAAGAAATCACATTGTCATATATTAAATGGTATCGTACTCTTAAGCTATACATACCCAGTAAAGACACAATACATTTTTTAATTCCAAGTAAAAACTTAGAAAAACACAAGTATATACCATCTTCTTGCAAACAAAAATTCCATGTGGGTAATTACCCCTTTATGATGGTATATGATCAGTTTGAAGTTATTCACAAACAACTTAAAAGCAATTTTTATAATAACATTACTCTTATTAATATTTAAAATACTAGGCTACCTCTGGAATTAATTAATACTAATTGGAAACTTGTTTTTTTGATAATATCACTTAAATGTTGCGGAAGGTCAACAATAAAAATGAAAATTACTTTCTCTCGAACTTGTTTATGTACAGCAAGGAATAAACGCTTTGGAGCAAATGTAATTTTTTATTATTATTGACTTTCTGCTACATTTTAGTGATAATAAAGGTTAAAATATACACAATCTCTTTTTATTTCAATATGTTTATAATTATTTAGGTTCTCTTTCCTGTCTCATCAATTACCTGGCCTGGCTGGTCATGAAAAAGTCTAGTAGAGAAATTGATAGCAAACAAGCAGTCTGACATGACTGTCAGTTGTTTTGATATTCAGTAGGAAACCATTTTCTTTTTGATGTTGATAATTTGGAAGCTCATAAATGATAGACCACCCACAAAGGGGGAATTAATACTTAACTAATTAAAAATCGATCTATTTCCTGGAATTATAATACAATGAATGTTTATAAAAGAACAAGTCAATCTGGCCTTTCTATCACTTATAATATTTTATAATCATTAACTATTAAAAATTACAGCCAGCGGACTGTAATTACCCTCTCATATAATATTATTAAAAAGCTGTGTACGTATAAATATATTTACACAAGTATAATGCCAAAAGACTAACACTTAAAACTCACTTGTACTAATAAATAATATACATATTTAAAAAAAAATATTAATTCTTGTGAAAGATGACCCGATATATATTTTCCACTTTTTCTTGTTTGTTTTTCTGGCAGAGGGTCGATAAAGCAGAACACTCTTTGTTCACATTAACTGCTTTATTTGTTAGATTTCGCCCGACCTGTTTCGTGCCTTTTCGCACCTCTTCAGGGGCTTTCCTTATCAAGAAGTCCTCTCGTCATGTTGTCTAGCTTGAGACAGGCTAGACAACATGACGAGAGGACTTCTTGATAAGGAAAGCCCCTGAAGAGGTGCGAAAAGGCACGAAACATGTCGGGCGAAATATAACAAATAAAGCAGTTAATGTGAACAAAGAGTGTTCTGCTTTATCGACCCTCTGGCAGAAAAACAAACAAGAACAAGTTAAAAAAAAATATTTATTTCATTTAGTATGTACGAAATAGATACTATTCATTCAGGATTTTTCACAAGTGGATGACAGAATACATAATAGATGATGTAGGTTGTTATTAAGTCAGCACAAAGGGGGGCAAGGGGCTGGCTACCCCGTACCTCCTCACCTCTTGTGACCAGGAGTGCCAGCAGTGTAGGCGGATTAATATATATGACAATGGAAGGAGCTTCTTTGAAAGGTATAGTTAATAATAAAGAAGGCAATTTAGGCAAGATGAGATGGAAAAATTATTTAAGGAAGTTGGGTATAAGCAATTGAATGAACCAGGCCTAGGACAAAATAAACATTTAAGATTAGTCAAGGGTCACCCAGACTTATAGTCTTATAGGGTGTGATGAATTAATATTTATTTTAATTTTGTTTCCCTTTGCTACTTCAAAATCCCATTTAGAAAAATATCGTAGCAGCATTTTCGTAGAGAATTGGAAGAACATTCAATTGAAGAGGTTTTTAATAATATGGAAGTTTAATAATAATATTTTAGGTTTTAGCAAAAATGTTGTGAAAAGAACTTAATTATTCATGAGCCAAAAATTAATTGGAAGATTATTATACTATTGCTTGCCACATATAATACTATCTTATACTTATTTTACAGTCATTCACTTATGAATTAACCTCAATTATATATATTATAGCTTGTGTTTTTCTCTGAATTAACATTAATTTCTTGAGGATTTCTATCATGTTTTACAAATGAACTTGCTAGGCTTTTGGTACAATTGGTAAAGTATTATATAACAGTAGTGAATAATAACAAAGAGGCATTTTTTAATCAGTCCTAAACCTCATTTTAAAATATATTCCTTTGGGTTATTTATAACTGGAAGTTCTGCATGCTGGATGCATACTCAGACCTGAAAGCAGACGATTTAGACCTGCCAGTTCTATTCGAAAATTCCGAGTAACGGTCCATGTCTGCTGGTTGTGGCATCAGAAGTACTGGATGGAGGTTCAGAGATTTCCTTGACCCCGCGATGGAGTGCCCATCACCCATAAATGCACCGTTTACTTCTCCTAAAAAAATAAATATAATATTCAATCAAATACAATGACTCTTTGGTAGGGGCCAATTAAAAATAAATGTCTCTAGCACTCCTTTGTTTTATTTGATGACATGCTTTCGTTGCTTTGGACTTCATTAGGAATCTCAGTTAGAAAGCACTGATGCATCCATCACCCTAGTCATGATCAGCTCAGATGCCTCTTAAGTAGTGTAGTACGCCAGAACCTGCTTAAAACATATTTTGCGAAGAACCAATAGAGAACTAAAGAGAGTGCTTTCTTAATTGATCCCTGTCAATAGACGGAATTATTGACATAAATGTATACGTAGGCATGCTCCATTGAACTGTTACATGGTGTACCAAAAATAAATTATTTTATTGAATTTTGACAGTTGCCAACTTTGACACCCAATATATAAAAATCATTTTTATATATTGGGTGAAAATAGATGTTTTGAAACAATATTTTTATTTATTTATTTTTTTTTTTTTGGTGCATCGGCTGCTAAGGTCATATTCACTGAAAGGATAATATCATCAGAAAATGAAGGAGGCTTTAGGATATCCTTACTCTTAGGGCTAACAATGCTAAGGAATAGACAATTATTTTCATTCACGCCATAGCACCAATTGTTTTCTGCCAGTATGTGGGAAACGCCTGAACTCATTTTGTGTATGTTGTTATATAAATCAGAAGGAGCCAACTAATCTTGTAGACAAAAAATCATCCACTATGTGGTAAGGATTTGGCAAGTAAGCAGACACTTAAGATGAGTTCTCATAGAGGAATGCTTAAAACTATTGAATTGAAGAATAGAACAGATATAGGGAAAAAAACAATGAAAATTAGATTGTTTGTGGTCAGCAATGAAACTGAATGGAAATGCAGAATAAGATAAGCCTGGTTGAGCTGTGGCAGTTTGTGTGCTGAAATAGTTAATGTAAATGATATCATACAATAGAGATGAAAGCATAATTATCCAACATGTTAATATAGTCAATATTTCTCTTCCTGTAGTTTTAATTCCATAACCTATATTGATCCACAAGTATTCTTGAATATAGCTTTATTAATATGCTCAAAAGAACGGACTACTCATTGGATTTCATGCTGCTTTATGGAGGGCAAAGTTAGCACAGTGTTAGAGTACTGGACTAATGTTTTGGAGGACCAGAGAGTTCAGAGTCTGACAGGAATTAAAGATTTTATATTCTAGTTTAGTTGTTTGAGTTTTAGGGTCACAGATCGTCCCTAGGCCCACCCAGGGCCCAGGGAAAATCAGGTGGCCACGGCATATTTCTGACCATAATATCTCCCTAGATAGCTTTATGGTCAAGAATCAGATACCTCTACGTTATCTGCCTTTCTGAGCCCTCATAGCTTGATACTGGCATTTTTTTATATGTGTATATATATATATATATATATATATATATATATATATATATACACACATACAGTACATAATACAATCAGAAACCCAATATACCACAAAATAAAAATTGGTAATGGCAGAAGGTAAAATCCTCCTTTACTCTTGTTTAAATGTTTACATTCTAATACATGACAAGTTTCACTATTTTAATGCTTGTGGTTAATTACCTTTATATAATGATCCATTGGTCATGTAAATGGGATCAGGCTGAAGCTTTATATGCCTGGTGGCGAGTATAAAAGCTAATGTTGCAAGTATGAAGGCATCCAAAGAAGCAATGGCTGCAAGAATATAGGCCCAGCGTAAAGAACAATCACCTAATGAGTAAGCTCCAGCACTTTGGCCACAGGTACGCCGGACTATGTCAGTTTCCCAAGCCATCGGATAAACAGTTACACTTCCCAACAGCAACAATCCTGCAACAGAAAAATAATCGCAGCTATATAAATAAGGGCAGAATTTCTAACTCGTATTTAATATTCACTAATTACAACTAATGTAAAAGGTATATTCTAAAAATACACAGCATTTGTTTCCATGGTTACATAAAAACTAGTTAACCCAAAGATTTGGGTTAACTAGTTTTTATGTAACCTTTATCGAGCGGAAAGGCATAGCACTTATATTAATAGCATAATTGCTATGCGTTTCCGCTCGCTACGCTAGTTCAAGGTTATATCTAAACTCTAGTCAATCCAACTCGTTGACAATATAGATCAAGGATAGTTTTAGCACTTTCCTCCGAAGGAAAGTAGCTATTGAGGTTGGACTCATGACGGAATTTTTGAAAAATTTCTTCAAATCTTTATCGATCCTACCTAGTAGACACCGAAAATGACCCCCGTTAAAATTTATATATATATATATATATATATATATATATATATATATATATATATGCATATATATATATATATATATATATATATATATATATATATATATATATATATATATATATATATGTGTCTGTTAACACGATAGCGGCCAGAGTTTCTGTTTTTTCGTCACGAAACTTGGTATATAGCATTGAATTAGCAAACGATTGAACGAGTTCGTTAACCACCAAAGTCGGTCCACCGGAAGGGGGGGGTTTACCCCGAACCCAAAACACTAATTTGACTATGTCAGCCGTAATATTTGTTATATTTCAACGAAACTTGGTATTCGTAGTGGTAATATAGAGAGAAAAGTGAGATATAAAAATGAACTAAATCGGTTCATTAGAAGGGGGGGTTTACTCCGGACCCACAATACCCATTCGCCACTACCAGCCGTGATTTATGGTATATTTCGACGAAACTCAGTATTCGTAGTGGTAATCCACAGGTAAATATGTGTTGTAAAAATAAACTAAATAGGTTCATTAGGAGGGGGGGGGGGGGGGTTTACTCCGGACCCACAATACCAATTCGCCACTACCAGCCGTGATTTTTGGTATATTTCGACGAAACTCGGTATTCGTAGTGGTAATCTACAGTTAAATATGTGTTGTAAAAATAAACTAAATCGGTTCATTAGAAGGGGGGGGGGGTTTACTCCGGACCCAAATTCCTAATATACTCATACCGGTCGTAATTTCTGCTGTATTGTAACGAAACGCGGTATACGTCATGGGTAACTCATGAGAAAGAAGTGTTGTAAAAATGAACTGAATCGGTTAATCGTAAAGCGGGGGTTTAATTTGTAATATATTTCAATAGAAAAGCTCGCCAAACGTAGGTTCACAAAGCCGCCGCAAGGAGCGCTTTCTACCACTAGAGTGACTATATCCTGTTCCTGCGTTAGATCAAAATACGATAATATGAGGTTTTTTGTATTTATTACATAGTTTAGTATGTACCATGTGTAAACATAACTCTGGAAGCAAATTAATAATTGATCAGTTACTCATTACAAATTTAAAAGAGAACTATTCATGTTTTTATTTTATTTATGTAGGATATTTTAAGCAAATTGTTCTGGAAAGCAGTCTACACTACCCAAATTCTGAGGAAAGTGCTTAGTTATGCAGCTCCTGCGTGACGGACTTTTTCACTGGACAATGGACTGATATTCAATTTAGCATCGCTTCAAAACAGCCTCTTTCATCCTTGCTATTCTGTCGTCGCCGTATAAACTCTGCTAAATATGAATCTAAATAATAAACAACAATTGCGTGGGTAAATAAAACACAAATGAATTGCATTATAAAGACAAAGGGAACAAGATGGTTACTATAAACACAATAGCCAATGAACCTATGCTGCTCTGATAGTGATTGACCAATAGAAATGCGTTATCCACGATCCAGATCTCTGAACGAGACCCGACTCTTTAACCTGCTTTGACGCTAATACGTAAGTACCGATGATTTTTGCTTTATTTCATTTGATAAAAAACAAAATGTTAAACAATCAAAACTGAGAAGTAGAAATATTTATTTATGTTTATATATGAGAATTATTTATGCTTAAAGTACGTATATCTGGAAACCTTTTGTATTTATAGTGATTGTTGTTTGGGTGAGGCAGCTTCTGCAGAAAAGACTTTCTTTATCTTCTGTTGGGTTTCAAAATTGCTCACTGTTTTACAATATACTGAAGGGCGTTTGAGAGTGTTCCAACATTGTAAGGGTTTATAACCTCTTTGGAGGTTGTTTAATTTACGGACTCTGGGATCGAAATTATTTCATCGAGTAAATGTTTATAAAAATATATATTTCTTCTATAACAATAAATAACATAATAAATAATAAAATTGATGCAAAAAATAAATAATTTGGCATTGCATACTGCTAGCAATAAATAAACAAACATGTCAACTCTACTGAGCATGCACTACGTACTTATAAAAAACTTAGTAATAATAGTAATTTAATGATGATAATAATAATAATAATTGAACAAATCATTCCAGAACTAGCAATCCTACTAATGCATGAATTAAGTGAGTACTCATAATAACTATAATGGGTGCACCATAACTAATAGTTACATACCCTGCAGGCCTGCATTTACTATTAGGTCTAGAGTAATGGCAGCACGCACTTTCACATCACTAACATGTGAATAGAAAATTCCCCAGTCTTCCACACCTGACACCACGTTTTTAGCACTTTCCTCCGAAGGAAAGTAGCTATTGAGGTTGGACTCATGACGGAATTTTTGAAAAATGTCTTCAAATCTTTATCGATCCTACCTAGTAGACACCGAAAATGACCCCCGTTAAAATTTATATATATATATATATATATATATATATATATATATATATATATATATGTGTGTCTGTTAACACGATAGCGGCCAGAGTTTTTGTTTTTTCGTCACGAAACTTGGTATATAGCATTCAATTAGCAAACGATTGAACGAGTTCGTTAACCACCAAAGTCGGTCCACCGGAAGGGGGGGTTTACCCCGAACCCAAAACACTAATTTGACTATGTCAGCCGTAATATTTGTTATATTTCAACGAAACTTGGTATTCGTAGTGGTAATATAGAAAGAAAAGTGAGATATAAAAATGAACTAAATCGGTTCATTAGAAGGGGGGGTTTACTCCGGACCCACAATACCAATTCGCCACTACCAGCCGTGATTTTTGGTATATTTCAACGGAACTCGGTATTCGTAGTGGTAATCCACAGGTAAATAACTGTTGTAAAAATAAACTAAATCGGTTCATTAGAAGGGGGGGGGTTTACTCCTGACCCAAATTTTTAATATACTCATACCGGTCGTAATTTCTGCTGTATTGTAACGAAACGCGGTATACATCGTGGGTAACTCATGAGAAAGAAGTGTTGTAGAAATGAGCTGAATCGGTCAATCGGAAAGCGGGGGTTTAATTTGTAATATATTTCAATAGACAAGCCCGTCAGACGTAGGTTCACAAAGCCGCCGCAAGGAGCGCTTTCTACCACTAGAGTGACTGTATGAGGTTTTTTGTATTTATTACGAAGTGTAGTAGGTACCATGTGTAAACATAACTCTGGAAGCAAATTATTAATTGATCAGTTACTCATTACAAATTTAAAAGAGAACTATTCATGTTTTTATTTTATTTATGTAGGATATTTTAAGCAAATTGTTCTGGAAAGCAATCTACACTACCCAAATTCTGAGGAAAGTGCTTAGTTATGCAGCTCCTGCGTGACGGACTTTTTCATATCATCCTCTGATAGGTGCCAAAACTCAGAATATTGGGGGCTATCCAGAGAGGTAGGGAAGTAGGACTCGCGATTATTTATCAATCAAGTAGTAGCGTCGATACAGGTTCATTGTAATGGTAAAATTTAGCTATAAACATATACAAAAACTATGTATATATATATATATATATATATATATATATATATACATATACATATACATATACATATACATATATATACAGAAGGGGTGAGTGGGGTTTCTACTGCCTCTTTTGTGGCTTTATCGGTATCCAGAGAAATGTCTTTGATTTGTTAATGCTATACAGTACGTGTAAGTGATGTTAATTTTATTTGTGCACCCCTAGTGCAATTCCCCTTGTGCAGTTGGTTGTTGCAATTTCTATGAATAATGCAGCTGCTATGGCTTGTAGATTGATGAGAATAGAGGCAGTTTGTACTTCTAAGATGATTCATATTGCATAACTGCAAAGTCTACTTAATATTTATTTATTTTTTGCTGTCACCGGTGTAAATTTTGTCATAGTCTGCATACTCTGTTGATATTGTTGTGTAACATTTTAGAAGATTTTCAAACTGTTGTTTTAGCATCCTGAGGTCTATTTCAGGGGGTTGTTTATTGTTTGGATGGGTTTTGATATATAGGAGTTATTAATCTTTTTATATCAAACTGCAAGTGAAGGAATAGAGGCTTCTAAGCAGAGACCGATAATGGGGCTTGTCCTGAAAGCTCCTGTGGCAAATAGTATTCCAGTTTGATGTATTGTGTCCGAAAGTAGAAGGTGACTACTTTCCACCGAGGAGTATACTGCACTTCCGAAGTCGCAGCATAAACTTCGTAAGTCTGATTCTCCATATAAAAAAAAAAAAGTCCGACTCGCAGGAACTGCATCATCTTAGCGCGGTTCAGTTCTTATCCCTAGTGTTGGAAAGGTTGGCATAGAAACAGTTACAATTTTGGTTAGACCTTTCATGAAATAATTTATGATCCCAAATAGGTCACGGTTGCAAGGGTCCATACCTCATACCTGACTACCTGGCCTTGTGAAGGTTCGCTCTAGAAACACACTACTTACGGTTTCTTATTTTCTTTTACTATGATACTAATGTTACAGATAAATTCAATTTAAAACAAAAAAAAATTAAAAAGTGATTTAAACAAAGAAAAAAAAAACGTTCAAAAGAACAAAACGAAACACATTTGAAGTTTTAAGCACTTATTTCTCCGATTGAGATCGCCTAATCGAAAATTGCTTCAGAATCTTTTTTGTAGAGCATTTAGGAAGCTTTCGAATACTAACGATCCGCTTACGAAGATTCCAAACGGTTTTCGAGATATTAAGGAAAAATAGGGTTCTTCCGTGGTCTAGTGGCGAGCGCCTTAGATTCATAAGCGGGAGATGGCGGGTTCGATCCCCACCGGCGGCAGGCATTTTCTCATCTCAGGGCTCGTTGAGAAAATTCCTCGCTGCACCCTGGATGTCGGCGCTAATGGCCCTGATTTGTCGATGCGCCGTTAAAAAAAAAAAAAATTAAGGAAAATATATGTTTGTGTTTTAATATTGCTTGTATTCGAGATGTTCGAGCAGATGTCGACAATTTTCACGAGATATATATAAAAAAAAAAGAAGTTTATTTCTATTCTAAGTTTTTCAAATGACACTAGAGATATAAACGGAATCGCGCTTAGATGATGCAGTTCCTGCGAGTCAGAATTTTTGTAGAGCATTTAGTGGGCTTTCGAGTGGTAACCTTCCGCTTACCAAGATTCTCAACCGTTTTCGAGATATTAAGGAAAGTATTCCCGTAGATCACCGAAGTTAAGCAACGTCGGGCGTGGTCAGTACCTGAATGGGTGACCGACCACGTGCTGTTGGCATTAGAAAAGGGTGGCAACCTGTAGATAGCCCGGCGCTAATGGCCAAGATGTAGATGCGCCGTTAAAAAAAAAAAAAAAAAAAAAAAAAAAAAAAAAAAAATTAAGGAAAGTATACAAACTTCCCAAAACTTATCATGTCTATTAATAAAATATTTTATCCTAATCCTTCCTGAACTCCAGACGTAACCAACATTTAAAAATCTTTGTTTATATGAATTTAAAACATGCAGAAAACGTTTCAACTGAATCCCATGATTCTAAGTGCCCTTACCAAAAACGTTTCTTTACAACTATGTTTCCAATTTTCCCGAAAACGGTTAAAGCTATCGTCTTAAAAATGGTTTCATTCGTTTTTCTAGGCCAATTAACCTATAAAACGAGTACTTTCAAGCATATGAAGTAAGCGCAACGATTGTTTCGCGCGAATTTCGCTCCAAAAACATGTTCCGGTGGACATGTTGCTGGTTAACGAACTTTACCTTTCAAATTAGACGAAAGATTTATTTACCAAATTTCACTAAAGTCGGACCATTATTCGCTGAGCTAGAGCGCGAAATCAATTCGAATAAGCGAAATCAATTACTTTAAAGTTTTAAGCTCTTATTTCTCCGATTGACATCGCCTAATCAAAACTTTCATTAGAACCTTTTTTTTTAGAACATTTAATAAGCTTTCTAATGGTATTCTTCCGTTTACCAAGATTCTCAACCTTTTTCGAGATATTAATGAAAGTAAACAAAGTTACTAAAACTTTTTATGTCTGTTAATAAAATATTTTATTCTAACCCTTCCTTAACTCCAAACGTAACCAAAATTTCAACATATTAGTTTTGATGAAAGTAGAACATGCAGAAAATGTGTCAACTGAATCCCATGATTCTAAGTACCCAAACCAAAAACGGTATTCAAAAAATATTTTTCCAATTTTCTCGAAAACGGTTAAAGCTATCGCCTTGAAAATGGCTTCATTCCTAGCCCAGGAATCATATAAAACGAGTACTTAGAAGCTTATGAACTCAAAAACGTAAGCGTTACGATTTTTTTTGCGCGAATTTCGCCCCAAACGCCATCTTCCAGTAGGCGGATTTTGCTGGTTAACGATCTTGACCTTTCAAATTGGACGAAGGATTTTTGTACCAAATTTCATCAAAATCGGACCATTCGTTTTCTATCTAGAGAGCGAACAGACAAATATATATATATATATATATATATATATATATATATATATATATATATATACATATATATATATATATACATACAAATTTGAACCACCGTTATTTTCGGTTTCTAGGGGTTCTGAAACGCGAAATTTTCTAGTCGGCACTTCCGGATTGTTTCATTGTATCAACCCTATAAGCGGGGTTCCTCCCTATGGAACCGAATACCTGCAAGCAAATGACTCGAAAACGTAAGAGTTACAAAAACTATTTTCCGCTGGGCGGATTCTGCTCGTTAATATATACCTACATATATATATATATATATATATATATATATATATATATATATATATATATATATATATATATATATATATAATTTGAACCACCGTTATTTTCCTTCTCTCGGGGTCCTGAAACGTAAAATTTTTTAATCAGCACTTCCGGATTGCGTTATGAGGTCAACCCTATAAGCGGGAGTTTCGTCTAATTTGAAAGGTCAAATTCGTTAACCAGCAGATCGTAACACTTACGTTTTTGAGTTCATAAGCTTGTAAGTACTCGTTTTATAGGCTTCTTGGGCTAGGAAAACGAATGAAACCATTTTTAAGGCTATAGCTTTAACCGTTTTCGAGAAAATTGGAAAAATAGTTGTTGAATAACGATTTTGGTTTGGGTACTTAAAATCATGGGATTCAGTTGAAATATTTTCTGCATGTTCGAATTTCATCAAAACTAATATGTTGAAATTTTGGTTACGTTAGGAGATAAGCGATGTCAATCGGAGAAATAAGTGCATAAACTTTGAAGTAATTGATTTCGTTTATTCGAACGGTTCTTTTTGTCTGTTTTTATTCCTTGTTATTTTTTAATTGCTTATAGTTGGATAATGTATTTGACAATAAAACAGATTAAGTAAAATAAGAAAAACAATTCATTGTTAGAAATATAGCTTGCCTAGAGAAAGAGATTCGATGACGTCTTTTGAATATTTTCAATTGCCTTTATGCTGTTGGTTTTTTCTTTTATTTTTTAATTGATTTTATTTTTAGAATTATTACTATAGGAGAAGAACAGTCTAGAAAATGTGAAAAAGTTTGATATTTTTCAATGCATTCAACGTATGAAATAGGTATCTCTAGAAGAGGATTCTGGGGTCTGGCGAACCCGACCAGGTAAAGTCATAAACCCCTTTGAACAAAGGCCGCACAAAATATTATCTGTTTCTATTCTAAGCTTTTCAAATGACAATATGGTTATGAACGGAACCGCGCTAAGATGATGCAGTTCATGCGAGTAGGACTTTTTTTTGTTTTAAATTGCATTTATTTGTAGAATCAGTACTACAGTATAATAACACAAGACAATGTGAAAAATGTTGATATTTTTCAGTGCATTGAACAGTGTGAAATAAGTAGCTCTTGAATTCCGGGGGCTGGCGGACCTGGCCAGGTAAAGCAATAATCCCAATTTCAAGAAAGGTCGTACCAAAATAATAACTGTTTCTATTTTAATCTTTCCAAATGAGACTAGGGATAAGAACGGGACCGCGCTAAGATGACGCAGTTCCTGCGAATCGGACTTTTTCAGTTTGGCTCAGTAGATTCTGAAGTATTCTTTATATCCAGCCTGGGCTAAAGAATTTTAACAGTATTGTTAGATCATCAACGTAGAGGAATGCCTTTATCAAAATAGATATGTTCATGAAGATTAGATAGTTAGCCGTCGAGGTGATAAGCAATCAGGGAATAGTTGGGATTCGGCTAGGAAAACATCAATACGATTTTTGTAAGAAATCTATATTCAGGACGTTTCGGCTACTCTTTGGTAGCCTTCGTCAGTAATGAACGTGCTGGGAGGCAGAGAAAGACCAAAGTTAACACTTAAGTAACCATATGGTTACGTATGGTTAAGTAACTTTCACGATGGTTACTTAAGTGTTAACTTTGGTATTTCTCTGCCTCCCGGCACCTTCATTGCTGACGAAGGCTACCAAAGAGTAGCCGAAACGTCCTGATTATAGATTTTTTACAAAAATCGTATTGATGTTTTCCTAGCCGAATCCCAACTATTCCCTGATTGCTTATCATAGATATTGATTTAGAATTAGATCACCCATAGATCACAAAGGTCGACTCGCAGGAACTGCGTCATCTTAGCGCGGTTAAGTACATCTCGAAGAAATGGAATAGATTAGCATCACAAATCACAGGAAACTGACAGTAGCCAACTTACACAGAAGCGGATAATTCTTAATCTGCATAAGTCAATTCAATTATGTACTAAAAACGTACTTACTCTTCGACTACTGCTGAGAAGGCTCTATTCTAAACAACCAAAAATTCGATGTCATTTTAAGTATCTTGTTTTACTAGCAAATTCGTTTTACTGTTATAATCAACTGTAAATATGTGCTTCAATACGAATAAAATTCCATTCTGTCGTGGGTTAAATCTTTCTATAAAGAAAGAAATAACGATAACTTCAGTTGGAGGGTATGAGGAAGTTTATAGAGATAGGAGAATTCAAAACAAACTATGCATACGTCATCAAGATTAGCCACAGCCATCTTGATTACCACAGACACTCCAAACTTATTACCAATACCTTACACCGTTTCTTAGCTTATTTTACTAAAATACTAATTTTACTGATGAATGCAATTTAAAACAAAAAACAACCAATTGAAAAGAGAGATTAACAAAGAGAAAAGCCCTTTGAAAACAACAAAACAAACACTTTTTAAGTTTTAACCCACTAGGTGGCAGCGTCCTATTTGTAGGACAGTCGCTGTTTTTGACCTGACAGGATTAGGAGGTGCAGGGAAACTTCCCTCTACCCTCAAATCATATCAGGACATGTCAGTCTAAGAATTCCAAGTGTTTAAGCCCTCACTCTTTCAGTAACCTCTGAGCTGTGAGATAATAAGGTAGTGTTTGACAACTGCTGCCGAACTCCTTATTTTCTTTGTCTCTTATTCCTACTAAGATATTGGTAAGTAACTTTTTCTTTCATTTTCTGAATTAGAACTGTTGAAAATATTATTCTAAGTAATAGTTTATTGAAAATATATTTTTATTGGCAATTGAATCGACTGTCCTATAAATAGGACGCTGCCACTCTGAGTATATTTTTCCTATGAGTAGAATACGTCTATTCCTACAGTTTTCAAAACAACGGAGGATGCTGTGGCCTATTTATTTTCGGAAGAAATAAAAGTTGATATATTAGCATTACCACCAGATGTCTTGGAAGACACGGACCAAGAGGAAATAGACGATGAAGAACTGGGACCACCATTTGCCTGTAACATGCCTGGCAATATTGAACTAAATCTTCCGGTTGACCAACCACAAGGTAACACAGATGATATATGTCTCAGCTCATCAAGCAGACCAAGAAGAAGAGAAACCTATAAATACACCCTTTCAAAGAAAAAAAAACATAATAATATATTCTATAAAAAAAATTATGAATTCTCCACAAAACAAAACTTTGAAAGGAAAATTATCTTGGGAGAAATATGATGTTATCTATAATTTTAGTGGAATAGGAGAAAAGGCCAAAATACAATTTCAAAAGAAAAGAAAAGCCTAAAGGAGGTTTTCAGGATGATTGCGGTGAATTCGAAGCTCAGAGGAAATGCAGGTGACAGTGTTAGAAGACTACCACTTTCAAGAAGTTTCTGTGGAAGTGTTGGAGAGTGTGAGGCTAGACGGAAAGGGCCGTCTCATTGGAAAGAGAGAAAAGCAACAGAGATGTCAATTTGCTGATTGTAAAGGAAAATCTTGGACATTTCGCACAAAATGCAATATAACACGAATTGTTATCCAAAATTTCATTCATAAAAAATGTTGATAACCCTAGAATATATGTATTTTATTTGAATATATGTATTATCATGTTCAGACATCCTATTTTATGTAAAATTATGTTAAAATAAATAAGATATTTTTTGTGCATTATATTTCAGTAATATTACCGTAACTTATCCCAAAGGGAGCAGCGTCCTATATATAGGACAGCTAATGTTTCAGGAAGTAATTGTTGGAATTGATTTAAATTTTGTGTAGATGCTATTTTAAGGTATATAAACACTCTGTAAAAATTTGATTAAAAAATTCCAAAAAATAAAAATTGGCTACTTAATGGGTTAAGCGCTTATATCTCTGATTAACGTTGTCCGTTTGACCAGGTCAAAGGTACAACATACCTGAGTAATTTTTTCATAATTCTACTTTTATGTTCTTCTGCTATAACTTTTAAAAAAGTAATTAATATTGGTTGCTTCAATTGTTCAAAGAATTTAAAAAAAAATAAATGAAATAAGTTCAAACTGACGTTATCAATCCTCCTGAAGTTGTAATGCCTCATCCAAAAGCGCAGGCAAGGAAAATGTCAAATAGGGGCCGACGCCCCTATTCTAAAGGGAAACTTCGTATCCGTACATATCCCTGAAAAGCTAATTATTGAAGCTGAAAAACAAAAACACGAAAGCACCACCCTAAACGTAAGGCACCACATAAAAATATACCCCTTCCTAAAAAAGCGATAAATAAAATGAAAATGATTCTAATGACAGTTCAGATTCTGAAACTGACGCCGAAATTTCTTCAAGAGAAAGTGACGTTGAACTGTCTGATAAATGTTGTGGGTTGTGTAGATGACCAGCAACAATTTGAAAAATATGATTTGGAAAAAGGAAATTTTAAAAATAAAAGTAAGCAGACTATTACATATTTTGTCACAGAGATCTGTCGTATTAAATGTCCAATGTTTATGGTCCAATATTTGAAAAAAAAAATAAAAAAAAAAAAAAAAACTGACAAGTTTACGAGAGAAGATGAAAATTTGTATGAAATTGATGTTGAAGACATTGTGGCTAAACTCCCATACCCTACTATTGCTAGTGGATCTGTTTAACAGTTCAAACGTTTATCGATTGGAGTGGATTTTTCAGCATATTAAGCATAAAATAATATCTTTTTTATTATGCTTACATACTTATCCTGCATTTATTAAACTTACAATTATTTACAATGGTAAAAAGTACAACTACATGTTGTACCTTTGACCACTACGATTATTTTTTTAAAAATTAATAAAAAATATTAAATGTAAAGCTAGAACCTTGATAAAATTAAATATGATAAACAATAGAATACTAATTACAATGAAAAATTAATTTAGCCTTAATATTCAAGCTAAGAATAATTAAATTTTGCAATGTGGTCAAAGGTACAACGCCTTCCTCTCTCTCTATATATATATATATATATATATATATATATATATATATATATATATATATATATGTGTGTTTGTGTGTGAGGGGAGTCTGCTGTTCCCCTGATCTGTTTGTGAGGGAGGAAATTTTCTTAAATAAGTTTTCGAATGTTACGACTGCTAGACCATTCTCTTCACTGAAGCAATAAACAGAGAGTAGCTAACATACTGTATAGGTGTACCACTTTTGTGTCTACAGGTAATTTTGGGTCCTTTTCGAGACGGCTCCTCTAAAAGTCTTCTGGATAAGCGACATGAAATTGGTATTTTACGCAGATTTCGCGGACTGTTACTACCAATACACGCTTCAGAATAGTCATTCAATTGCCTTCCCAAAGCTCATTTAGCCTTCCCAAACCTCATTTAGCCTTCCCAAACCTCATTTAGCCTTCCCAAACCTCATTTAGCCTTCCCAAACCTCATTTAGCCTTCCCAAAGCTCATTTAGCCTTCCCAAACCTCATTTAGCCTTCCCAAACCTCATTTAGCCTTCCCAAAGCTCATTTAGCCTTCCCAAACCTCATTTAGCCTTCCCAAACCTCATTTAGCCTTCCCAAACCTCATTTAGCCTTCCCAAACCTCATTTAGCCTTCCCAAACCTCATTTAGCCTTCTCAAACCTCATTTAGCCTTCCCAAACCTTATCATAGTTCGCTCTAGGAAAAAAGTCCGACTCGCATGAACTGCGCCATCTTAGCGCGGCTCCGTTCATATATCTAGTGTCATTAGCAAAGGAGTAGAAACAGTTATTGGTAGTTTTTAATCTTTCGTGAAAAATATGAATATGGCTGATTTGTATCGATTTTTTAGCTATTTTAATGATATCGATTATTGGTAAAACTTTTTCGTGAGTTTTAATTTATAATACTATGAAAAATTTGGTGCACATTCTTTAAATCTGTTTTTTTTATTTATGGAGGTGTTTGAATTTTTAATTATATAGATATTTTCTTTGATTTTTATTTTTAATGTGTTCCTGTTTTTATTTACAATGTGAACGTCACTAAAATTAAAGTTATGTTTTAAAGTTAGTGCGTGTTTTGTCAATGTTGTCCTGTCCTAGTTTGTGTCTATGCTTTTTTCGTGTTGCACGATCCTTTTCATAGCATTATAAATTAAATCTCACGAAAAGGTTTTACCAATAATCGATACCATTAAATCGTGGCCATCTCTAGCCCCAGTATCGGCGGACCAATGGTGTTGAAGCTCCCTGGTGTAGTTGGGATTCTGTCCGTTAGTAGCGCTGATGGTATTGCGTTTTTTCCCTGTAATTTCCTCGCCGTAAGGTTTAATATGCTTGATTTTTATTTTTCGTCGCTGGGATGATATTTTTAGATGGAACGGCATTTTTCTCCAGCGGTGGTACTCCTCCTCACTTCTTCCTGGGAACTACACCAGGGAGCTTCAACACCATTGGTCCGCCGATACTCGGGCTAGAGAGTAGAAAGGGTGCCCAGATTAAGAAAAATTTCATTCCCTTGGCAACCAGCGAGGAAGAAACAACAAGTACCTGGCTGACGAAGATGGAGATGAATCCATCGAAATATCCCAGGAAGAAGTGAGGGGGAGTACCACCGCTGGAGAAAAATACCGTTCCATCTAAAAATATCATCCCAGCGACGAAAAATAAACATCAAGCATATATATATATATATATATATATATATATATATATATATATATATATATGTATGTATGGGGGCGAGGTAGCTTAGTGGTAGAGCACTCAACTAAATAACTGGAGGACCCAGGTTCAAAACCCGAGCGTGCACTAACGATTTTTTCTTCTAGTGTCATCGTTCGAGGGTTGAATTTGGGGTCCCAGATCGTCCCTAGGCTCACCCAGCCTTTAATTAATTAATTAATGGATACCTGCAAAGAGAAAAAATCAGGCGGCAGGAGCATAGTACTGAGCACACAGTATCCGCCCTTATGTCCTGTTACGGGACTGATTTTATATATATATATATATATATATATATATATATATATATATATATATATATATATATACATGTATATATATACAAATTTGAACCACCGTTATTTTCGTTATCTATGAGTTGTAAAACATGACATTTTCTATTCGGCACTTCCGATGCGTCATCGGGTCGGCGTCATGGGCGGGTTTCCTGCCTATGGAGGGAGGCGCTAACAGTACCCGAGTAATTTCGAGCCGTTCAAGTCCTAAATCCGCCTTAGCTTTGATAGCTTTTCGAACTCAGGCACATCGTTGCGTTTAGGGAAAGTCATTGCGTAATTCGCAATTGGACTGGGTTAAAGCAAATCGGCAGGAAATTACTTTAACATTTTGCAGTAACAGTTCACTGATTCGAAAAAAGTAATCTGAATGATTAGAGGATTGATTGTGAAGCGTGTAACGGCGTATTGCATAAAAGAGTGGATTGCAAGATCGGGATCTCCTTGCAACTCATCATGCAGCATTGTGGGGTTACTTTCAGCCCGTGACTTGAGCAGCATAGCTTTTCCTTCTTACACCGACAGCTCAATACAGTTAGGTGTGAATTTTCTCAATCCGTAACAAGAACCGCTCTCACTTCCTCACTGAAGGGGATGGATAACCAACTGTCAGGAGCGTGTAGGATTTGTAGAGAGGAAGAAGTAATTCCTTCATACGGTAAACCAGCAGCACATCATAAAAGTCCGTCACGCAGGAGCTGCATAACTAAGCACTTTCCTCAGAATTTTTGTAGTGTAGACTACATTACTGAATAATTTGCTGTAAATAACCTATATAAGTCAAAACGTGAAAAGTTCTGCTCATTTACATTTCTCATGAGAACTGTTCAATTATTAATTTTGTAAATAATTTGCTTCCTGAGTTATGTTAATACATGATACTGCACTACTTAATAAATACACAAAAACTTCATTTTCCGTCTTTTAATCTGACGCAGGAACAGGATACAGTCCCCCTAGTGGGAGATAACGCTCCTCGCCGCGCCTTAGGGAACCTACGTCTGGCCGGTTAATTCTGATGAAACAGAGTTTAAAGTAAACCCTCCTTTCCAATAGACCGATTTACTTCATTTTTACAACACTTCTTTCTCAGGAGTTACCCACGACGTATACCGCGTTTCGTTACAATACAGCAGAAATTACGACCGGTATGAGTATATTAGTACTTTAGGTCCGGAGTAAACCCCCCCTCCAAATAACCCGATTTAGTTTATTTTTATAACCCATTTTTCTCAGTTGATTACCACCACGAATACCGAGTTTCGTTGAAATGTAACAAAAATTACGACTGGTAGTGGCAAATTGGTAATGTGGGTCCGGAGTAAACCCCCTTCCTAATAAACCGATTTAGTTTATTTTTGCAACGTATGTCTCTCTTTAGATCAACAGAACGAATACCGAGTTTCGTTGAAATATAATAAAAACTACTTCTGGTATGGTCAAATTAGTGTTTTGGGTCCGGGGTAAACCCCCCCTCCCGGTGGACCGATTTTGGTGGTTCACGAACTCGTTTAATCGTTTGCTAATTGAACTCTATCACGTTTCGTGAAGAAAAAACAAAAACTCTGGCCGCTATCGTGTTAACACACACACACACACACACACACATATATATATATATATATATATATATATATATATATATATATATATATATATATAAATTTTAACGGGGGACATTTTCGGTGTCTACTAGGTAGGATCGATGGAGATTTGAAGAAATTTTTCAAAAATTCCGTCATGAGTCCAACCTCAATAGCTACTTTCCTTCGGAGGAAAATGCTAAAAGCTGACTCGCAGGAACTGCGTAACCTTAGCGCGTTTCCGCTCTTATCCCTGGTTTCATTTGGAATACTTGGAACTGAAACAATTAATACTTTGTTAATGCACCCCCTGCAGAACATTCTTGATGTAAAGCGAGATTTACGTGTTTCTATAATTGTCCAAAAACCTGCCTCATTGTAAAAATAATATATATATATATATATATATATATATATATATATATATATATATATATATATATTAACCGTTGCGGTGATACGAAGTCAAGGGACGGTTGGGATTTGGCCTGAGAAAAAAACGTTAGATCTTCAGACAGAAATCTATATTGGACGTTCTCAACATTTAACCATGGCTACCTAACTGTCTTCTTGGTCTTCCTCCCTCCCCTCCCCCCTAGGTATTTAACCATGGCCACCTAACTGTCTTCTTGGTCTTACTCCCTCCCCCCCTAGGTATTTAACCATGGCCACCTAACTGTCTTCTTGGTCTTACTCCCTCCCCCCCCTAGGCATTTTTTAGTGCTGAAGAAGGCTGCCAACGTGCTCCGAAACGTCCAATATAGATTTCTGTCTGATGAGCTGATGTTTTTTTCTCCTAGATGAATCCCAACGTATATTTTTCTTATTTTGTTCTAATCGCTGGGGGTCGATAAATTAGTACACCATTCGTTCACATAAACTACTTTATTTGAAATACTTTCCACGACAAGTTTCGTGCTTTGTGTCGCAACTCTTTAGGGGCTTTCCTTGTCTACTTGGGATGTTCTCTAGCTTGAGTTAGGCATAATACCTGACTCAAACGAGGGAGCGTTGAGTATTATGCCCGACTCAAAAGACAGAACAGAACGAGGGGACTTTATCGACCCCCCGCCATTAAAAGAAATAAAGAAAAGTGAAAAATATATTTTGGGTCATCTTTCAAAATGAATAAACATATATAAATATATATACAGGGGGACCCCCCCCCCAAAAAAAAACCGCCAAAACTTCGGGAATTGATGCAGGATGAAAAAAAAAAAACAAAGAATAAAGTCCTACAGTATATATCTCCTTTTTGCTTCGTTTCCGAGAAAAACGAAAAAAAACAAAAAACGAATACACAATTCTTTCATGATTCCTATATAAAAATCATTAAAATTAGGTATATGTTTTATCACCCACCCCATCTAACCACCCTTTCATCCCCAATCCCACCTCCTTTAATCCCACCACCCCAAAGAAATAGGAGTAAGTATGCCTCTGATTTCCTGTTTAATAATGAAATAATAGGTCCCCATTTATTAACCCCTCGAACGCTGAGTCTTTCAACGCATTCCTCGATAGTAAACTGTCGTTTGTGTATATAAAAAAAAAAAAATCAGTCCCGAAACAGGCCCTGAGGGGCAGATACTATAGAGGTATCTGATTCATGACCATACGGCACACTAGGGAGACAGTGTGGTCAGTACTATCCATCGCTGTATACTCCCCTTGTGAGCTAACCTCGCCCCCGGTGTGTATATATGTATATATATGTGTGTGTGTGTGTAATGAGAGACCTATTGGGTCTGTAACATGGGCATTTGTAATCGGCACTTCCGGAGTTAATGATATGCTCTAATGGTTTCCTCCCTATAGAGGGAGGAAAGAAACGCGCTAATACAGAGCTTTCTCGCCATGTTTATGGATCTTCGGAGTTCGATTTGCTTAAAGATTTCGAACAATCGAGATTACGTTCAAGAAGATATTGTATATTTTTGTCCGAAATATTACGTGATCAGCATTGCCGTTTTTATGAGAGAGACGTGAGGAAAATTATAATATTATCGTGTAAATTTTAAACAAAAGCTCCAATGATCCTTGCCGCCTTGCCAATGCGAGAAGGCCAGCCTATCCTTGATGCAAGGCTGACCTGCCTCTCATAGGACGATCAGCAGTTCTCTCTGCCTACTCAGCTCTCTCCGAACCAACAATAGGCGATTGTTTAATCCCATCAACCAATGATTGAGTGATGAGGAACCTCAGGCACTCTTGAGAGAGCCGCAAACTCACAAATTCAAGAAATTATTGAGTATTAAGTTACTTCAATGTGTTTTTTGAGAGAACAGCACTAACTAGGGGTCTCCTTGCGGAATAGTGGCTAACGCCTTAGATTTTCATGCGGGAGATGGTGGGTTCGAGTCCCAGCGGTGGCAGGAATTTTCTCATAGCTCGTTGAGAAGAACTAAATTTTTAAATAAATAGTATCCCTGAAAGAATGAGTGGCCAGCGGTCGTTCATAAAGAGTTCAAACTCAATTAGATGGCATTGGCAATCACATAATTTCTTGAAATGTATAATCAATGTCCCTTAACTCCCCTTCTATAGATACTATAGAGGTATTTGATTCATGACCATACGGCACACTAGGGAGATAGTGTGGTCAGTACTCCGGCCGCCTGATTTTCCCCTTGACTGCTTCCACTGCAGAGTCATTAGCAACAAGGTGCCCATTATTAAATTAATTAAAAGCTGGGTTGGCCTAGGGACGGTCAGAGAGGCCGAATCCAACCCATGAACGAAGACACTAGAAGAAAAAATCTTTAGTGCTTGCTCAGGATTTGAACTCAGGTCCTATAGCTTATTAGTCCATTGCTCTACCACTGAGCTAAACTCGCCCCCCCCCCCGTACATACAAAGTGAATGTGAAATGTAACTAAAGGTCCATTTAGACATTTTTTTCTAACTGAGGTTTGAAATTGAAGGTATTATATGCCTCTTAGGATGACCTAAGTTCAACAGTCCACATAACCCTGAGTGTCAATGAGTAAACAACTATTTTCCAATGTGTATATACATCTCTAATAGATAAAAAACTAAATAAGCGGCATTCTCATTCACCAATTATTTTTTGAATCTTCAATTTTCAGTCAATGTTTATATAAACCGCATTAGCCCTATCCTGGCTAGAAAAGGGTGGTACCCTGTAGATAATCCGCCCCAAAAATCTGAGTTATATATAAGTGGAAGTTAAAATTTAAATAAAAAATGAAACACATTTATTTAGAACAGTAAATACAAAAATCAAATAAAAGATAGAACACGAGATTTTCTTTTCTTTTTAGCACTTTCCTCCGAAGGAAAGTAGCTATTGAGGTTGGACTCATGACGGAATTTTTGAAAAATTTCTTCAAATCTTTATCGATCCTACCTAGTAGACACCGAAAATGACCCCCGTTAAAAAATATATATATATATATATATATATATATATATATATATATACTAGCTGTTACCCGGTGTGCAATGCTACACCTACTTTATATTAAATATCTGTAGCCGGGCGTACCATGCTACACATGCTTCATATTAAATAGTTGTAACCCAGCTTCCATGGTACGCCTACTTTATATTATATATTTTAAAAAATGAATGATTATATTATATTGGTCCAAATTATGAGAATATAAGATAATAAATTGAGAGCTCGGCTGAAAAAGTTATTTTCCATTTTTTTTTTAGAGAAAGTGGGGTGGAAATTAAATTGATCCTTATTTTTTAAAAAGTACCCTTACTTTTAAAATGGTATTACAATTAAGTGATTCCAAATAATTTAATTGCAATACCGTTTTAAAGAAAATCCAAACCAAACTCCCTGTGTTTAATTTTTTTAAAGAAAAAAAAAATATGTGGTCCATAAATAAATATTCATAAAAAATAGCAATACAAATGAGGCATTTAATTAAGGTTATGATTAGTTATAAGTTGTCAAAACCTACAACTGAAACGATATTCTTTATTTTCATTGATTTTTTTTTTAAATATAATATTTATTTATTTTAAGGTCTTCGCATCTAAAGCTAAAACCTCAACCTTGCGCAAATATAATATTAATATGTTATATTGTTTATTTGTTCATGTAATAATCCGTAACTGAGTTTTTTTTATGAATGAAAAAGTAGGTAAGTCGTGCAGGGTTTATGTTATGTATGCCAAAAGGAAAGTTTTAAAAACATAGTTTGTTGTTTCACATACACTTTCACATATTTTTGTTCACTTTTTTTTTCCTTTCTATTAAAGCTTCTGTTTCAAATTTTATGGTTCATGCACTCTTCTATAAGGATAGTCCTTCTATCAGAGGAAATAGGGGCCTCTAAGAATAAAAACAAATTTAAGATATTTTTCTTGCAGTTATGGACAACAATGAATTAAAGGTATTTGGGAATTTCAATAACGACATTGACTTGGCGAGCAACAATATTTTTACCAGAATTGCAACCGTATTTAAACATTTAGTCCAAGAGCTGGTAACACACTTTTCAAGTGTTTTATGTGCCTTGAAATTGTCGTATAGTGGGTCTCTAGTGTAGATAAAAAGTTAAGTATATGGTTGCTGGACATACCTTGAAACACCAGGTTCTGCGCATGGTAATCAGTAACAAACTATGGGCCAAAAATAGTGTTTTATTCAGAAGCCATAAGTGTTCAATGTAAAATTAAGGCAATTCTATAATGAATAATATATAAGGCAGACACTTTTAAGTGGGATACATATAAAAAAAAAAAAAAAAAAACCGAAGTGGGTTTTTGTAATATTAAATGAAGTCTCTTCTTCACACTGCTATTTAAACACCATAATTGAAAATAATTACAAAAGGGCAGACACTTTTTGTGAGGTTTAGTAATCAGCAAACATGAAAATAAATTCAGCCGATGATAGACTGCAATACACTGCGTGTAACCGTAAGAGTGAGTGAGAGCACCAATCATCTGGACAGGACAGTTGTGGTAGTTCTAGAAATAAAGCAACTTGCCTTAATTATACATTAAAGATTGTTGGCTTCTGAATAAAATACCATTTTAGTGACATATTTTTTTAACACCTTTCCCCTATGTGCAGTACCTGGTGTTCCAAGGTATGTCCAGGCTACACATACATGCCTTACCTATCCACGACATGCAATACACCAAAATTCCAAGGTGCATAAAACACTTCATGAAATGTGCGTTACCAGCTCTCCGACTAAATGTTGACAGTCAGAGGATATAACTATCTCAGACAAAAGAAAGCATATGTCAGAATATAATGATTAAATTATTATGGATATTAAATTAATAAAAAATTGCATGGAAAATTTAATTACTTATTCATTTATTAGAACACCACAATTCACGTGACTTCCTCTTCTTATAAAAATAATATTTTAATACATTAATTTATCTGCAAAAAAAAATAGCATGCATTAAGAATAACTTTATTAAAAAAAAATTAAAGTGAGGCTGCCCAAATTAATAGGGTTGCTAAACCATACAGCTCTTGTAATAATAAAATAATGTTTCAAAACGTGGTGAAAATTAATTCATTTATATACATTCATTTGTATGATTATAAACATTTATGTAATTTATTATGTTCATCTATCTATATGCGAATAAAAAAATAAGTTAAATATAACAACATTTAATATAATATTTTAATAATATTTGCATATGTATGTGAGACAATTAATTTAAAGTTCATAAATTTAAGTCCTTTACAAAATGACATTGTTCACAAAGGAGTTTTTAATGTTTAAAAAAATCTTTATGTTTTAAACAAAACGTTCTATCTTTTTGGAAAATCTTGGAACCTTAAACTTAAAGGTACATATTCTGCATATGTAGACTCTTCTGTAAGATCTTTTTTCTTTCTCGATTTCCAGTATAATACATTACCAATGTATAAGAAATTATTAATAAGAAAACCAGTGGTGGATTTTCCTTCTAAATGATCATTTAAGAATATAGTCCCTACATCCATCTGTTTGAACAACATTTAGACCCATTTGATATCTTCAACTTTCTTATTTCAACAAAATCTCAAGCATTATTTTATTTCAAACTATCTTTTTCTCTATCCCAAAAATCACAATCGCTTGAACTTTATCAGATTCACCCTCAGCCAATCCAATACAGCTTATGTTTTCTTGGGTAACATCAACATGCCTAGCGACAATGATTTTATTATTCAAAAGTACTTTATATCCCACTTCACTATAACCGATTAAAATGCACATTGTTTGATGTAAACCCCCATAGCAGCCAACCTGTGACGTCATCACTTGGCTCACCATAGAGGTTGCCTCCATATATTCATCTGCTACCTCCATGCAGTTCAAATGCTGGAGACCGTTAAAACAAAGGGACCAGGACTCCATTAGCAACTTCTAATGTATGCTGTGGACACCATGTGCATCCTTTTACAAAAACACATAGCTTTGGCCATGGTCGAGTAGAGACCACAAGCAACCCGGAGAGCAACATGGAGGAGGATGAAGAGAAGAAAGGACCCCACAGTGAGTAGCACAACTATCTCAACATCAGAGACTACTCCTGCTTCAGCAGACCGCATGGACCAGACATCAATTTATTTTAATACAAACCCCCCCTTTATAAACCTCAAAAACCACTAATACATTAACCAATATTATAACCCTTTTCGGCCACCCCCCACTCATAGAAACATGTAACATAATCTTATTACACTTAATTTATTTCATATCCGTGCATACTTTCAAATATCCCGAAATACAGTCCACTCCATTCATGTAAATCAGCACCAGCATTACAGCGGTACGTTCATTCCCAATGGTATAGCACCTTGGGACAGCGTAGTGCAAACATAGTGGTCCAGCAGGGCCGGATAAAATTAACCCAACAATTGGGTTCAAAATTAAAATCATATTTACTGAGCTTTCTCAATTTATTTTGTTTATTCTTCATCATCATTGTCTGCATAATCTTCATTATTAGAATTATTATTTTCATATTGCTCCTATTAGGTCAATCCTACTTGTAAATCATTGCATCGCAGTAATTTTTAATTAATTAGAATTATCAACATGATTGATTCTCAAATAATTTTACATTTTTTACTTTTTTTGCTTCAGTTAACAGTAATATTAATTATTGTGTATATATTAGGCATATCTTTAATAGTAGAACCAAAAATGCTATTTACTTTAGTGTTTAAAGCTCTTTATTTTATTTAACTTGCATAGTTAATAGATTATAGGATACAAGTTGCAACTTTCAACAGTTGCAAGTGCAGTTACTGTACTTCAGAGTTTGCTTTCATTATTATCAGTTAATTATTAATTTTTTTTTCTCCATTGAGGCAAACTGTATTATTTAATGTTTATATTAAGATGTTTCTGCAGAAAAGAAACATTAATTATCAAACATATAGTATCTCTCAATCTGGTAAATGAGTTCTGTTAAGAATATTAATCAAATTGAGTAAACCTTTAGAAATTAATGAGCATTTTAATCAGATGATTATAAATTGATCAACAATTTAATTAATTTATTACAATGTTGTGATAATTTTGGTAAAATAATTGTAATAATCATTCAGCTTACTTCTATCACTGCTTTTCCTAGCAAAATCACTTACCTTTTATTGCTAGTGCTTTGTATCAATTTTCAATATTGCCTGGATATAATCATAAGTTATAATCATCTAAGTTCTTTATTTACCTGACTTAAGTTCCAATTCTCCATTAAGCGATTAATAAAGGTGAATAGTTATTCACTCAGCATTCATTAAGCCTTGCGGTTTGCAATTTTCAACAATTATATGGATTCAAATAAATAAAATACTCATCTGTGTCATTATATTTTTCTGTGTATCTATTTAATTAGATAATAATAAGTTACAATACTTAGTCATTTCTGCCTACATAGTGCAGCTATCATCTTTATATAATTAATTTGACATTATCAATTGTCCTTTAGCACCTTATTTATTCTTATATACAATGATTAGTCACTATTAAATGATTGTCAACACTTTTAACTTAGCAAAGAGCAAATAACTTAGTACAGAACACAATGTGCTAATGTCAGTTGTTATCATATATATGGGCAGGTTACTGCCTCAACAGAGAGGTCTGTCTCTTTACAGCTCTCTGAACTCTCCGTGCTGCACAGTCATCCTCTGCGTGACGTCATCATTGTCATGCCTTTACTTTATTTCTGGCCTACTTAGGTCAATTTATTAGTTTATAATAATTATTTGCTTTGCTTGTTGACATCATTAAATATATTAATTTGCTGAATCAATAATTGGTGCTATTATTTACTGCTTTATTACTTTAAAGCCATTATACAATTTTCTATTTATTTTATTTCTAGAGAATGTTCGTGATGCTCATCACTTGCACTCTTTTTTTTTTACATTTTTCTCCTCATGGTCTTGCTTTCTCTCTCTCTTCTCTCCTCTTTGCTCGATGGGTTGTAGTATCTTAATCATTTTACACTCTACTTTCAAGTCATCTCTATTGATAGAAGAATTTTCAACCATGCCTGAGTCTATCCCTGATTACGACTCTCACATCAAGATCCTTGAACGGAAGTTGCGGTCTCTCAAGAGAAACATTACCAGTTTGTCTACAGTACGGAAAGCCGCCATCGCTGATGATTCGCAAACGTATCTATTTCTCGTGCACCACGATTCAGCCGAAGCACATTGGGCGTCTTATCAAGAAACCTGGGATGAGCTTGATAGGATCCACGTCTTGATAGACAAGCCAGATCAATTTCCCTCAAGGGCTTGGGAGGAGCACTACGACCAAGTGCAGAGCGAGATATTTAACGCTCGCGCTCTACGTTCGCACCTCAAAGCGAAGGAAGAACCCCGGGATGCTCGTCAAACTATGCTTCCCGATGACCTTAGTCAAGTCCTTGGCGCTCTGAACTTAAGCGGATCTGACAGAGCTCAACTTCCCAAAATATCGATCCCCAGCTTTTCAGGAGATATTTTTCAATGGACGAGTTTTAAGGATTCATTTGTATCTCTCATCCACAACAATACCAGATTGCCGAAAGTTGACAAGCTACATTATTTAATGCAAGCCCTAAAGGGAGAAGCCTTTTCCCTCATTTGCCGGTTCCCTAAAGTCGAAGAATCATACGAGCTAGCTTGGGAGAAACTTACGGAAGCATATGACAACCCTCGTGTTCTGGCCAGCATGTACTTGCAGCGGATTCTTGACAGCGACTGTAAAGGCAACTTAGGTGAACGTCAGAGATATGAGCAGTTTCTGACTCAGGTCGGTGACAGCATCGAAGGGTTCTTGTCTCTCAATCTTGCCAATCCAGCGGACTTCATACTTTCTAAGCTAGCGCTCCGCTCTCTTAACACGGAGACGCGGAGGCAGTTCGAGCTAGCTCGCAGTGACCCGAAAGCCATGCCATCTGCTGCGGACGTCATAGACTTTGTGCGCCAACGTCTTATGGCATTTAAGTTATCAAGAGACGTAGAGTCGTCAGCGTCGTCGATGCCTGCTGAATCGCGCCCAAAAGGCGATTCAAGGGCTAAATATCCCAATCGGTGGTCTGCAAAATATAATGGTGTATCGTTTCATGTGACAAATACTAACCGCCGCAGCCCATCACCTAGAACAAACATTCCAGGAAACAAGGCTCCAAATTCACCACAAGATCAAAGGCGTCATTTTGCGATTCCCACAAGGTCGCGCAGTTTCCAGGCGCATTCGGGCCAATGTCCGTATTGTCAAGGCAGACATCTTTTATCATTTTGCATCAGATTTGCGTCTCTCGCGGTTGAACAAAGATCGGAGTTCGTTGCCGCCTGGAAGGGATGCTCCAACTGCCTTCGCGAAGGGCATAATAGTGCCTGCTGCCCGTCGAAATTTTCGTGCAAATTTTGCAAAGGAAGGCATCATAGTCTTATACACGAGGAAAAGGTAGCTGCTACAAAAACATCAAGTAAAAATGGAACAAAATATGAAGAACCTGCCAATCCACAAATCCCTGATGCGTTCATTGGCTTCGAATCCTCAGCCGAAGAACCTGCATATTCGGGCGGACTAGTATTCTTGGGCACTGTACAAGCACTCATCAAATCCCCAAAGGGAAAACTATACCCCATCCGCGCCGTGTTGGATTCCGGCAGCCAACACACTTTTATCACTAGGCAACTAGCCCGTCGGATAGGGGCGCCCGTTGAAACATTCATAGGAAACGTGTGTGGACTCGGGGGTTCCAAAATCGCTCAACCCCTAAACACTGCGACCTGTGTGATCAAGCCATATTCCTCCCCAAAGGAATATAAGACCAAAGTTTTGATCGTCGAACGGATCACCTCAGCGCTGCCCAATCTCCCAGCTCCTCCAAATGTCTACGAGCGATTCTCATCTCTCCCGCTAGCGGACCAGGATTTTGCCAAATCGGTTCCAGTGGATGCTTTGATTGGCAGTGATCTATACCCACAGCTAATCAACGGAGCTCCAATAAAATCCGAGGTCGGCGATTTGTACCTTACACCTTCAGTTTTTGGACTTGTGGTCTCGGGGAAGTTAGAAGCCACCGAGAGCCCGGAAACAAGCGTTCTGTTTTGTCTCTCAACGTCCAGCATCAAAACAAAAGACGAAATGTGTGAGCAGCATTTTCAGAACCCGCACAGCCGCACGAAGGACGGCCGTTATCAGGTTGAGCTACCTAGGTGGAGAAGGGAATATCTCCACACCCTTCAACAAAGGTCCAAATGGACGCGAAGAACCCCTGATCTTCAGCCTGGTGACTTGGTCATTCTCGTCGAGAAACGCCCAGCCATTGGCCACTGGCCTGTCGGCAGAGTCGTCGAAACCTTTCCGGGTAGAGACGGTGTTACGCGCTCGGTAGTTGTCAGGACTCCTTCCGGCAGTCACCTTACCAGAGCAGTGTCATCGCTTGTCCCCCTTTTGCTTCCCGAGGACAAGGAGTCCAAGGATAATTAAACTTTTAATTTTTGTCGTCTACCATGTTTTGGTAACTATTCATGTATTTATTTATTTCAGTAGGGTAACTGAAGGAAGCAATTAAATTTATTATTTTGTTAAATTTAAGTAATTATTTATCTTTTTATAAGCGATGCAGTGATCGTCTTCTTTCATCATTTGTCATTGTTATATTTTTTCCCCATGTGATGTTTATTATTTGTATGCTCCATAACTTAAGTTTTGTTTTCTTTATTTAAATTTAACCGGGTCAAATTTAGGTGGGCGGTTTGTTTGATGTAAACCCCCATAGCAGCCAACCTGTGACGTCATCACTTGGCTCACCATAGAGGTTGCCTCCATATATTCATCTGCTACCTCCATGCAGTTCAAATGCTGGAGACCGTTAAAACAAAGGGACCAGGACTCCATTAGCAACTTCTAATGTATGCTGTGGACACCATGTGCATCCTTTTACAAAAACACATAGCTTTGGCCATGGTCGAGTAGAGACCACAAGCAACCCGGAGAGCAACATGGAGGAGGATGAAGAGAAGAAAGGACCCCACAGTGAGTAGCACAACTATCTCAACATCAGAGACTACTCCTGCTTCAGCAGACCGCATGGACCAGACATCAATTTATTTTAATACAAACCCCCCCTTTATAAACCTCAAAAACCACTAATACATTAACCAATATTATAACCCTTTTCGGCCACCCCCCACTCATAGAAACATGTAACATAATCTTATTACACTTAATTTATTTCATATCCGTGCATACTTTCAAATATCCCGAAATACAGTCCACTCCATTCATGTAAATCAGCACCAGCATTACAGCGGTACGTTCATTCCCAATGGTATAGCACCTTGGGACAGCGTAGTGCAAACACACATATTCACCTTTTTATCCCATTTAGAAGTTATTATTTGTTCTGGTTTCCTAACAAAATTTTTACTACCATATAAATTAAAGTTAGAAACATCTGGTTTCTTTCCAAAACAGTTTTCATAGGGTATTTTATTCTCAATGGTGTTAGCTAAAGAGAGATTTTTCAAATAAGTTGCTTCACAGACCATTTCTGGCCAACATTTTTTTCTACAATAGCTTCTGCCAGTAAACAATGAGATATATTCATAATTGTTCTAGTAAATCACACCATTTAATTCATGAACATATGAGGTACAGGGATTAATTATGATACCCTTTTTTTTTTTTTGGTAGTCATAATTCTTACAATTTAAATATTCCTTACCAATGTCATATCTCACAATACCAATTCTCTTATTTCCTAAGTTTTCGACCTCATTTACTTATTGAACAAAGGAATGAAAAACTTCTGTTTTAGGTTTAATAGTTTAAATCCTAGCAATCTTACTATTTATTAGAGTGAGACCGCGACAAAGGGAATTCATCACTAAACACTTAAATAACAATAAACAATACTGAACAATTATGAAGAAATTAACATGAGAGCAATCTTACTATAATCATCTATAAATGAAACAAAATATTTTTCACCTTTGAGACTCATAGTTAAAAAAAGGTCCACATCAGTGTAAACAATTCCAAAATACTTTTAGCCTTGTTCTTATTGTTATTTACACACTTCATCAGTTTCAATAAAAAAGTTAAGTGTTTTTCCACATACTAAAACCCTCTCCATCAAATACCAGTAAATATTCATTTATTCATTAAACAGAAAAGCGAGTGAGAGACACCGAATACTATAACCGACATTGCAACCTTCCTTTACTAAAGAGATAAAAAAACTCTCTCAACAAAAGTATTGAAATTATTAAAGTTCTGAATAGAAACATGAACACTTAATTATAATATATTAGTCCAAATTATGATTAGATAAACACAGAACATTTTTATGATATACTTATTTATACGATATTAGTCTATATTCTGGTTAGAGCAGTGTTGCCCTAGGCAATCAAATCAAAATTGATTTAATATGAAGAAAACTGATCTGATATTAAGAAAATTAATCTTAAAAAATATGATATTTTATTATATGATATCTTATATGATATTTGTCCAAACTCTGAGAATATAAACCTACTATTTAGATAAACAAACAAAGGTTTTGTATTGCACTTCTTCTTAGAAGGAGGGGCAACACTGGAAAGAAAATGCCGATTTCTGACTATAAACTCTTCTGTATATGACAGTTTCGAACTCGTTACTTCCAAACTATGAATCCTAGAAGATTTTGAGCTAGACTACGAGATTTCCCGGATCAAGACGTATCTATGTGCGAAGTTTGGTCAATATCAGTCAAACGGTGTGGATTTGTATAAGGAACAAACAGACAAACAGAAAAACAGACAAACAGACAGACACGTGATTTTTATATATATATATATATATATATATATATGTGTGTCTGTTAACACGATAGCGAACAGAGTTTTTGTTTTTTCTTCACGAAACTTATGGTATATAGCATTCAATTAGCAAACGATTGAACGAGTTCGTTAACCACCAAAGTGGGTCCACCGGAAGGGGGGGTTTACACCGAACCCAAAACTCTAATTTGACTATGTCAGCCGTAATATTTGTTATATTTCAACGAAACTTGGTATTCGTAGTGGTAATATAGAGAGAAAAGTGAGATATAAAAATGAACTAAATCGGTTCATTAGAAGGGGGGGTTTACTCCCGGCCCACAATACCAATTCGCCACTACCAGCCGTGATTTTTGGTATATTTCGACGAAACTCGTCATTCGTAGTGGTAATCCACAGGTAAATATGTGTTGTAAAAATAAACTAAATCGGTTCATTAGGAGGGGGGGTTTACACCGGACCCACAATACCAATTCGCCACTACCAGCCGTGATTTTTGGTATATTTCGACGAAACTCGGTATTCGTAGTGGTAATCTACAGGTAAATATGTGTTGTAAAAATAAACTAAATCGGTTCATTAGGAGGGGGGGTTTACTCCGGACCCAAATTCCTAATATACTCATACCGGTCGTAATTTCTGCTGTATTGTAACGAAACGCGGTATACGTCGTGGGTATCTCATGAGAAAGAAGTGTTGTAAAAATGAGCTGAATCGGTCAATCGGAAAGCGGGGGTTTAATTTGTAATATATTTCAATAGAAAAGCCCGCCAGACGTAGGTTCACAAAGCCGCCGCAAGGAGCGCTTTCTACCACTAGAGTGACTGTATCCTGTTCCTGTGTTAGATCAAAATACGATAATATGAGGTTTTTTGTATTTATTACGTAGTGTAATAGGTACCATGTGTAAACATAACTCTGGAAGCAAATTAATAATTGATCAGTTACTCATTACAAATTTAAAAGAGAACTATTCATGTTTTTATTTTATTTATGTAGGATATTTTAAGCAAATTGTTCTGGAAAGCAGTCTACACTACCCAAATTCTGAGGAAAGTGCTTAGTTATGCAGCTCCTGCATGACGGACTTTTTTTTTACTGCTCACCGACAGAGGGACCATTATCGCCAGCCGAAATTGTTTTTATTTATTATTATTACTTCTTACTATCAGTTTGTTTAAACCAACATATCACAAATTTATGTTGATTCCCACTGCCTATCATCAATATAGAGTTTTTAGGGTCGCTGATTACAATGAGCTGGCTGGTTAACCTCCATCACATCAGATTCAAGGTCATTTAAAGGTCGAATAGAGAAAAAACCGAACGAAAAATTTGAAACTATTCATGCGTAGGTTTTTGAGATCCCTGAGTCCGAATCCATAGTTTATTTTACATTACGCCTTTTCCTAGAGGTAATTTGAAGGTCAAATATAAACAAAAAAAAAAGTAGAAAAATCTAAAAAACATTCGCTTTTGAGGCAGTGAGAGACAAACAAACTACAGGTTCGGATTCAGGGACCTCAAAAAAATACGGATGATTTTTTAAGATTTTTCCTACGGGGTTATCTCTATTTGATCTTCAAATGACCTTGAATCTGATTTGATGAAGGTTAACCAGCCCTGTCATCAGAATCAATGACCCGAAAAGGACCATACCACTCCCAAGTGTTTTTTTTTTTTTTTTTTAAATCAAATGTTGATCTCTGTAATTGTAGTTAAAGCTTTACAAATACAATTACAGCTATTAGTTAGTAGTTGCCAAAACAACTACTTTTTCAAACTACAGTAGTTGTAGTTGAGAGCCCAACTACCTTGGGGTATTCGAAAAATAGTAGTTGTGCTCTGTCAACTACTAACTACCAAAGTATTTATAGTTCCAACTCCTTTCCAACTACTGAAGTTGTAGTTTTGTAATTGGCAGTTACACTGCTTTTCGGCTAACTCTGCAAGAAAGTAAACTATTTATACTAGGCCTCCAATTAAACGGAATCAACACTTCCAAACATTGACGGACCGTTTTCTTCGACAGGAATAATCCGCTCGCCACCGATATTACGACGGGTCTTTGTATCAAACCACACACAGGGCTCTGATGGGCCCTGAAGAGGTGGCAAGAAGGCTATAAACTAAAATATTAAATAAAGTGGCACATAAAGAAAACTAAGATGCTAATTATTACATGCTAATGATTAAAAATAAATACATAATAGGAAAAAGTGAATATATGTATATACCGGGTGCCACTAACGTAGAGTTCAGCTTCAAGGTATGACCTTATAGGAATTTGATTCTGAGCAAAAACGTTCCTATAAACATGGGACCGGAAATGCTTCCTGGAAACACTGCAAAAACTTCGATAACCTCTCAACTATTGGCGATAGAGACAAAATGTCTGTTCGCGCTCTCACGGCCTCAAAAATGGTACAATTTGAAGTCAAGTTCGCTAACCAGCCGAATCCATCCACCGAAACATGGATTTTGGGGCCAAATTCACGGAGAAAAAATCGTTACGCTTACATAATATGCTTGCAAGAACTCGTAATATAGGTTCCTTCGCGTAGGAAAACGTCTGAAACTATTTTTAAGGCGAGATCTGTAACCGTTTTCGAGAAAATTGGAAAAGTAGTTGTAGAATAACGTTTTTCGTTTGTGTACTTAGAATCATGAGATTCGGTTAAAAGTATTTTCTGCATGTTCGAAATTCATCCAAACTAAAATGTTTAAATTTTTGTTACGTTTGGAGTTGAGGAAGGATTAGAATCAAATATTTTATTAATAAACCTGAAAAGTTTTGGGACCTTCGTATATTTTCCATCATATCTACTAAGACACCTGCTGCTGGAACGCCTGATTTAAGCCAGTCTAGTTCGATCAGTCATCGAGAGTGGAGCGCAAGTTTTAAAAGTAATTCTAATAATATGTATCATTTTAAATATGCAATATTAAAAATACCGCTTTACGACCTCAAATACCTTTTAAATTAATAAGTGACCGCGTCTAACTGAATTCTCTAACCCGGCGTTTTCTTTAATCCGACAGTATCCCAGTCCCGACAACGCCGGATTAGGGAGAGTCTACTGTATATACATACATAATATAAATGAGTGAATGTTATCATAATGATTTAGTCTTTTTTTTTAATTTATAAAATATGCGGCTCACCTTGGAAGACTTGTGGTCTGCTAGATCATGCCTTGGCGCCTACTAATCGTATTTTGCCTTATACACTTTCTAATACGAGGTGCAGTTTTTATTTGTTCTCAGTTTCTAATGTTTTATTCAATATCAAAATAAAATCCGATAAAAACGACGATAGTAACATCGAAGGGACGTAATTAAAATTAAATAACTTTTTTTTTCGATTTGGGTATTAAGAAACGATTGATTCAGTTGAAAAATGTTCCAACATTCATTCAAACTAAGATATTTACATTTTAGTTACGATTGGATTTAAAGAAGTAGTAGAAAAATAATAGTACGAACAAACATAAGAAGTTTTGTTATGTTCGTATGCAATAAAAAAATACGCAATAAAGAAATTTGACCTTGAATAACATTTCAAGGTCAATTTGGGGGGAGGGGGGTAATATGGGGGTCATTTTTTCCGATCTCGCATTGGAGAATCAACTGTGGCCAACGGATGACCATTATTTTTGTGACACCCTGTACATATTCGTAAATATGTCGAAAACGGTTAGAAAATCGTGATAATTATATTATATTACCACTCGAAAGCTTACTAAATTCTCTACAAAATAGGTTCTGAAGTAATTTTTGACTAGGCGATGTCCATCGGAGAAATAAGTGCTTTAAACTTCAAACGTGTTTTTTTTTTTCTTTTAAACGGGTTTTTGTCGTTGTTTAACTCACATTTAAATTGGTTGTTTGTTTTGTTTTAAATTTCATTTTTCTGTAAAATATTGATTATAGTAAAATAAGGTAAGAAAATGAGAAAACTTTTAACAACAGTGTTTGTCTAGAGCGAACGTAGTAGGCCGGGGAGTCATGTTTCCATGTACAGGTACCCATATCATCTGTCACGTACCTGGACCCACGTCACAGGTGACACACTGTATAAAAGTGTTTCAAGAAAGGTCTGACCAAAATAATGACTGTTTCTATTTCAAGCTCTCTAAATTACACTAGGGATAAGAACGGAACCGCGTTAAGATGATGCAGTTCTCCTACTACTTTGGGCCCACCCTTTATATGTATATTTATAAACACAAACACATACAGACGCATACAAATTTGAACCACCGTTTCCTTTGTGAGCTGAGGGTTACTCCAGATTGGGTCATTGAGTTGGCAATGGGTGAAACAAACACGCTACGATGATACTGCATGGCAATTTTGAAGTATATGTTGCAGGTCGGTATTGTGTTCAATGCGCGACGAGAGCCTTCCCCGCAGCTCGGCCTTGAGAACTCCATAAGAACTCCCTTCACAAGAAGCAAAAAAACATCCGTTCGTGAAATTGATTCTAGCCAATAACTTTTTAGAGCGATCCGACGTACGTGATAAAATAAAACGTTCGGCGAATAAGCATCTAGATCTAATTTCTCTACTACTACTGTAGAATAGGGGTCTCCCGTGGTCTAGTTCTAATTTCTCTACTACTACTGTAGAATAGGGGGTCTCCCGTGGTCTAGTTCTAATTTCTCTACTACTACTGTAGAATAGGGGGTCTCCCGTGGTCTAGTTCTAATTTCTCTACTACTACTGTAGAATAGGGGGTCTCCCGTGGTCTAGTTCTAATTTCTCTACTACTACTGTAGAATAGGGGGTCTCCCGTGGTCCAGTAGCTAGCGCCTAAGCGGGATATGGTGGATTCTATCCCCACCGCCGCACAGTGTAACGTCCAATGGACAAAAACCTAAATTTGTTTTTCTTATATTTAATTTTTAATCCTCTAGCAAAGTTTAGAAACTATTCAATGTATTAAAATCGTATAAAACTAATAAATATTAGTTTTATTTTGATCAACAAACACATTAGCAGTATTAAAAACTAGGCAAAGTCTTTAAAACCTGCTTTATACCAACAATCAGTTTGAACCTCTCTCGTTGAAGATAGGACAGAGTTTTTATTAAGTCATCCGAAGGAAATTACGTCAAAACTATTCCTTTTTCATCTGATATAATTGATTTTGGGGTAATTACTCCCTTATTATTTCTCCTGAATTATTCTTCATTGATCTTTGAATTTTTTTTTAAGTACAAAACTTTGATAGACCATAGCAAAAAAACTTCATCTGAACACATCCCAAGTTTTTTAGAGGTTAAAGTTTACCTCAAGTATAATGTACTGAGGGCAATTTAGTTTGCCGAAATTTGCCGATTCCAAAGATTTTTATTTTTAAATCCATCATCATTTTTTCTTCCAAATTTGGAAAAAAATGTGGATAAATCCAAGAAGACGGTATTAATCCTTGGGCAAATGATTCCATTTGATCTGCAGGATGATCCTAAAGAAATATTAAGCAATACTAAAAAAAACTGCCAGTTTATTCCTATATTATATGTAAAAAATGTGGGTACGTGTTCACCGCAGAGAAATAAACTCTTATATAAATACTGGTTGAAACAATATATCAACTTAGAAAAACTTGTTATTAATTTTTATCATAGAAAATGGTAAAATATTATTATTCTATGGCAATATTACTATAAGTATAATTTACTACTATACTATTACAGTTATAATATATTTTATAATATTGTTATTAATAATATTATTTCTATTAATGTTACAATTAATATTATTACAGCCGTGTAGTAGTAGCATTATTATACTACTGTTACATTGTTTTGAGTTGATTTCAGTTAATAAAAATGCTTATTTGAAAATAACTAGTGGTTAATGATTATTGTCCATAATCTCCACTACTTCGTTACACTGTGCGGCGGCAGGAATTTTCTCATCCCACGGCTCGTTGAGAAAATTCCTCAATGCACCTTGGATGTTGACGCTAATGGCCCCGATGTCGAAGCGCCATAAAAAAAAAAAAAAAAAAAAAAAAAAAAAATACTATAGAATACGTAGTTAATTAAGGGGTAATACTACCTTGTAACTTTTTTTTATGGGCTAAAATTCTTCCTTAACTAATCAAAAATGATACGAAAGAGTTCTTCTATGTGAAAAAAAAATGTAATTGGCAAAAAATACGATTTTCCGAATGAAGTCCCTATGCCGAGTGAACGCGATGCTGATTGGAAGATAATTTTTGATTACAAAAAAGCATGAAAAAAAAAATTAAATAGGAAAAAATGAACATTTCGGAACATTAAACTTTAAAGAGGTTTTCTGAAAACTATGTTTTTCAAATCGGGCGATACTCTGTCGTCTTCAATTTTTGCCCGCTCAACTTTAAATTTCAACAGCAGCTTCCTAATGATAGTTACTAGTAAAATGAATTATAACGATTTTATGACCGATTTTGTGATAGAAAATAAATAATTGTTCACTATTTTCGCAAAAATTAATATTTCTTAAAATCCTTACTTTACTAGATTCAAAATTGTTGCCTGCAGACTATCGCCCGTGAAAAAGGAAGGCCCATTCTTCAGACACAGCGCCGCCATTTTTTCCCCTAAGAATTTAAACTTTTTTTTTGATACTTTAACATCCTATATAAAATTTATGATAGTAAGAATTGAAAAATATTGATTTATATGTTATTTATAAATTTAAGATTTGAAAGAACAAGATAGTATTACCCATTTAGTTTTTGAAAAACTATAGGGAATATACCACGCTGTGAGCGAATTCATTTCTGTTTAAATTTAATTTAATTTATTTAATTGCTAGTACAACTCAGGATACAAATAGACAATACGCTAACCATTTTTACACTCTCTATTGAAATGGGTATTTGTAAGCTGAGTCATTTAATTATTTTTTAAATGCAATTCGCATATTTACACTTTATGGCAGTTTACGCGATTTAAAGATTTATCGGCAATTACAATTCATATACAATGAATAATGTAAGTGTAAGGGAGAAACCCTAAAAGAGCTGATATGAAGCTATCAGCTCTATTACGCTGGAACAGCAAAATCGCAACCCCAACTTTTAACATACTCAGTAATTTGTTGCTAATTTGTTACACTATTTTTAAATTTGTTGCTCCGGCCGTTTCCGGGAAAACGTGGCTGTGCTACCGTAATATTACGCTAGCACAGCCACCCCGTAACCTTTGATCTAATTATCTGACGAAATTCTGATTGCTGCCATAATTTGTTGCTAATTTGTCGCTCTAGGTTGAGCTCAATCACGAATTTGTAGCTCCAGCCGTTTCCAAGAAAACGTGGCTGTGCTACCGTAATATTACGCTAGCACAGCCACCCCGTAACCTTTGATATAATTATCTGACGAAATTCTGATTGCTGCCATAATTTGTTGCTAATTTGTCGCTCTAGGTTGAGCCCAATCACGAATTTGTAGCTCCAGCCGTTTCCGAGAAAACGTGGCTGTGCTACCGTAATATTACGCTAGCAGAATCGTTAGAATGTAATCCAACAATTCTAAGTAGCAAAACCCAAAATTAGTATGAAAACCTATGTGTAGCCTAACCTATGTGTAGCCACTATTATCCAAAGACAGTTACAGATATCACCTTGAAAATGGTTTCATTCGTTTCCCTACATTAGATAACCAATAAAATGAGATCCTGCAAGCATAATAACTCGAAAACGTGAGTGTTACGATTGTTTTCGCATGAATTTCGCTCCAAAACCATCTTCCGGTGGACGGATTCTGCTGGTTAACGAACTTCACCTTCCAAATTATTAGAAAGTTTTTTTTTTACCAAATTTCATCAAAATCGGACCATTATTCGCTGACCTAGAGCGCGAACGGACAAATATATAATAACACTCATAATTTAAAACATGCAGAAACTGAACCCCATGATTCTAAGTACCCTAACCAAAAACCTTTCTCGAGAACTATGTTTCCAATTTTCTCAAAAACGGTTAAAGCTATCGTCTTAAAAATGGCTTCATTCGTTTTTCTAGGCCAATAAACCTATAAAACGAGTACTTGCAAGCATATGAAGTAAGCGGAACGATTTTTTTTCGCGCGAATTTCGCTTCAAAAACTATGCTCCTGTGGGCGGATTCTGCTGGTTAACGAATTTGACTTTTCAAATTAGACGAAAGATTTATGTACCGAATTTCATCAAAATCTGACCATTTTTGAGCCTTCCAGAGAGAGAACAGACAAATATATATATATATATATATATATATATATATATATATATATATGTATATATATATATATATATATATATACATATACACAGTGAAACCTCTCTATAGCGGACACCTCTGGGAGAACCAAAGTTGTCCACTATAGAGAGGTGTTCGCTATAAAGAGGGGTTGGTCGAGATGGATACGTACCGAATTTGTACATTTAATTCATGTTTTAATTGACCATTTAATAATTACCCCTAACAAGTTTTTTTTAAGTATATAGAAAGAAGTTCAATAAGTATCAACTTAAAAAAAGTTTTTATTCTAAAAAGTTTAAAGCATAAAGAAGTTCTTAGTTCTCGGACAACATTTTTGTCACAATTTTCCGTCCATTTCTTCAAAATTTCATCTTTCTTTTTCAACATTTCTGCTGCTTGTGTTTCCCTATCTTAAAAAAACTCGGCAACTTTACGCACACCACATTTTTTTGCGTTTGGAAAATGTTATCATGTCAATTTTTCTTTAAGTGTCAGAGATTTCCGATTAGACATATTGAAGAGAAAGCACGATACTTACTCAACAAGAGCTAAAAACAAACTTAAAAGTGAAGAGAAGGAAGTTATGCGGAAGGAATGTGAACCGAACAGAGTTTTGGAATATTCCCGGAACCGTGATACCGCGAAGGCAAATCAATAGCCAGCGGGAAAATCATATGCTTCTGCTGAAAAGGAAGGGGTTCCTGTTGTGAAATTCCTAGGAAGATATTACTAGTCACTATTCTGTATATATATCTTATTCTTACAAAGAGTTTGTTATTGTTAACGCATTTTTATATATATATATATATATATATATATATATATATATAAAAATTTGAACCACCGTTATTTTCGTTCTCCAGGAGTTCGGAAACATAATATTTTCTAGTCGGCACTTCTGGATTGCGTCATGAGGTCAACCTTAAAAGCGGAGTTCCTCCCTATGGAGGGAGGGAGGAACCTCGCTAAAACGAACCAATAAAAAAAGAGTTTCTTAAAGACAATGCTCAAGCACACAATACAACAATGGATTGTTGGAGATCGCATCATCGCCGAATAACTTCCTCGTCCGCAGTATTCTTTACGTTCTCTGTCTGATGAATGCGTAAGACCAATAATGACAGTCCATCTGGCAGAATTTACATACTCCCAATGCGTTTGCCTTCCATTTCTATCGCAGGCGTGGGAAGAAGTACAGAAGATCAATACTCAATATTACTTTTGCACGCAAAACTCGATTCGAATAAAATGAGAGTTTATAAATATGCTCGACTAAGCAAATATCTTAGCAATTCACAAAAACCTAAAACGTATTTTGCTGGGCTGGGAGTACCTAGACATTTGGGGTGTAGGGAAAATTTTAAATATTTTAGTGTAAAATGGTGAGTTTTAAGGTCCTCATAGACGCATAGTAGACCAGCCTTTTAGCACTTTCCTCCGAAGGAAAGTAGCTATTGAGGTTGGACTCATGACGGAATTTTTGAAAAATTTCTTCAAATCTTTATCGAGCCTACCTAGTAGACACCGAAAATGACCCCCGTTAAAATTTATATATATCTATCTATCTATCTATCTATATATATATATATATATATATATATATATATATATATATATATATATATATGTATATATATATATATACATATATATATATATATATGTATATATATATATATATATATATATATATATATATATGCATATATATATGTGTCTGTTAACACGATAGCGGCCAGAGTTTTTGTTTTTTCGTCACGAAACTTGGTATATAGCATTCAATTAGCAAACGATTGAACGAGTTCGTTAACCACCAAAGTCGGTCCACCGGAAGGGGGGGGGGTTACCCCGAACCCAAAACACTAATTTGACTATGTCAGCCGTAATATTTGTTATATTTCAACGAAACTTTGTATTCGTAGTGGTAATATAGAGAGAAAAGTGAGATATAAAAATGAACTAAATCGGTTCATTAGAAGGGGGGGGGGTTTAATCCGGGCCCACAATACCAATTCGCCACTACGAGCCGTGATTTTTGGTATATTTCGACGAAACTCGGTATTCGTAGTGGTAATCTACAGGTAAATATGTGTTGTAAAAATAAACTAAATCGGTTCATTAGAAGGGGGGGGGGGTTACTCCGGACCCAAATTCCTAATATACTCATACCGGTCGTAATTTCTGCTGTATTGTAACGAAACGCGGTATACGTCGTGGGTAACTCATGAGAAAGAAGTGTTGTAAAATTGAGCTGTATCGGTCAATCAGAAAGCGGGGGTTTAATTTGTAATATATTTCAATAGAAAAGCCCGCCAGACGTAGGTTCACAAAGCCGCCGCAAGGAGCGCTTTCTACCACTAGAGTGACTGTATCCTTTTCCTGCGTTAGATCAAAATAGGATAATATGAGGTTTTTTGTATTTATCACGTAGTGTAATAGGTACCATGTGTAAACATAACTCTGGAAGCAAATTAATTATTGATCAGTTACTCATTACAAGTTTAAAAGAGAACTATTCATGTTTTTATTTTATTTATGTAGGATATTTTAAGCAAATTGTTCTGGAAAGCAGTCTACACTACCCAAATTCTGAGGAAAGTGCTTAGTTATGCAGCTCCTGCGTGACGGACTTTTTTACATGAAATGTTCTCACCAAAACAAAATTTCAGAGGGGCTGCAGCCCCCCCTTTTATGCGCCGCGTGCCAAATTTAGTGAATTTTCGAAATAGACTGGAGGTAAATAATACCTCATTATCTAATTTCACGATATTTATTTCTTTTGCCTACACGTTTTCGGCAGTCACAGAGTCGACTAAATCTCTACATATATATATATATATATATATATATATATATATATATATATATATATATATATATATATATACAGGGTGGCCCAGATAAGCGGACCACAATAGAAAAAAACTACTAAACGGTTTGAGATATCAAAATTCTTCAAAAGGGCAAATTTGTAGTTCTCGTCGAGATCTATAAAATGGTGCCCTCGGAAATGAGAAAATTATACTTCTAAGGGCTAAAATAGACCTTTGAAGGGAAGGATTGCCTCTTTACCCATATTTTTCATTATATTTTTAAAATGTACTAACAAAACAAGGGGGCAAACGGGGATTCCGTGCAAACGGGGTTTCGATGCGTCAAGTAGTTCTCTATAAAAATAAGTTTTCATTTGCATGTATTCCTTATCTGAAATTCAAAAAAAGGCACTTGAATTTATTTAAATAGTATTTTTGTTAAGGGAGGGGTTCCTATTAGTTGCTAAAATTACAGATCATAGATAATAAATGAATTGTTTTTTGTTTTTTGTTTTTTTTGCAATAAATACAATTTTTAATGCTGAGCACATTCTCCTAAGCTGAATTAGCCCTTCCCTAACAAAAAACTATTTAAATAAATTCAAGAGCCTTTTTTGTCAATTTTCCGTATTTTTACAGAGAACTACTTGACGCATCGAAACCCCGTTTGCACGGATCTTCCTTGTTTTGTTAATACATTTTAAAAATATAATGCAAAATATGGGTAAAGAGGATACCCTTCCCTTCAAAGGCCTATTTGAGCCCTTAGAATTGTTATTTTCTCATTTCCGAGGGCACCATTTATAGATCTCGACGAGAACTACAACTTTGCCCTTTTGATTTGAGAAAAATTTTGATTTCTCAAACCGTTTAGTAGTTATTTCTCTTGTGGCCCGCTTATCTGGGCCACCCTGTATATATATATATATATATATATATATATATATATATATATATACACGATAGATCTCACCGAATGTAATCCACAGGCAATAGTTACAAATCCGTCACGCAGAAGCTGCATTAAGCCCATTACTCATGAAGGAGCATGGTGTACACCTCAAAGCTGACAAATATGCTTAAAAATATCATTGTAATTACAATGTAGACGTTAAATTATTTGCTCTTCAATATAAGCGCTGTTCCTCCCTTCCTTCAAAGGGAGGAACCACGCTTATGAGGATGACCTCATGAAGGAGCTTGGTGTACACCTCAAAGCTGACAAATATGCTTAAAAATATCGTTGTAAGTACAATATAGACATTAAATTATTCGCTTTTAATATAAGCGCTGTTCCTCCCTTCCTTCAAAGGGAGGAACCACGCTTATGAGGATGACCTCATGATGCAATACGGAAGTGCCGACTAAACATTTTCATGTTACAGAACACATAGATCAAGACATTGATTGTGTGACTGCCAATTCTGAAGGGGTATGTAACATTATTTTTGCCTGAATGCCTTCCGAATACCCTATTTCCTGTTCGGAAAAATGGAAATTTAAAAAAAAAAGAAAGAAAAATCAATTCGATCCATCATTATTCCAAATCCATGAAAAAAGGTTTAGTTTTAGGTTTTTTACCCACTACCTCGGAACGGTTGTATTATAGAACAAACTCGACTAAAAACTATATTCTTTGTTTAGCCTCAGCCTACCGGAACATGTTTTTTTTCTGGCGATATTCTTCCTAACAGAATAAAGATGAATTATCCAGTCCATGTCATGGAAATTCTGGCAAGAGGGTTCGAGCGGAATGTTCAATTATTGATGACACTCTTAAGAAGCTCGTCATATAAATGCGTCATGTTAGCGCGTTTTCATAAAATACTTGATGTACTAAACCAACACTTCCGAATCTTAACCCTTCCAGCGGACCATATTTTTTTCTTCTATTAGGAGGAACATCCGTCTCTGAGACGGGTACCTTGATTTCCACATTGTCAACACCCTACTAATTATTTTTAAGTCACTTATCATTTATCTAATAATTGGTACGTAGTTTTGTTTGTTAAAGGAAAAATAAATGCTACTAAAGAAAAATATTTATTTCTGAATTTCGTTAAAATTATGAGATGTTTGTATAGGAAACCCAAATTATTTTCGCCTATGCAGTCTTTTTCTCTTTTTTTTTTTTTTTTCTTTTCTTTAGTTTTATTACATTAATTTCAGTCAAATTTACAGTAAAAAATTACAAGGAGAAAAAAGTTACATAATGAAAAATACAAAAATAATAGAGTAGTAAATATTTTTGAAAATGTAGACTAATAAAAAGTTACGAAAATGTAAACTCGTAAAAAATTACCATGAGAAAAAATAGAAAAAGTCAAAACTCAAAGAATTAGACTAGAAAAAAAAGTAGAAAAGTAATAGACTAGTAAATAGTTACAAAAATGTAGAATAATAAAAAGTCACGAAAATGTAAACTAGTAAAAAATTATAATTAGTGAAACAAAAAAAATGTGTTTTTGTACGCTACTGAATCCTAATCTTTTATTTTAGTACGCATTGCTTGAAGTTCTGCGTAAGTGTGCGTCACAATGAGTACATTAATCGGAACACGCGTTTAGCAGACGGCTACTTGGAACGTACGCTAGTAGGAACATCCGACTTATAGACGGAGTGTCATTGAGAAAAAGCGTTCTTACCGACTCGAGAGACGGATGTCGGCTAAACTACCGCGATGTCCGTGAAGGGAAAGGTGTAAACTGAGCAAACTTCAAGCCACGCTAACCTTAACACCATACAACCATACATAAGGTTGCTTCTTGAAACTATACCCACCTAGGAGACGGATGTTGGCTAAACTACCGCGATGTCCGTGGAGGGAAAGGTGTAAACTGAGCAAACTTCAAGCCACGCCAACCTTAACACCATACAACCATACATAAGGTTGCTTCTTTAAACTATACCCACCTAGGAGACGGATGTTGGCTAAACTACCGCGATGTCCGTGGAGGGAAAGGTGTAAACTGAGCAAACTTCAAGCCACGCCAACCTTAACACCATACAACCATACATAAGGTTGCTTCTTTAAACTATACCCACCTAGGAGACGGATGGTCCGTTAGAAGGGTTAAGGCCCCGTTTTACCCGATTGGGATGATCCAATCAATGTTTACATTATATTTATCAAATCAAGAGTATATATCAAATCAATAAAAAATTACAAATATCTGGATAAAATATTTTTTTAATTTAATAATACTTAAGATTAATAATGTTCCAGGCCCGGTAGCCGAGAGTGTTAAGGCGTGAGACCTTAACACTCCGAGCCACTACTCGTAAAGTGGGTTCGTTTCCCACTTTGGGGTGATGGCTTTTCTTTAGAAAAAAGAAAAGGCATCAGCCCTATTATGGCTAGAAAAGGGTGGTAACCTATAGACAACCCGTCCCAATATTCAGTTAATAATAATGGAAGTTAAAATTTAAATAAATAAATTATAAACAGCCGTAGAGAATAATATTATCCATCCAGAAGTTTGATGACCCATTTTATAATGTATGTATATGCCTTTTAGCGCGGTTCCTCCCTCCCCCATAGGGAGGAACCCCGCTTATAGGGTTGATACAATGAAACAATCCGGAAGTGCCGACTAGAAAATTTCGCGTTTCAGAACCCCTAGAGACCGAAAATAACGGTCGTTCAAATTTGTATATATATATATATATATGTATATATTTATTTATATATATATATATATATATATATATATATATATATATATATATTTGTCTGTTCGCTCATTTCTGGCTTCCCTGATGGTCCGATTTTGATGAAATTTGGTACAAAAATCCGTCGTCCAATTTGAAAGGTCAAGTTCGTTAACCAGCAAAATCCGCCCACTGGAAGATGGCGTTTGGGGCGAAATTCGCGCAGAAAAAATCGTAACGCTTACGTTTTTGAGTTCATAAGCTTGTAAGTACTCTTTTTATAGGCTTCTTGGGCTAGGAAAACGAATGAAACCATTTTTAAGGCGATAGCTTTAACCGTTTTTGAGAAAATTGGAAAAATAGTTTTTGAATTCCGATTTTGGTTTGAGTACTTAGAATTAAAACTAATATGTTGAAAGTTATGTTACGTTTGGAGTTAAGGAAGGGTTAGAATAAAATATTTTATGAACAGACATGAAAAGTTTTGGTAACTTTGTATACTTTCCTTAATATCTCGAAAAAGGTTGAGAATCTTGGGAAACGGAAGATGACCATTAGAAAGCTCACTAAATGCTCTAGAAAAATGGTTCTGATGAAAGTTTTGATTAGGCGATGTCAATCGGAGAAATAAGTGCTTAAAACTTTAAAGTAATTGACTTCGCTTATTCGAACTGTTCTTTTTGTCTGTTTTATTCTTTGTTATTTTTAAATTGCTTATAGTCAGATAATGTATTTGACAATAAAACAGATTAAGTAAAATAAGAAGATCAATTTATTGTTAGAAATGTAGCGTTCAAAGAGAGAGATCCCAAGGCTTTCCAAATGCCTCTGAGCGGAGGCCTTTCTGCCCGACTTATGGTATAGCTGACCCATACAGGTAAGATTGTAAATCAAGACCTTTCAAGGCCGGTTTGTTTGAGATTTCATTTGGATAGCTGTTTCGCTATTGATCTAAACAAAGTAATAACTGTTTCTATTCTATGCCTTCATAAACACTAGAGATAAGAACGGAACCGCGCTAAGATGACGCAGTTCCTGCGAATCGGACTTTTATTATAATAGCGGCCACAGTTTTTGTTATTTCGCTAAGAAACTTGGTATATAGCGTTACCATAGCAAACGATTGAACGATATCATTAAGCAGGAAAATCGGTCTTCCTAGAGGGCTTGGAGTGAGGGGTTACTCTAATCCCAATTCACTGATTTCCCTATACTGGCCGTAATTTTTGTTATATTGCAACAAAATTCGGTAGGGATTGTGTGTATCTAAGAAGAAATGTTGTTCTTAAATGGAATAAATCTGTCCATTAGGAGCCAACTTATAAATTTGCCTTTGACGGCCGTTATTTTTACTTCCTCGGAAGCATGGTGCCCAAACAACCAATATCAAAAATTGGCCAGAGATTATGAATCACGCCGAAAATATGTAAATTTAATTATAGTTTTGGAACATAATATCATAGAATTAGCATATCAAAATGAATTTTCATGTCACGAAACCGCATAATTTTGAAGTAGAAATCTTAGCGATGTTTACATAATATTTAAACATCGCTAAGATCGGATAAGACAAATACAATTCGGGTTTTGTAAGCGAAATGTATAAAAAATAAATTGCGATAAATGTTTAAAGAAAACAACTATCCTAAATCATGTATGAACGTGGGTGTATGTGCATATACGTGTGCTAGATTAGTTTTAGAATTGGTATTACTATAAATTTTGTTATTTAGTATAGTTTTAGTATTAACATTGCATCCAGTAAAGTATTAGTTTTAGTACAAATAGTTGTAATAGTTATGTTAAGTTTGTATTAGTTACTTAGTTTGTATTCGTTAGTGTTTGTGTAAAAAAAAAAAAAAAAAAAAAAAAAAAAAAAAAAAAAAAAAAAAAAAAAAAAAAAAAAAAAAAAAAAAAAAAAAATATATATATATATATATATATATATATATATATATATATATATATATATGACATTACTCAGAAAAATAGATATATAAATATAAAAAAGATATGTATATATATATATATATGCATTAAAAAAAAAGGATATATACAACATTACTCAGAAAAAATAGATATATACATATAAAAAAGATATACATATATATATGTATATGCATTAAAAAAAAAAAAAAATTATATACAAGTCTCTTAACTATTAATAGTGCTATACTGTATGTTAGTATTAGTTTTAGTGCAAATAGTTCTATTAGTATCTAAGTAACAAGTTAGTCGTAAGCAATGACATAGGTTTAAAAAAGAGTACAGGTCATAAAAATTACAGTTGATTGTCATGCACTGTCCTAAACACAAAATTACAATCCCTCTCACGACATATACACGACTCTCTAGCACTACACTTCAGGGCGGTGAGGACCTAGATGTTTTCTGCCCTTAAACACCCAATCCATCCATCCATCCTAAATCATTGATAGAGCAGCAAATAAAAAGAGCAGAGAAACGTATATTGTATACAAAAAGACCAACTGGACTTCCGAATAAGCAAGACAAATATTAATTTAAACCTGAACTTTTTAGCATTTCTCACGACCTTTTTAATGATATAGAATGCATAAGGAAAATAAAATATTCTAATACTATCATACAGTCAATGCCACCTAAAAAAAAAGTCCGACTCGCAGGAACTGCAGCATCTTAGCGCGGTTCCGTTCATGTCCCTAGTGCCATTTGATAAGCTTAGAAAAGAAATAAACTTATTTTTTTTATATATCTCGTGTAAATTGTCAAAATCCTCTCGAACATCTCGAATAAAAGTGATATTAAGGCGTCAGGGACACCGACAGTAGCTAACTTTTACACAGAAGCGGAAATTACAGAATCTGGCTCTCATTCTAAAGCAAAGCTCTATAAATCAATACAAAATATGCCTAATAAAGCCTTTCTAGAGGATACAGAAGCATGGGCGTATATGAGGGGGGGGGCTGAGGGGGCTGCAGCCCCTCCCGAAATTTTGAATTGATGATAAAAACTTCTCGTAAAACCCTTAAAAATAAATTAAATAAAATCACTTAGTTCATAAAACATATTTTATTTTACGTGCAATAGCGTTTTAGTTGCCTAAAACTATTCCAAGCTCTAAATATTTAGTATTCCATACCCTGGAAATGGTCTCAGCCCCCCCCCCCCCGAAATTGTTTTTATATACGCCCATGTACAGAAGGATCAAGAAGAAGTACACAAGATTGAGTAGAATACCCTGCCTAATATAGCCTATATAGAATAATATGCCGAATAAAACGTATCTAGTAAATACACAAGGACAAATAAAAGTCTTGACGAATAACAAGTCAAAAAAAAAACTTTATTTAACAAAATAAAACAAAGTTTAGTTGCCCAACTACAATAGAATAATATACCTAATTAAGTCTACGGAGTAGACACAAATGGACCAAAAACAAGTCTTGTGGAATATTGATTTTTTTCTAATTAAATACTTTTTATCAATATTTAGTATATAACCTTCGTTGAAAATTATTGATTGCTAATTGATGAATCGGTTTACAACTAAGTAGTCTTTATGAATATTTAGTATATAACCTATTTTTGGATCTGTGTTTTTGGGGTGCTCTCCGCCTAGGCTTTGTATTTGTGTCGGCAGATACCTGGGGTATATTTACAGCTCTTGAGGATTAACTCTTAGCAGGTAAATTTCCTGCGGCCCCATTGTGTTCTACGGGCATTGAACCGCCATATACGCTCATAGTATCTAACCGTTGTGAAGTTTATTTTTTGGATTTAGGACTAAATATACATATGTAGGCTAAATCATAGCAAGAAGTAATCCTCCGTCGTCGGTTCTTAACTATGTAGACTCGCTAATGTTATCCAATCTTAGATACATCGTATTTAAAATCCACAGCAAAAACACGACATTTCATCAGAATCCCCTGCTGAATAAAACTTATATAGAATAATATGCAAAATAAAGCCTATCTAGTGGATAAAAATAGAGGAAAAAAGCCGTTCGTGGTGGTAGAAAATGTTAAAAGTATTTCGCTCAGAAATCTCCGAAATATTGTCACTAATTTTACGTATCCTGTTTTATAGCCAAATAGATTTATATTCTATAATCAATAAGAAAAACCTACTAACAATAAAAAACTATGGGTAACAGATGAAAATAGGGAATACCAAGAATAATTCTAAAGAACGAAATCAACACCAGTACTGTAATCTAGATATTCATACGGCATCATCGAATTCTAACAAACAAAATATTGATTCTAATTATACGTATCCTGTTTTATTGACAAATACATTTGACTACTATAAGCAATTAAAAACACTAGGGAATATGCCAAAGAACTCAGAGTAGGAGCCTCGACAGTTTCAAGACATTTGAAGGAAATCGACAAATCCAAAGCTGACATTACTTCGCTTATTCAAAACTTTCTTTAGAACCTTTCTTGTAGACCATTTAGTAAGGTTTCGAATGGTAACCTTTCGCTTCCCAAGATTTTCAACCGTTTTCGAGATATTAAGAAATTATACGAAGTTCCCAAAACTTTTCATTATTTCTGACAACAGAAAATTGGTCTCATTTTACCTATCCTGTTTTACACACACATACAAATACAACATAAGAAATTAAAGAAATAAAAAGCAATAAAAAACCAAGGGAAAGAGACAAAAATTACAAAAAGAACGACAAAAACCCGTTCATAAGAACAAAACAGACGTATTTGAAGTTTTAAGCATTTATTTCTCCGATTGACATAACCTAATCAAAAATAGTTTTAGAATCATTTTTGTAGAGAATTTAGTAAGCTTTCAAATAGTTTCAATCCGCTTACCACGATTTCCCAACCGTGTTCGAGATATTAATGAAAGTATACGAAGTTTCCAAAACTTTTCATATCTGTTCATAAAATATTTTATTCTAACCCTTCCTTAACTCCAAACGTAACATAACTTTCAACATATTAGTTTTAATGAAAGTAGAACATGCACATAATGTTTCAACTGAATCCCGTTATTCTAAGTACCCAAACCAAAAACGGTATTCAAAAACTATTTTTCCAATTTTCTCGACAACGGTTAAAGCTATCGCCTTGAAAATGGTTTCATTCGTTTTTCTAGCCCAAGAAGCCTATAAAACGAGTACTTACAAGCTTATGAACTCAAAAACGTAAGCGTTACGATTTTTTCTGCGCGAATTTCGCCCCAAACGCCATCTTCCAGTGGGCGGATTTTGCTGGTTAACGAACTTGACCTTTCAAATTGGACGACAGATTTTTGTACCAAATTTCATCAAAATCGGACCATTCGTCTTCTATTTAGAGAGCGAACAGACAAATATATATATATATATATATATATATATATATATATATATATATATATATATATATATATATATAAATAAATATATACATATATATATATATACAAATTTGAACCACCGTTATTTTCGGTTTCTAGGGGTTCTGAAACGCAAAATTTTCTAGTCGGCACTTCCGGATTGTTTCATTGTATCAACCTTATAAGCGGGGTTCCTCCCTATGGGGGAGGGAGGAACCGCGCTAAAATTATATTAGATTCAGACTTGTTTAATATGGATACTGAAAATAAAAGTCCGTCGCGCAGGAGCTGCATAACTAAGCACTTTCCTCAGAATTTGGGTAGTGTAGACTGCTTTCCAGAACAATTTGCTTAAATTATCCTACATAAATAAAATAAAAACATGAATAGTTCTCTTTTAATTTTGTAATGATTAACTGTTCAATTATTAATTTGCTTCCAGAGTTATGTTTGCACATGGTACCTACTACACTACTTAATAAATACAAAAAACTTCATATTTTCGTCTTTTGATCTGACGCAGGAACAGGATACAGTCCCTCTAGTGGGAGATAGCGCTCCTTGCGGCGGCCTTGCGAACCTTGGTCTGGCGGGCTATTCTATTGAAATATATTACAAAGTAAACCCCCCTTTCCGATTGACCGATTTAGCTCATTTTTACAACACTTCTTTCCCATGAGTTACCCATGACGTATACCGCGTTTCGTTACAATACAGCAGAAATTATGACCGGTATGAGTATATTAGTAATTTGGGTCCGGAGTAAACCCCTCCTCCTAAAGAACCGATTTAGTTTATTGTTACAACACATTTGTACCTGTAGATTACCACTATAAATACCGAGTTTCGTCGAAATATAACAAAAATCATGGGTGGTAGTGGATTTAGTTTATTTTTACATCTCACTTTTCTCTCTAGATTACCACTACGAATACCAAGTTTCGTTGAAATATAAGAAATATTACGGCTGGCATGGTCAAATTAGTGTTTTGCGTTCGGGGTAAACCCCCCCTTCCGGTGGACCGATTTTGGTGGTTAACGAACTCAAATTTTTCAATAATTCCGTCATGAGTGCAACCTCCATAGCTACTTTCCTTCGGAGAAAGTGCTAAAAACAAGGCCAAACGAGACGAAAACGATAAACACAAGTCACAGAAAAATTAAAAAAAGCGAAAGTTAGTATAGACAGATATTCAAAAATTCTTTATGAAACATACGAATTTAAATAAGAAAAATACAATTTTCTGAAGTTCACAAAGTCTAGTTGTAGTTCTTTAGAATGGATCAGCCAGTGCTGTCAATGATTTTTCTACGCAAATGAAGAAAGAGCAGTTAATTTACCTCAGACGTTAGCTTCTTAATGTCCATTCGTATAGCTTACCTGAAAAAAAAAATATATATAATTCATATTAAAACAATTGTTTTGTCATTTTAAATTTATAAAATTTTGTTACAATGATTCAATTAAAAAAAATGAAATAAATAATAATATATTTTTAAAAGCGGATTCGCTCAATTCTTAAAGGATGTAAATATATCATATAATTAAGTATACATATTTATTCAGATTTCAAACTTTCATTTAAATTAATATGAGCAATAAATAATCAGACATATTTACAGCACAAGCCTTCTCTATTTTTCCATTTTCAACTTGAATAAATATGGCCAATAAATAATTAGGCATATTTATTAAGGTTTCATGTATGAATGGTATACCATATATTTCCTTCCAACATCCATCTATATAAATACGCCTAATAGGTAATAATCTGGATAAATATTCTCTCTACATCTAAATAAATATGCCTAATGTGTAATTAGGTATATTTATTGAGATTTCAAGCCATTTCTATTCTTCCAACTTCAACCTGAATAAATATGGCCAATAAATAATTAGGCATATTTATTAAGGTTTCATACCATATACTTTCTTCCAACATCTATCTATGTAAATACGCCTAATAGATAATAATCTGGATAAATATTCTCTCTACATCTAAATAAATATGCCTAATGTGTAGTTAGGCATATTTATTGAGATTTCAAGCCATTTATATTCTTTAAGCTTTAACCTGGATATGGCCCTCTAATATTTCAAACCCTATCTTTCTTTGGATCATTCATCTAAATAAATATGACCAATAAATAATAAATAGGTAAATAATTCAGGTTTCAATTCTTATATTTTCATCCAAAATCTATCTCAATAAATATTACCAATAGATAATTAAGCATACAGATTCAGATTTCAAACTTTATCTTTCCTTCCAGAATCCATATAAATGTAAATGACCAATTAATTATTAGAAATATTTATTTACGGATTTTTTACGGAGCCGTGGGATAGGAAAATTCCTGCCACTGCACAGTGTCACGAGCAGTGTTCAAAAATAAGAAAAATGAAGTTTGAAAAAAAATTTTTTGATGGTCAATATTAAAATTAGAACCTTAGAACAGAAAGAAAACATCAAAATTAGAACATAAATACAAAGACTAAAAGCTAAGGATTAACTTGAATTGTTGATACTAATGCTAATATTAAAACTGGTTCGGTTAGTAAATATTTACTTTGGCTGTTCCAATCTTATTACTTGAACATTTTCATTCTTCTTCTAACATGTTCAAGTGTCAGTCCTAAGTGAATTGTCGATTGACTAATCTTGGCCAGCAGTGCAAAAATGGGGAAGTTATGGTGTTTTAAATATTTAAGAAATTCTCGTCATTTTTTCAAGTTTGGAAAGAATTTAAGAAAAAACGTAAAATAACGGGTTTTTCATACTTTAACCATAAATAGTACATGGCTTCACGATTATTTTGATACCTAGTTTACCTGCTTTTGGCTGCTTCTTACAGAGATATTGTGGTTTTTAGATTTCATAACCAATGAAATCTTTACGACGTCTGACGCAGTCATGAACCAAACTCCAGATACGATGCTTTATTCGATAGAATCGTGCAAGAATATAATTTATCTGAATGTTAGGATAAAGTTAAGGAGAATGTAAGAAAATTTATTGCGATTTTTTTGCTTGGATATTCAACAAAATTGGGATCACCGTTACAGGTTTTCAGGGAAATGCGAAGCAAAATACGAAGATTCGCTGAGTATAAACATTAAACTTCCTGATAATGATTTTGAAATATGTTGACGAGATAATTATCAACCTGGTCCTTTACGTGGAAGACCACAAGTAAGTTTCGTGGAGGCATCATACTCTACAAGAAAGAGACGAGTTGCGGACATAGTAACGAAGAAATCTTCGGGCGAAATAGAGTTTGCTGCTAAGCTTATTTCTATGGACTTTTCAAGGAGAAAATGGGATTATTAATCGATACTCCAAAGCTTTTTTTTAGTTTCACTATCAACAGTAAAACCGCCCCCATATATTTTAGGAATCCAAAATTAAGTACCAACATTACTGGACTGGAGATAACATTAATAATTATTAATGTTATCTCCAGTCCAGTTGATTGATTATAATCAATTAGGGCACCGTTTTGAAAACCGTTTCTAGTGGTAAATCAATTAATATGCCGAAATTAACTGAATAAATTGGTTAGACTTATGAATTATATCTGAAGGTTTATTCATGGCATTATATGCTAGTGTCTTTCATGAAGTGCTACTTGTATTGATACAAATATGGATTTAATGAAAATGCTTCTTCTCCCATCAGATCCATATTTGTCAACTTTAAGTAAGATATGTAACAACTGAAATTTAAATAAATAAAATTAAAGTAAAGTTAGCTCCAAAATCGAAAACAAAATTGAAGCAAAAGTTTTATCATACTTAATTTTAAATAAAAATGATAGTATTTGTTAACAATCAAGCGATTCTGAGAAGAAATAAGTTTTTTTATTAGTAAAATGTCTTTATATAATTTTTATAAGTTCGTAAATAGCATATGTAAGTTTATACTATAATAAATTATTTTCTTGGGTCAAAACTTCTTTTTTCTCTTATTTTCCAGTTTTTTAATAACAGAAAAAAATAATAATCTTAGTCTAGAGAAAAATACGATTTTTGATTTTTTTACCCCATATACTCGTGACACTGTGCGCCAGTGGGGATCGAACCCACCATCTCCCGCTTATGAATCTAAGGTTGGGTTTACACTTGATAGTTATTGCAGGATATTTATATCGGATAGAAATTGCGACTATTCAAAACCCATGTCTGCAATAAATTGCTCATGGTAGCAATTTATTGCAGACATACATTTTACATGAGTTTTCAGTAGTCGCAATTTCTCTCCGATATAAATATCTTGCAATAACTAGCAAGTGTAAACCCACCCTAAGGCGCTAGCCACTCTAGCCCACGGGAAACCCGTTTACGGATATTATACCACACTTTTTTTTAACCGCGGATGACAAACCATCGAACATCAACGGAACACTGTATCTGTATTTGTACCAGCCTTCACTGCTGATCGATAGCTTCGGGAATTGCTAAAACGTTGCAAATAAGCACTTACGTTCTCTACAGGAGGTTATACCTATTGGGAACGTGAAAGGCCAGGGATGACACAAGACATGGATAGACTCGACGGCTGTCTTACTCAGCGGATGTGGTCTCTAACAAAGGGCAAGTACATCTGAAGGCAATGTGTAATTTTAGCGCGTTTCCTAAAACTTGGTGTGCTTTGAAAAGCTCTTAGTGACTCCTAATGCCAATATATCTTCTAATAAGTTCGTCCAAAGAGCAATCACCGCCAGATTTTCACGCTATATTGATAAATTAATTTTTTCTCTGAATAAAATTTAATAAACTCTCAAGAAGTTGATAACTAAGAGAACATCCTCCCTTGAGGGGGGGGGGGATAACCCGTTTATAAATGTAATAGCGTTTTAGTTGACTAACAATTTTAAGGCGAAGGTTAGCTTTGAACGGCAATGAGTGAGATGAGTCCTTAGTGTGTGTGTGTGTGTGTGTGTGTGTGTATAGTAATACATAAAACTACTCAGTGTAATACAAATTGTACCATAAAGATTTTACAAATCATGGAAAATGAATAAAAAACGAATTATTCAGTTAAACGTAAATTGTTATAAGTTCATTTTGCCTTTTTGGTACAAACATTTTGTCTAAAAAAAATCCTATAAAAACACAAAATGTCTTTAACATTTTCTAGGTGTCAGCGGATCTCAAAACTGGCAATTGTATACCAAAATATTTAACATTATTCCGGATCTTCTGCATCTTCGAATATTTCATATCCCCCGGTGGTCTCAGCCCCACTCGAATTTTTTTTCTATATTTGCCTCTTCTCCTGAGAGACTTGTGATGGTCCTGAAAGAATTGTGAGCTCAAATATTTTGAATATTAAATGAACTTTCGAACGACCTCCTTTCACCTACCTGGATTTATAAATACATATAGAGCATTGCGGTGGATAGACACTATAGTCGGAGAAATCGTGGGGGAGGGCCGAGCGGTTCGGATTTGCCCACGAGCTTCTGCTCCAATGGGCTCATTGAATGTTAGCTCTAATCCATCATGGGTATTTAGAATGACTGGCTAACAGTACATGAGCTGCTCCAGATGGATGAGTGGGAAGGTAGATAAGTGTGGGATGTTAAGGAAAACTTGGAGTGAACTCTATCTTGCACGAATGCGCTATGCTATAACAAAATATCGAGAAACAGTGTGAAACACTTTATATATATATATATATATATATATATATATATATATATATATATATATATATATATATATATCAAGGGAGGGTGTCCCAGTCATAAACCGACAGACTTCGTACATCGATGGGAGTCGAAATCTAACTCAAAAAGTCCGACTCGCAGGAACTGCGTCATCTTAGCGCGGTTCAGTTTTTATCCCTAGTGTCATTTGGGAAGATTGAAATAGAAACCGTTATTATTTTTGTTCAACCTTTCCCCGGTAAACAAAGGGCCCCTTACCAAGGAGCAGCGTACCCTTATACCTGGAATGGCACCCACCACAGGTTGGCCAGCCCAACTGCTAAAAATAGTTATTTCAAATATCAAAACAAATATTTCTATTTTTCTTGATTTCTTCTACAGTAATACTTATTCTGTAAATAAATGCAATTAAAAAAAACAACAACAACCCATTAAAATGTGAGCTAAACAACTACGAAAACCCGGTCAAAAGAACAAAACAAACACATTTGAAATTTTAAGCACTTATTTCTCCGATTAAAAATTCCTAATAAAAAATTTCTCTAGAATCTTTTTTGTAGAGAATTTAGTAAGTTTTCGAATGGTAAACTTCCGCTTCCCAAGATTCTCAACCGCTTTATAGATATGAAGGAGCATTTACAAAGTTACCAAAACTTTTCATGTCTATTAATAAAATATTTTATTCTAACCCATCCTTAACTCCAAACGTAACAAAAAGTTCAACATATTAGTTTTGATGAAAGTTGAACATGCAGAAAATGTTTCAACTGAATCCCTTGATTTTAAGTACCCAAACCAAAATCGGTATTCAACAACTATTTTTCCCATTTTCTCGAAAACGGTTAAAGCTATCGCATTGAAAATGGTTTCATTCGTTTTCCTTGGCCAAGAAGCTTATAAAACGAGTACTTACAAGCATATGAACTCAAAAACGTAAGCGTTACGATTTTTTGCGCGAATTTCGCCCCAAACGCCATCTTCCAGTGGGTGGATTTTGGTTAACGAACTTGACCTTTCAAATTGGACGACGGATTTTTGTACCAAATTGCATCAAAATCGGACCATCAGGGAAGCCAGAAATGAGCGAACAGACAAATATATATGTATATATATACAAATTTGAACCACCGTTATTTTCGGTCTCTAGGGGTTCTGAAACGCAAAATTTTCTAGTCGGCACTTCCGGATTGTTTCATGATATCAAACTTATAAGCGGGGTTCCTCCCTATGAAGGGAGGGAGGAACCGCGCTAAAAGTCCTCGTTTTCGAGAAAAACGCAAAACATCGTCTTTTTTTTCTCGACAAATCCCAATTTGTCGCTCAAACGAACAACACCTCAATTCAAAAGTTGTAGCTTATTAAATTATCTTTAAGATGAGACCAATTTCAGCGTCTTAGCTTGAGATAATCGTTTTTGAATAACTCATCGGATTGACATTTTGTTCCATAGTGAGTTTTAGGAGACGGTTCGTCGGATCAAAAAATGTCTAACTCTCTATGGAACAAAATGTCCATCCGATGGGTTTTTCAAACACGATTATCTCGTAATATTCAAGCTAAGACGCTGGTCTCATCTTAAAGATAATTTAATAAGCTACAACTTTTGTATTACAACGTTTCGTTAAAACAAATCGGGATTTGTCCAAAAAAAAAGAAAAAAAAAAAAAAAAAAAGAAAGAAAAGAAAACACGGGTTTTTGAGTGTTTCTCGAAAACGAAGCGAAAACGAGAATATCTCCAAATGACTTTTTGACTTAGTTTTTCGATTCCCCATCGATATACGAAGTCTGTCGGTTTATGACTGGGACACCCTGTGTATATACATATATTTCTTATTTTTTTTTGTAATGGCATTATAAGTCAAAAATTAATTTAAAAAAGTTTTTATGCCAGAAAAAGATGGTTTAAACAACGTTTTGACCTTTAAGGCCTTTACAAAAAGAAGATGAAAAAAATATATGGCAATGTATATGTGTATGTAAAGCATATATATATATATATATATATATATATATATATATATATATATATATATATATACGTACGCATATTTTATATAGTAATAAAAGGATAGTCAGCGCGGGAGGAGGATACTATTTCGAAGGAAGGACAACCTTACGAGATGATCTTCTTCTTTTTCTTCTGCCCCCCCCCCCCATAACTCATTCCTGGTTCCAGGCCTCAGATGTCTTGGCTAATGGTTTGTATTCATTGGGGCTGCCTTCCGATTCCGGGCACGTAATAGGTTGCGAGCATCGTCCGCAATACCGCCGCGCGCCGTGCTTTGTGTGTCTTTTGGCGTCCTCTGTTCCGGGGATCTTCTCAAACTAGTTAGCGAAGGCTCCCATTTTCCACCATTCTAACGACGAGCCAGCCCACCGTATCCTTCGTGGTCTATTATTGAATTTGGCAATCGTGGAATCTTTATAGAATCAGAGATGAGCATAATTTTATTTATAACTAAAAATACGAATTTATTCGTACTTCATATATTTGTAAATACGAATGTAAATAAATTCGTATTCATAAGTGTGAATACGAATTTATTTTTATTCACGTATGTTAAATATAGAAATACAAATGAAATTTTATTCGCAAATTTTCCTGCGAACAAAAAAAATCACATTAAAATATATGAATACAAATTTATTCACATTATAATTTGTGAATAAAAATTTATTCACAAAAAAATTCGCAAATAAATTATGAATTTATTCGAATTAACGATAGGATGTTATTACATTTTTTTTTAAACCGCTTAACGTCTCGGTTATGAGCGCTTAGATTCAATTTTTTTTTTTTACCCCGAGCCCGCCACACTGCACGGACTTTGTACCTCTGGCGGTCCATATATTATATATATGTATATATATATATATATATATATATATATATATATATATATATATATGTAGCCAAACTCTAGGAGCTGATTCTAGACATCATTTCCAACAAAAAAGTTTGTTTGAAGTATGGTCCGATTTCGAAAGGAAAAGGAGCTATGTCCAATTTTCTGTTTTTTGAACGTAGTCATGTTTTTTAATTAATAAGAAAGGATTCCTCAAAAACCATTTAAGATAATTAAATTCTAATTATGCTATCATAAAATAGATAAAATTTCCTTTAAAAAAACAGTAATTTAATTCACTAAAATTATTATTAAAAGATACTTTCTGGACGTCCAATAACGCACTTCTGTTTTTATCAATGAATCAGAGTTTTTTCGTGTTTTTTTTCCTGAGCCCCCTAACGGACTACAGATTCAATACTTACACGAAAACTTCTACATTTGATAAGCATTAAATCCATGCAAATGAAGTGGATGTTTATTCTGGTCTAAATTGAAAGATTGTCTCCCTTTTGTCAAAAAAATGTGGAATATAGTTTTGTTACTTTCAAATACTTCGTGTGGTGAAATTAAAAATTATTCATTTTTTAATGGCCAAACTGTGGGTATTCATTGTCCAGTCCAGAAGCAATAAAAAGTAACTGAAAGAAATGATGATTGTGGGATCTCCACAGTGCATAAGGATTAAAATGAAACCAAGTATGCGAATTGGGACGGTTAAATATTCCATTCCGTGTGAATGTGGCTTTGTCTGTCCACAAGGTGTTGCGGCCGAACTGAGGATTAACATTATCCCTCCCGCAATGTTTTGCACAATTTTTAGTTTTATTTCAAATTTTATTTGAAAACTTTTCAAATTATGTGTAAATTATGGATTACAATTATTCAACTACCCTGAAAACTTTTTGAATTCTCTTCTCAAAAATTCTAGTAAAAACTGGGTGACAATTACATCACGTAAAAAATAAATGAATGAAAAATTGAAAAACATGAAATGCAACAGATCTCCTAAATGAAAAACTTTACCAATCGTTTCTTTCAGTTACTTTTATTGCTTTTGGACTGGGCAATGGATACCCACCGTTTGGCCATTAAAAAATGAATCATTTTTAGTTTCTTTAGACAAGGTATTTGAAAGTAACAAAACTACATTCCACATCTTTTTGACAAAAGGGAGCCAATCGTTCAATTTATTCCCTAATAAACCTCCACTTCATTTTCATAGATTTAATGTTTACTAAATGTAGAAGTTTTCCTGTAAGTATTGAATCTGTAGTCCATTAGAGGGCTGAGGAAAAAAATCTCGAAAATACTTTGATTCATTTGTAATAACAGAAGTGCGTTATTGGACGTCCAGAAAGTATCTTTTAATAATGGCTTTAGTGAATTTATATACTGTATTTTTAAAGGAGATTTTATCTATTTTATGATGGAATTATTAGAATTTAATTATTTTGAATAGTTTTTGAGAAAACCTTTCTTATTCATTAAAAAACATGACTACGTTAAAAAAACAGAAATTTGGACATAGCTCCTTTTCCTTTCGGAATTGGACCATACTTGAAATGAACTTTTTTGTTGGAAATGATGTCTAAAATCACTTCCTAGAGTTTGGCTACTTAGACCTGAATCACCCTGTATATATATATATATATATATATATATATATATATATATATATATATATATATATATATATATATATATATAACTTTCGTAATATCATCTTAATACGAAAAAACTCATAATTTATTTGCGAATTTTATTGTGAATAAATTTGTATTCACAAATTATAATGTGAATAAATTTGTATTCATATATTTTAATGTGATTTTTTATGTAATCACTTGATTTTTTGTGAATATTCACATTTTTTGTGATTATTTACAATTTTTTCTGTGAATTTATTTGTATTCGCAGGAAAATTTGCGAATAAAATTTTATTTGTATTTCTATATTTAATATACGTGAATAAAAATAAATTCGTATTCACACTTATGAATACGCATTTATTTATATTCGTATTTACAAATATATGAAGTACGAATAAATTCGTATTTTTAGTTATAAATAAAAGTATGCCCATCTCTGTATATAAGTAATATTGGACTTTCGTCGCCGTATCTGATGCTGCCGTAGATGAACGTAGAAAAGTCTTTTTGCGGAGAACCAATCCAGGTACTTCCGAAGTATCTGTAATGATTATAACAGTGATTCAGCGCACGCGCATAACTCATTAGCTTTTCTATTGCCTATTCCTATGGGCAATTCTATTGGTTGGTCTATTAATAGAATTATATTAAGTTTAACGAGATGGATGGACTAGAGTTTTGATATCTTCTTGAGCGAGCGTAGCAAGCGGAAACGCATAGCAGGTATGCCCATAATGCGATATAAATATAGAATATAAATATGTTATAGAACCACCGGAAAAAAATCGGCGACGAGGCCCCTAAACTTTACAATTACCATTGATTTTTAGAATATTAACCTTTTAATTAATAAATATTGCTTGCTGAAATATATTTTGCTTATTTTAATTTATGTTTTACAAGCCTAAAAGAATTAATTACAAATAAAAGTCATCTAAGGGTTAGTTAGAAACCATATTATATAAATATAGTAGCCAAAAAAAGTTATTTTTTGTAGTGAATGGAGTAATTTTAAATTAAATTACTATATTAACTTTGACTAGAGTTTTGATATGACGCCGTTATGGAATCGCCGGACAAAAAAATTGATGGTTTATTTTCATTTATGCTTTTCAAGCCTAAAGGTATTACTACCTATAAGGTTATCTAAGGGTTAGTTAGAAACCATATTATATAAATATAGTAGTCAAAAACGTTACTATTAGTAGTGACATCAGTGATTTTTAATACTTTTTATTACTATATTGACTTTTGATTACTATATAATATGGTTTCTAACCTTATATAAGCTAATCCGTAAGTACCAAAATCTCTGTATAATATCACGACAGATACTTCAAAGTAACCGCATGTGGTCTTCGCAAAAAGACCCACAATAGGGATACGAATGTTCTGGAAACGCGCTAAGATAACGCAGTTCCTTCGTCGGACTTTTCACAGATTCGCTCGTTTTCCCTAAATCCGACGATGTGATTTAGATAATGTGTTTTCCATCGGTATCAAGGATATGGTTTCCTTTGGTAAGGTTATGATTTATTTTCAAATTGGTTCTATATCTTAGTCAGCTGATAATATCTAAGGAGCGACCTTTCCGTTCTTGGCAAGGACTTCCACTTTCTCTTGACCTCAGCTGCTACTACTGCAAGCAGATACCTCCATTTTTCTCCCTTCACTCCATTCACCCTACAATTCCTCCTTCATCAAGGAACAGCAGACTGGAGATTAGCTTCCAAAAATGAAGGCGGGTTTGTTTGCGAAGACCACATCCAGTTACTTTGAAGTATCTGTCGTGATTTTAAACAGTGATTTTGGTACTTACTGATTAACTTATAGGTACTTTGCAGGTTATCTATTCCTTCTTTACATGTTATCTAGGGTTAAAAACCATATTATATAAATATAGTAATCAAAAGTTAATATAGTAATGAAAACAATTTAAAATCACTGCAATCACAACTAAAAGTAACATTTTTTGATTGCTAGATTTATATAATTTTTTGGCTACTATATTTATATTTGGGGGTGAGGTTAGCTCAGTGGGAGTGCACGCGACTAGTGAGCTAGAGGACCCAGGTTCAAAACCCGAGCGTGCACAAAAGATTTTTTCTTCTAGTGTCATCGTTCGAGGGTTGGATTTGGGGTCCCAGATTGTCCCTAGGCTCACCCGGCCTTTAATTAATCAATGAGTGCCTGCAAAGGGAAAAATCAGGCGGCCGAAGCATAGAACTGACCATACTATCACCCTAGAGTGCAGTATGCTCAAGAATCAGATACCTCTACAGTATCTGCCCTTCTGGACCCTTAGTGGCCCGTTACGGGGACTGATATTTATATTATATGGTTTCTAACTAACCTTAGATAACCTGAATTTGTAAGTAATACTTTTAAGCTATTTCAGCAAGCAATATTTATTAATAAAAAGGTTAACGTGGCATCGGAAATTACTTAAGAACCATTTTTGTAGAAATTTTAGTAAGCTTTCGAAAGATTACGTTCCAGTTACCACGATTTTCTCTTATGTTTGTTAATACAATAATTCTTTCTAAAACTTTTTTTAAAATAAAAACGTTACTAAAATTTAAATATCTTAGTTTTCATGAATGTTGGAACATTCTTCCATCGAATCAATTCTTTCTTAATACCCAAATCGAAAAAAAGTTATGAAAACTACTTGTATTCACGGTATTACTAAGTCATTTAATTTTAATAACTTTTTGTCCCTTCGATGTTACTATCGTCGTTTTTAGTGGATTTTATTTTGATATTGAATAAAACATAAGAAACTGAGAACAAATAAAAAGTAGCACCTCATATTAGAAAGTGTATAAGACAAAAAATTCGATTAGTAGGCGCCAAGGCAAGATCTGGCTGGCCACAAGTCTTCCAAGGTGAGCCGCATATTTTAAATTGCACCCAAAACGAAGTAATCTAGGCGCACGGTAGTGAGCCAGGCCAAGTTCTGGCCTAAGCATACTGTGTGTATATTACAGGAGGTATTAGAGCCGATTTTTACCCTCTCATAACTTTCAACCAGGTAAAGATAAAGTTATGAAATTTTACACAGGTATTATACTACTGGATGTGAGTAAAACTGGAAATTTTCATAATTCTACATCGAATAGTTTCTGAGATATAAGCAATCGAAAATCGGGATTTATAGGACTCACTCACTCACTCACCTCACTGACTCATCAAAATTATTAGGCACTTCCCATGATGCTAGAGACTTGAAATTTTGCATGAAGATAGATATGAAGACGTTATTAAAGGAAAAAATCGAAAAATCGCGAAACGTTGTGTTTGACTCCGCTTCCGGGGCGGGGGGCGTTCCAGTTTTGTACTTCCTTCGGAAACCCATCATTCCGTCCGAAACCCATGATGTGGGGTATCAAATGAATTGTCTCGGTATGAAGAACCTATATTTGATGTTTTAAGAAACAATTAGACGCATATAGGCTCGGTAAAAATCTTATACCAGCTGTCTGTCCGTATGTTTGTTCCTCTTAAAAATCCGTACCGTTTGACCGATTTTGACCAAACTTGGGACACAGATGGATCTTGATACGGGGAGAATCATAGGCTAGGTTAAATTGTCTATCAGCTGTCTGTCTGTCTGTTTGTTCCTTATACAAATACACACCGTTTGACCGATTTTGACCCACATGTCGGTCTTTCTCCGGGTAGTGTCATAGACTAGTCAAAATAGTCTATCAGCTGTCTGTCTGCAGGTTTGTTCCTTACACAAATTCACAACATTTGACCGATTTTGACCAAACCTTGGCACACAGGTAGGCCTTGGTCCGGGGAATGCACCTAGGCTAGGTAAAAAAGGTCTTTCAGCTGTCTGTCTGTATGTTTGTTCCTTATACAAATTCACACCGTTTGGCCTATTTTGACCAAACTTGGCACGCAGGTAGGTCTATGACGTTTTTTACTTTTTGTTCCATCGAAATGCCATCATTCCTTCTGAAACCCATCATGTGGGGTATCAAATGAATCTCCTTGGTAAGGAGAACCTATATTTGATGTTTTAAAAAACATTTCGAGATATCTTAACAAAAACAGTTGTGACTTCTTTCTTAAATGTAGTAAATAAAGTCGTAGGGGTTCACTGCATAATATACTTCAAAGCAGATACTAAGTTTTTCAAAGTCATCTAAAGTACCAAGTTTAAGATTACAAACCCAAAATGTATCGTCTTTGTTTCTTATATTTTTCTTGAAGGCCTTCTGCATTTTCCCTATTGTGATCTTTATCCTCGGGATAAGGTTCCTGTGTTTTACAGTGTAATAGTTTAGTTAAGAGAGCAATCAATTTGTCCTCTAGAGTAATGTCATCTGGAAGAGCTTCTAACTTTTCTAGTCTAGTGATTAGATGTACGTAGGTTGATTATTGGAATCAAATATCAAGCAGTAAGGAGAACTTTATGCAGAATCCAAAGACCCTGGATTTATATGAAGTACAAAAGCCAGTAGGTATGCGGCAACTAAATTTTATTTAATACTTAGAAAAAAGGAATGAGATCCCCAAAAAAACATAAACGTGAAATAGAGGCCAAGTTCCTGCCCCCACAAAAAAACACTCCCTTCCTCAAAAATATCCCCTCCTAAAACCCCCCAAAAACGCCTTACCATTCTACACTCCAAAAAAGTAGAATGAGTTGGTGTATGAATTCAACCAAAAATATTTGCCAATACAAGAGATGATACAAGAAAGAAATGTCCAAGTTCATTACTTGGAAGACCTCATAGTTACTAAGAACAGTAAAGACACTTCAACTGACCTTTAAAAACACCAATAAAAATACTTATATCCAGTTACTAAAATATCACTTTCCTCAACCAGGTATATTCTTAAACTTGGCAATGTTTAGTTTTTCTCTAAAGATAATTTCGGCACAATAAAAACATTGCCAAGTTTAAGAATATACCTGGTTGAGGAAAGTGATATTTTAGTTTTAGTTTATATTTATGAAACGATCTCCAAATTACTAACTCCTGACCTAATATGTCTGAAAAAAGCAAAAAACGTTTGACGTTGAGTGCTTAGTGGAATAAGTAGGAAACGGATTTTCATACAAAATAAAATTTAAAATATATGCATGCATATTTTACTGTTATAATGTAATATGTAGTGAATAATTGAAAATATTTTGTAAACAAATACCTAAAATTCTTTAAAATATATTATAAATGGAATGAACAACATTTTAAAATATATAAAACAAAATTTCTAAAACTCTATAACATATTGAAAAATATAACATAAGAAAAATTAGAAGCTCATTATAAAAGGGGAAAAAAGAAATTGAAAATTTCTACAACATGCATTTTTAAATTGCCAAACGTAAAATCATGCCGATCTGATATTTTCGGATATATATATATATATATATATATATATATATATATATATATATATATATATATATATTTAAGCAACTGAATGCTGTTTCAACATCTACTGAAACGACTGGTGTGTATTTGAAGGCTGCCTCCATGGGATTCGACTCAACTGTTGAACATCTACTTGCTGTTTTGCCGCTGTGGATCTCCCCAATAATCTAGATATCTTTACACCCAGGGGTTTTGCCGCTGTGGATCTCCCTAATAATCTAGATATCCTTACACCCAGGGGTTTTCCTAGACAGTCTTTTAACTTTATCTTTAATTTATTCGCAGTACCTCCTTCTTAAACCTGGATTTTCTCTATTACTCCCTGTATGATTCCAATGCTATCCACTACTAACAACGTCCCTTTTAGCGCGGTTCCTCCCTCCCCCATAGGGAGGAACCCCGCTTATAAGGTTGATCTCATGACGCAATCCAGAAGTGCCGACTAGAAAATTTTGCGTTTCAGAACCCCTAGAGACCAAATTTGTATATATATATATATATATATATATATATATATATATATATATATATATATATATACATATATATATATTTATATATTTATATTTGTCTCTTCGCTCATTTCTGGCGTCCCTGATGGTCCGATTTTGATGAAATTTGGTACAAAAATCCCTCGTCCAATTTGAAAGGTCAAGTTCGTTAACCAGCAAAATCCGCCCTCTGGAAGATGGCGTTTGGGGCGAAATTCGCGCAGAAAAAAACGTAACGCTTACGTTTTTGAGTTCATAAGCTTGTAAGTACTCTTTTTATAGGCTTCTTGGGCTAGGAAAACCCCAGCCCAAGATATATATATATATATATACAAATTTGAACCACCATCATTTTCGGTCTCTAGGGGTTCTGAAACGCAAAATTTTCTAGTCGGCACTTCAACCTTCTAAGCGGGGTTCCTCCCTATGGGGGAGGGAGGAACCGCGCTAAAAGGGATGTTGTTAGTAGTGGATAGCTTTGGATAGCTTTGATAGATTTGAGTTCATAAGCTTGTAAGTGCTCGTTTTATATGCTTCCTGGGCTAGGAAAACGAATGAAACCATTTTCAAGGCGATAGCTTTAACCGTATTCGAGAAAATTGGAAAGATATTTTTTGAATACCGTTTTTGGTTTGGGTACTTAGAATCATGGGATTCAGTTGAAACATTTTCTGCATGTTCTACTTTCATTAAAACTAATATGTTGAAATTTTTGTTACGTTTGGAGTTTAGGAAGGGTTAGAATAAAAAATTTTATTAACAGATATAAAAAGTTTTGGTAACTTTGTATACTTTCCTTAATTTTTATTTTTATTTTTTATTTTTTATTTATTAATTATAGGTGCTCCAACTGCCAACTTTCCTTAATATCTCGAAAAAGGTTGAGAATCTTGGTAAACGGAAGAATACCATTAGAAAGCTTACTAAATGCTCTACAAAAATACTCAATCGGAGAAATAAGTGCTTAAAACTTTAAATTAATTGATTTTGCTTATTCGAACTGTTCTTTTTGTCTGTTTTTATTTCTTGTTATTTTTTCACTGCTTATAGTTGGATAATGTATTTGATAATAAATCAGGTTAAGAAAAATAAGAAAAACAACTTAATCTTAGAGATATGGATTTCCAAGATATAGCTTTTCAACTGCCTAGCGGGGTCCTTCCTAGTGCGGTTTGGCCGACCCATCCAGGTAGGATCGTAAATAAGACCTTTCTTGAAAGTAAAGATGGAACTGTCAACTTTGGTCCTCCTCTGCCTCCCGGCACTTTCATTGCTGACGAAGGCTACCAATGAGTAGCCGAAACGTCCTAAATATAGATTTTTTAACAAAAATCGTATTGAGGTTTCTTTAGCCGAATCCCAACCATTCCATCTTTACTTATCACCTCGACGGCTAACTATCTAATCTTCATGCTTTCTAGAAATGTGGACCCAAAATAATAACAACTTCTATTTTAATCATTTTAAATGAGTCTAGAGATAAGAACGGAACCGCGCTAAGATGATGAGTCGGACTTTTTTCTATCCAGTCTTGATATAGTATATACATAGCCACTTTTGCTTCTTCCAATTAGAAAAGACACAGCGACCTAGACTGAATGGGTAAAGTATTATTTTCTTTCTCGGTTTCCCCTTTATTTCCTCAATTACAAAGTAGAAAAAATATCAAAATGTGTAGCAAAAATAAGTATTTATGGCAGAATATGGAAAAATATGGAGTTTGACAAAATATGTAAAATAAAAATCTGTTAAAATGCTTTAAAATCACTTAAGACGTGCAAAATTACATCAACACTGAGGATTTACAAATCAGAAAAAAATATGTAAATACAATAACATCCGTTCCCTAATGATTAAACCCGTCTGATTTTTAGAAAAAATTGGACTTATTGCCTGGCTCTTTCGCTGGAAAATTTGTTATTGCTTAAGGTTCTCTAAGGTCGCAGACTCCGATGAATTTAGTCTGAGTAAAGAAGATAAAGATAAGGAACCAGAGCCAGAAGTAGTAAACAGCCCTAACAAGAAGAAGAAGAGGAAGAGGAAACCTAGATGGAATACTTCCAGACTAGATGGAGGATTGTCTGGTTCAAGGGGAACATCGGTTTCCTGTCACAGCATCAACCATCAAAGAGAAATCTAGTGAGAAATCCAGTGGTCGGACACTAAACTATCTAACTCAAAACTAACAAAGCCTACAGTTATAGATATAATTAATCACTAGATAATATTCTATTTGATTTTAATATACTTTCGGACTTTCTTAAAATTTCATATTCTCCTAGAAATGGTAGATCTAATATAAACTAATTTAAACCTTGAACCCAACGCAACTACAATTATTCCTAGTGACTTTAATTGCTTCCATGCTTAAGATCCTTTTTTGTTTTTGTTTTTATAATACTAATGTTTATCTCCATTTATAGCATGTTTGTGGCATTTGGTGATTCGTGGATGAGCTCGACTGTAAATAGAAAGAAATGAAATAGCACGTGTATATTTAAGCTCATATTGTATATGTATAAATATACATAGTCTATATAGAATATATTAAGTTATTTCTAATGTGCATAATAAACAATATTTATTAAAGTCGATACAAATAAGTTATTTTTTGGAAATTATAAGTTGTAATTTATTATTGTACTATAAATGTTTGATATTGTTGTACGTAAGATAGCAATTAGATTAACATATGCCTCTAATAATACTAACATTACTATACTAATGTCATTATATAAGGCCTACTCCTCGCTATGGGGAAACCTTGTAAGCGATTAACAAAATAAAGAAAAAAAAAAAAAAAAAAGGTTCTCTAAGGTTAAGGCTGCAAATGTATTCCTAGTGCCTCTGATCAAGAGGACATGAGGCGTGTAGGGGAATCAAACATTTTGAAGAATAAATCCAATATTTTAGATATTATCTCAATAAAAGAGAATTATCAAAGTCAATTCTCTTTTATTGACCTTCCGCCTGAAAAATATTGGATTTAAGAAGATTGGGTCGCTATAAAATATAAATATTGAAGAATAGTGTTTAGTAAATGAGTTTTGACCTTCTGCTTCATACAAATAAATAAACATTTCTAGGAAATACTTATTATGAAGGATCAGAACGTTATTTTTTATATATATTTGAGTGAACCTGTTTTAGTTGGTTTTAATTACTAATGTTCGTTTGTTTTTTCCCCATTTACATGTAGGCAGGAATCCACGCTCTGCAATTAGAACAGTTTTTCATGGGCCCTTGAAGATAGACTTATCGAGGGGTGACTGTATATACATATATATATATATATATATATATATATATATATATATATACACACACACACACAAACATACATATATATGTGTATTTTACGAAAGATAATGACTAGATCTTAACTGTTTCTATTCTATGCTTTCCAAATGACAGCAGGGATACGACAGGAAACGCGTTAAGATGACACAGTTCATGTGAGTTTGTCGTGTTTTTTTATATTGAATGATAAAAAATCGATATTACCTTCCAATAATGGTAAAATCCGAAAAAATATATATTATTATAATTCTAATACTTCTTATGCCTGGATGGATTTTTATTTTTAGATCTTGACGAAGATAAATACTCCAGGAAGAATATTTCTATACTTGAAGGTGAGCTGCATATCAATGTCCGCCCATTTCGGCGTATAATTGTCCTCGGGTCTGGTCTACAGAACAATGAGTATTCCATCTCTGGAACATTCAATATGTTAGTGATTTTTTCTTAAACTTTCTACAACTTCAAAAAGCAAGAAGATATATATTTTGGGAGAGAAATCAAGTTGCGCAACCAGGAATAAACGGAGGTCCAACCCGCAGGAACGATTTTCTAATACTTGCTTAACTCAAAACGAAACCAAAATAGTTCCAGTTTCGACGAATCTCAAACGTCAGGAACTCGACTGTATCAATAAACCGAAAAATTTTTTTATCAACTTTTCCCGTACATTGCTACAGAAAAAGCATTAGAAATGGTTTCATTCTTTTCCAGACGTTAGAAAACCTGTAAACCTGCGATTTTTTTCGCACGAATTTCACCCAAAAGTCATGTTCCGTTGCTAACTAATTCTGCTGGATAACTAATTCGATCTATCAAATCAGGCAAAGTATTTCTGCACAGAATGTTTTTAAAGATATTTGGGCTGTTATTCTAGTTCTGAATTCGTGTTTCTCGCCACAATGGCCGTCTACAAATTCCGAATACCTTTTTCATCTGAATGACACAAAGCAAGTTCCATTCCAATGAAAGAACAATTACTTCCGCTGGGTGCAAATTTATATTTTGTCCGGAAAATGTTATTCGACTCGCAGAAAATATGAGATATAAGCGCGTTTTCATTCTTACCTTTTGGGTCAATTAAAAATCTTGTAATGAATATAGTTAATATTTTGTGAAAAATGAAAACGTCAATCCAACAAAATCTTGAAGAAAATTAAGATTTTATGCGCCACTAACTTACGGTTACGGAAATAGATACTTCGTCCTCTGTGTATTCCGTTTGTATCTTGTTTTATTGGCACATCAATGTTACTCCTATAAACATTTAAAAAATTACAACAAGCAGTAAAAAAACTCAGGAATTACAGACAAAGAACCGTTCAAAGTAACGAAACAAAGATTTAACCACTTCGTTGGCCGATTGACATCGCCCCATCGAAAATTACTTCAGAATCTTTTTTGTATAATTTATTAAGCCTTTGAATGGTTATGCCGATTTACCATGATTTCCTAACCATTTTCCATATATTTAAGAAAATATTCGAAAATCCCAACAATTTTTATGTCTGTTAATAAATTTCTTTCTAATTCTTCCTTAACTCTAAACGTAACCAGAAATATTTTAGTTAAGATGAATTTTAAATGTCTTGAAAAAGTTTTAACTAAATCTATTCTGTATGCCCAAACTGAAAAAAGTTGCGAAAACGCGTGAATTTCGACCCAAAAATCGACGAATTCTGCTGTTTAACGAACATGACCTTTCAAATTATACGAACGATTTTTGTACTAAATTTCATCAAAATAGGTCCATTTTTGGGGAAGAGTCAGAGCGAACAGATAATTGTATATATATGTATACAAATTTGGACCACCGGTATTTTCGTGGTGCATAGGATCTGAAACATGAAATTTTCTAGTCCGTACTTCCGGATTCATGAGGTCAACCTAATAGCGAGTTTCCTCCCTATGGAGGGAGGGAGTAACATATTAGCCAGATGCTTTCGAGTCATATAAATGTCAAGTGGAAATGCGTTAATAGCGAACTTTCATTTCAAAGGAGAAATTCTCTGGGTTTTATTACGCTATTATGCTGGTGACTATTAAATTATATAGTAACAACTCATGTCGTACTTTCACGGCTCATTTGTAGAAAGTTGGGTGTAAAATATGAGTAGCATTCTTCATTAAAAAAGAGCTAAGAAGAACCTTTTATTTAGCGTGGGTGTATTGGTTGGGTGACTAACAGTATATAGTCCGGTGCTAAAGGCCAAAATGGCTGTCAGGGAGTGAAAAGAACCGTAGGGTCCTGCAGGGAATGTGGAAACATTAAAAAATGTCCTTTCAGAAATTCAAAAGTTTGAAATCGATTTGTCTAAGGTTTGAATTCGATCATGGGTGATTCATTGTGGGCAGTGTTGTTGGTTTATTAAAGTGTTGTACTGTATGCATGAGGTGTAATACTCGGTTGTACGAACAAGTGTATTGTGTGTAAAGCACGATTGTGCTTTTCAGGCTTTGTGTAATTTCTGGTTTTGAATAATGCTGCGTTCCTTTCTAATGCCAAGTTTGAACATGTGCAGCACGGAAGATTGTAAGTTATGCTGACTAGCTTTACACATACAGCATTCCTAGCCGACGCCACAACCCACGCTCCCGGCAGTTGGACTGAAATGCAGGACACAATAATGCTGCGTTCCTTCCTAATGCCAAGTTTGAACATGTGCATCACGGAAGATTGTAAGTTATGCTGACTAGCTTTACACATACAGCATTCCTAGCCGACGCCACAACCCACGCTCCCGGCAGTTGGACTGAAATGCAGGACACAATAATGCTGCGTTCCTTCCTAATGCCAAGTTTGAACATGTGCAGCACGGAAGATTGTAAGTTATGCTGACTAGCTTTACACATACAGCATTCCTAGCCGACGCCACAACCCACGCTCCCGGCAGTTGGACTGCAATGCAGGACACAATAATACATTTGAGTCTTTGTAATTAGAGTTCCATCCTTCAAATCTTTAACCGATTAAATTTAACAGAAATTATATTTTATGTCGACAATTTTCAATTTGACAATTCTTACCCGAAGTTTCTCTAATTTATCAGTTAATATGTATATGATATATTGGAGCGAAAGGCATGATGATCCTGTAGGCGTATTCAAGCTATTTGGAGAGTATTTAATAAATTTAATATAAAATTATTTAAACTGAAATGTAGTTTTTTTTACAGAACTCAGTTAAGAGCAAGTAAGAAGTGAAAAAATGAACTGGAGACCCTAGTGAAAATAGGGAAACGTACACATACGCAGAGAAACTTTGAACTATATTTGGTATGGATGACTGTATCTATTATTAATATTTAGTTAAAAAGTCTCGCAGGAACTGCATCATCTTAGCGCGGTTCCGTTCATATCCCTAGTCCAATTTGGAAAGATTAAAATAGAAGCAGTTATTATTTTGGTTCCACTAGTCTTTTTTTTTAAATTAATTATTATAATGGCGTGTCAACCCTTAAGGTCACTAACGCCATTCCTGTGTGTAGTAAAGTCTTGAAAGATCTTGAAAGGTCATGATTTACGATCTTACCTGGAAGGGTCGGCTAACACTAGGTCCCGCTAGTTACAAGGTCTTGGAATCTTGGAAATCTATATTTCTAACAATAAATTGTTTTTGTTATTTTACTTAACCAGTAGCATTGTTTTCCTAGCCCAGGAAGCATATAAAACGAGTACTTACAAGCTTATGAACTCAAAAACGTAAGCGTTACGATTTTTTTTGCGCGAATTTTGCCCCAAACGCCATCTTCCAGTAGGCGGATTTTGCTGGTTAACGAACTTGACCTTTCAAATTAGACGAAAGATTTTTGTACCAAATTACATCAAAATCGGACCATTCGTCTGGGAGCTGCAGAGTGAACAGACAAATATATATATATATATATATATATATATATATATATATATATATATATATATATATCAGAACCCCTAGAGACCGAAAATAACGGTGGTTCAAATTTGTATGTATATATATATATATATATATATATATATACATACAAATTTGAACCACCGTTATTTTCGGTCTCTAGGGGTTCTGAAACGCGAAATTTTCTAGTCGGCACTTCCAGATTGTTTCATTTTATCAACCTTATAAGCGGGGTTCCTCCCTATGGGGGAGGGAGGAACCGCGCTAAAACTATTATTACATCTCTACGTAGGTTTAACCTTGCCATTTTTGCGAGAAAAAAGAGCTATTGAGGCTGCACTCATGAAAAAATGTTTGAAAAAATTTCTTCAAGTCCTTATCGATCCTACCTAGAAGACACCGAAAATGACCACCGTTAAAATTTATATATATGTTAAATTTTTTTTTTGGTCCTCCGACAATATATTTTCAAATTAAATCCATTTTATTATCTTTAATACAAGAAAGTATGAAAAAAAGATTAAATAGGAAAAAAATGAACATTTCAGAACATTAAACTTTAAAGTCGTTTTCTCAAAACTATGTTTTTCAAATCGGGCGATACTCTGGCGTCTTCAATTTTTGCCCGATCAACTTAAAATTTTAACTACAGCTTCCTAATGAAAACTAGTAAAGTACGTAGGGTTTTTTCGATTCTTTGAATTATAACGATGTTAAGACCGATTTTTGGCGGATTTTTTAATAGAAAATGAATAATTGTTCGCCATTAAAAAAAAAAAAAAAAAAAAAAAAACATATTTCTTAAAATCCTACTGACTTTACTAGATTTAACCTTCTTCTTTCGAAATAATTTTAGTTTTTCGTTCTAGATTAAAAATTGCCACCTGCAGACTAACGCAAGTGAAGAAAGCGGGTTTTCGTTTGTCAGACACAGCGCCAACATTATTTTTTTCGAAGAATTGAAACTTATTTCTTTGGATACATTAAGATCCCACATAAATCGTTTGATATAAAAAATTGAAAAATATTGAGTTATTTGTTAGTTATAATTTCAAGAAAATGACTTTGATTTTGATTACACAGGGCAGCATTACCCCTTAAGTGGCCGAGAGCAAAATTTCAGTTATTTCACATTTCTCAAAAACTATAAAAAAAAAAATAGTTTTATTCATCATTAAAATGTTAAATATAATTGTTAATACCTAAGAAAGTGTTTTTGCGCCTTGATGATTCAATCTGAGCAAGTGAGACTACAAGAAATGGTTTCAGTTGATAGAGACTACATCCCGTAACTGACTTGGAACAAAGCGTACATTGCTGTCCGTCGTGGTTGCCTCCAGAAAATCCATTTCACAGCTATGCCTTTCTTCCGATAATTAATTCAACACGCTGTTTAACGTTGCTGAGTTTTCACTTCCTTTCCATCTGTACGCTGACTGCTTTCCGTTCGCTCTTTCGTTTCAAGTACTTCCGTATTGGGCTGTTACAGCAAGATCCAGCGACGCTCTTATAACGATGACATTATAAACTCCTTTGTTTGCTCGGTTCCTCCCTTCCTCCATAGGAGAAGTTAGCTGACGGATAGAGCGCTCGACAAATATCCTGGAGGACCTCAGCTGAATGATCGAGCTAACAAGACATTTTATCTTCTGGTGTCTTCGTTCGTAAGTAAGATTTGGGGTCCCAGACCGCTCCCTGGCCCACTCAGCATATTATTGATTTATTAATGAGTACTTGCTAAGAGAAAATCTCGCGGCCGAAGCATAGTACTGACCGCACTATCTCCCTAGTATAGTCAAGAATAAGATACCTCTACAGTATCTGTCCCTCTGGGCCCTCGTCGCCTGTTACGGGACTGATTACAAAAGCACACAAAAAAATGTGGTATTTTCCAAAGACGCCATACATTTCTTTTTTCTCTTCATGATATCTCTATGAAGAGTGCATTTATTTTGAACACATGTGCCATTGCCTTCTTTGGCATATTACATGTAGTGATTATGTGTTTTGTTTACATTTTTTTTTTTTTTTTTTTTTTTTTTTTACGGCGCATCTACATCTAGGTCATTAGCGCCGACATCCAGGGTATAGCGAGGAATTTTACCAGCGAGCCGTGGGATGATAAAATTCCTGCCGGAGGTTGGGAATCCAACCCACCATCTCCCGCTTATGAATCCAAGGCGCTAGCCATTAGACCACGGAAGACCCCGTTTACATATATTATATTGAGATATGAACTTCGATAAGATAATAAGACGCCATACATATATTCTTATGTATTTCGACACGCTGAATCCGAATCCGGAGTCTGTGTCACCCCATCACGTCAGGTTACGAGCATTTGAAGGTAACATTTCGTATGAAGTCGTTAAAGAAAAAATAACTAGTGCTTCCATGGTTTTGAGGGTCGTTGAATTCGAATTTTTGCATGAAATTAATCAGCAGTCAAAATTCTTTTTTTGCAAAATAGACATATTTATCCTTGAAAAGACCTTGAATTTGTGCCGATGGGGAGAAACATACCCCGGATTCGAATTTAGCGACCCTCAAAACCACGGAAGCTCTAGTTATTTCTTCATAAATGATTTCATTCGAAATTTGACCTTCAAATGCTCTTAAACCTGACGAGATGTGGTGAAACGGACTCCGGATTCGGATTCAGAGTCTCTATCCTTTCCCTAAATAAGTTTACATTTCGACATTTTTAAGACAAGATTTAAGATAAAATATTATATGTTGAAATATGAAAATATATATATATATATGTTCGCGCTCTACCAGCCTCAAAATGGTCAAATGTGGGACGAAAATACATTTTCTCAAACGAAAGGAGACATTCTTTGATCAGCAGAATACACCTATCGGAATACTGTGTTTTTTCGGCGAAACGACTTTACATTTAATTCTTGATGAAAATGGCAGGAGTTTCTCCCCGAATATTTTTAAAAGCTTAAAATAATCTAATATTTTTCCAATTTTGGGAGCAACTCCTGCCACTTTCTTCAAGAATTTGGCAGGAGGACATTTCACTGTCGAGTAAAAAACATTAACTGTTACTATTATAACCTTACCAAATGAAACTATGGATAAGAAAGAAAACGCGCTAGGATGAAGCAGTGCCTGAGAGTCGGACTTTTTTTCATTGAACTCTATCATTACAAAGACTTTCAGCACGACCACTAAACCAAATATCTCTACGTGCCATTTTCAAGGGTGAAAAAACGCTCAATGAATCCGTAAATGGTTAACAGGTTTTTTTTTTTATTAACGGTTGTTCGTGTTCCTGAAGTCTGTAAACCACACAATGAGGATACTGGCTTCCGACGGTTTCTATCGACGCAAAAAACAGTATTGACCATTTGTGGTTAGAAGATATTGGACCAGTTTCTGTCTCTTCTCTAGTCGAAGTCCACAGCGTCTTCTTAGCGAGTTTCCATAACCTACGTATCCCGAGTGTAATTTAGAAAGCTTGAAATAGATACAGTTAATATTTTGTAAAGAATGTAAACACCCTCTTCAGTCACTAAGTAAAGCGAAATTCTAGGCGCCTTTTTTTCAAATATCAAGTAACACAAACATGATTCCCATTTATTTATCGTGTTTTATTGGAAAAAATCATTTTACTGCTAATTAAAATTAAAAAAAAAACCCACACGGCACATTTCACTCACATAGCACGTTTCACCCACACGTCCCCCGTGTGTTTTCCGACAACAAAAGATACAAATTGTATCGCTTGAGTCTTTCCGGAGAAATGAAGTTCCTGGAGAAAATTGAAGTATTTCAACAACCTTTTAAATAGGGGCCAATATTTACACCTAGAAAGGGTGCCCAGATTTACACCATCCATATCTAAGAAAGACGACGACTATCATATGTAACCTAAAAGCGTGTCTGACTTAAGGTTTGCTTCAAAAAGTAGCATACCGTTAAATATGAAATGCACGCAGAAAGTATAGACTTAATATTTGTCAACGGATTGCTGAAAATCAAAATTAATATATACATTTATGATAAAAATTATTTAAAACAAAACAAAACTATCCGAAAACAGACATGTTTAATCAAAAGTGAATGATCACAAGATGTGAGAATTGAAAGAAGATCTGAGGATCATTAATAAAGACATCAAAATGCATCAGATAAGAAGGAGATTGGTCCTTGAAGGAACAAAGGGAACTTATCTTAAATATCACTTTTTGTGAACATCTATTTTCAAGATAAGGAACATTAGACATACTATTGTTTACTAACAAAACACCCTGAGTTTGACTGTGGGGCTCTCCTTGGGGCATCAGTTCTAAATTCCATTTGGAGGAAACCCGCTAAAGATGTTGTTTAAATAACCAATTCAGCCAACTTCTCTCGCATTGTGCTTAGTAGTTTTGCGAGGGTTTTCTTCAAGTAAAGCCCTCAGTTCGTCGTGATCAACATCAGAAGAACTACCGCGACCTTCCAGGCCTTCGAGATCAAAACCTCTAAGACGACACTTTTGGTAATATGCAGTGCTCTGCAAATAAACTGAGGCATCCTTCGCCCAAATAACATTGAGAAACTTCAGAGGCTCTTATTCTTAGAGAATGTAACACTAACTGAACTAAGATTCGAGAAAAATAAAACACCTCCGTAACCACTGTTTATAATCCATTAACTAAACTTTAGGTAATCTTTGTGAACTTGAATGAATATTCAAAACCAACATGATTTTTGCACCAACCCTAAAAAAAGGTAGAGATGGGCAATCTGAATCGATCTTTTAAAAGATCGATCTTTTTAATACGATATATCGATTTTTTGAATTGGTCTCCGAGAGCCGATCTTTTTAAAGAATCGATCTCCAAGGGCCGATCTTTTAATGAATCGATCTATCAAGAATCGTTTGAAATTGAAATAAGGCTTACGGTTACATTTTTTTCCAAACCATGGACGGTTATCATCATGAAGTTATGAAAGGAGGGGAGGGTTGAAAAAAAAACTACCATGTAAACAAACCCGATGGTGGCCGTGCTGGTTGGCCACCATCGGCCAAAGTAAATAGTCTTACTTTGTTTTTGATAGTTTGCTATTATAATAATTTTAATTGGGAATAACTATTGAGTGCACAATGCCTACCTGTTCGGCGTTTGAAAGTTCCAATTGTACAAGAGCACAATCGAAGATAGTTCAGTAACATACCACAGGTATGAAACTAATTCTGTTGCAGGTCGATTCTTAGTAGTGCTGGGGATGTGAATCGATTCGAATAGAACTGGAATTCGAATTTCGTAAGTAATTGTAAGTAAACGTTAAATCGATCCATATCGAAGATCTATCTATATCGTAGATAGATTTTTTCAGCCAAATCATCGATCTTTCGAATCGATCTGAACTCGGCGCTCTTTTTTGTGGATCGATCTTTTCATTTCGTTTCTAATCGATTCATATTGGAGAATCGCCCATCACTACTAATAGGTATTTGCACTTCAATCAAGGATTAACATTCAAACTAACAAATATTTTCAGAATTCCTTTGCCTTCGTAAGACAAGGGATCTTTAGGGTACCTGATTTTGATTGTTAACATCTCCCACAATCTCCCTTTCCCATGAGGCAATAAACTATTTCACACAACCGGGAGAAGATTGAAGCATACGACTAACGATGGCTTTCACAACCCTACCGTAACAATCGCAACAGCTAACACAATTATTCCATCCAGATTGGATCATGATGTTCACAGCTCCGGAACAAAATAAACCCTTTCTCTTAGCTACATCCTAATTGAAAAATCACTTCATTGACAGAAACTGAGAAACTGAGTTGACATCCAAGTTTTTGGTTAGAGACTTTTTGTTGGCATAGGATGATAAAGCTCACAATCTACATTTTAAGCACGTTTCCTTCCTCCTCTGATAGGAAGGAGCGCTGTTTATGACGTAAACCGGAGTTGCCGAGAAAATGTCCCCGTTTCAGACCCTATATATATATATATATATATAGACAGATAGATATATGGAACGGCTTCTTTCTCCAGCGGTGTTTTTTCTCTCCTACTTCTCCACCATCATCATCAGGCTATGTTTCATCCTTGGAATCATGGGCATATATAAGGAATTTCGGGGGGGGGGGGGGGGGGGGGCTGCAGCCACCCCCCCCCCCCCCCCCCGAAATTTGTTTGATCGGTAAAAATGTGTCATAAACCCATTAAAAATAAATTAAATAAGCAAAAAAATAATTATTTTGGGTATAATAGTGTTTTAGTTAGCTAAGAGTATTCCAAGTTCTAGATTCTTAGTATTCCAAACCCGGGCATGCTCCCAGCACCCCCCCCCCCCAAAAAAAAAAAAAATTATTTCCTCTCTCTCTCTCTCTCTCTCTCTCTCTCTCTCTCTCTCTCTATATATATATATATATATATATATATATATATATATATATATATATAAAATGATGATTAGATAGTTAGCCGTCGAGGTGATAAATAAAGATGGAATGGTTGGGATTCGGCTAAAGAAACCTTAATACACGATTTTTGTTTAAAAAAATCTATATTTAGGACGTTTCGGCTACTCATTGGTAGCCTTCGTCAGCTAAAATGACAAGAAAAACAGAATTAATACAAAAAATGTTTATAATTGTGATAAGTAACAGAACTATAAATACAATTAACTTATTATAACAGAACAATTTCGTCTTAAATTCTTAGAATAAGTAGAATGAAAATCAAAAGAAACATAACAAAAAAAGAAGAAAAAAGGCTATTATATTGAAGTTTATATAAGTAAATAGGTGCTAATAGCTGCTGACAGTATCCTAAGTGGAAATTACTCCATCCTCTGTCACAACGTTCGCTCTTGGGAACACTCTAACACCGTTTCTCATTTTCTTAGTTTTTTTTTCTAAAATACTCGTTTGACTGTTAAATGCAATTAAAAAACACAACTACCAGTTAAAAGGTTAGTTACACTGCCCCAACGTAAATTCCGTCAGAACCTTTTTCGTAGGGTATTCAGTATTCAGTATGCTTTCGAAAGGTCACCGACCACTTACCACGATTTCTCAACTTTTTTGGAGATATTTACGAAAATATACGAATATTCCACAACTTTTCATGTCTATTAATAAAATATCTTTTGCGAATAACTCCAAACGTAACCAAAATTTTAATATCTTAGATTAGATGAGTAACCATACTGAAAACGTTTGGAAAAGTCGTTGTATCAACTTTTCCCGTAAACGGTTACAGATATCGCTTCTAAAATGGTTTGAAAAAACGAATACCTGCAAGCAAATGACTCGAAAACGTAAGAGTTACAAAAACTATTTTCCGCTGGACGGATTCTGCTCGTTAATATATACCTACATATATATGTATGTATATATATATATATATATATATATATATATATATATATATATATATATATATATAAATTTGTACCATCGTTTTTTTCAGATATTTGTGCTCTGAAACGTTAAATTTTCTAGTCGGCTCTTCCGGATTGCGTCATGAGATGAGCCCTATAAGCGGGGTTCCTCCCTATGGAGGGAGGGAGGAATCGCCCTAAAAACATATAATAATTATGTTACATATAAATGTAATATTCAATTTATTAATAAAAATATGGCAGTAAAATACATACGAAGCTTCTATGCTGGGCTAAGCTGACGCAGTTAATGCGAATCGAACTTTTTTTCATGTTTACTACTTGAGAAGATGGTGGGCTATAAAATGGTTAGGGATGCGTGACCGTGTCTGAATTGCCAACATAAAAAGCTTGTCTGTCTTGGAGATGAGGAAACTTAAAGCGCGACAAAAAGCGGGCAGAGCTGCAGGCGAGCGCTCGTCTCGCTCTTTCTTCCGAACCCGATATTAATATTCATGATATTGAATTTTCGGAAACAGACACTTCGAAACTACATTAATTAACCAATCCGCTTAATTTTACTCGAATTTGGAATTCTTGAGTATTTGGAGACTGGGATTCGGCTACCAATCGTCCCGTTTTTCCAGGGTCAGTAGCTTTTCGACCCTCACACGAGACTGAAAAGACAGGAACTGAACAAAAGATACGGACTACTTAGACGACTCCTTGGACCCTCATCTAAATTATCGATACAGAACAAACTAACGATATATAAAACAATCATTCGACCCATATGGACATACGGACTTGAACTCTGGGGATCTGCAAATCCATCCAACATCAACAGAATACAGGCATTCCAGTCCAAAGTTCTCCGAAAAATTGTTAACGCCCCTTTTTATGTATCCAACAAAACCTTCCACAATGACCTTAACATCCCATTTGTCCTTGACCTTGCTAAAACCCGTTTCCAAATGTTCCACTCAAAACTGTCCCACCGTCCTAATCCCGAAGGTCTATCCTTATCGTCCCAATCCCACCCAGACAATCCTCCCAGGCGGCTTAAGAGACTGTGGCCCCGAGACATTTTACTCACCTGATCTTATCATGATCATTGTAATATTTATTAGACAGTCCCGGAAGTGCCAACAATGGTTGGCTTCTTCCAAATTTTGTATGTTTTTTTTTTTATTTTTATTTTATTATTACCATTTTGATCAATTTATACATAGCATATATCTGTATCAACTAACTTGATTATTGTACTTGTACATTATAATGATTTGTACAGATTTAAAAAAAAAAAAAAATTCTTTAAATGTTCGTCGACTGCAAGTAAGGGGTAATACAACCTTTTGTGATCAAAATCAAAGTCATTTTCTCCAATTTATGAATAACAAATAAATCAATATTTTTCAATTTTTTAAGTCATAAGTTTTATATGGGATCTTAAAGTACCCAACAAAATAAGTTTTTATTCTTCGAAAACAATATGTACGAACGGAAACCCTATTTTTTCAAGGGCGATAGTCTTCATACAGCCATTTTGAATCTTGAACAAAAAACTTAAATTATTTTGAAAGAAAAAGGGAATATTTTAAGAAATATTAATTTTTTCGAAATTCGTGAACAATTCTCCATTTTAAAAAATCCATCGAAATTCGGTCATAAGATCGTTACAATTCAGTCAATCGAAAAACTCCTACGTACTATACTCGCAAATATGATTAGAAAGCTGGAATTGAAATGTGAATTCGATCGGGTGAAAATCGACGGCCCTAGCATATCGTCCAACATTGTTTTGAGAAATACGACTTTAAACATTATTGTACTGAAATGTTCATTTTTCCCTTTTTAATTTCTTTTCAGAAGTTCTTTTAATAAAGTTAAAAATGGTTTTTATTTTGAAATTTGAAGGAGGACCGGTGTCAATGCACATTTAAAACAATTTCCGTGACGTATAAACTCGTGAATATCATTTTTCATTATCTAAAGAAGCATGAAAGCTCATAAAAAAAAGTTACAAGGTAGTTTTATCCTTTAAGTGACCATAGTAAAAATAGATAACATATGTTTTCACCATATTTATAGTGTAATATATTTTAACCATGGTCACCTAACTGCTAATTTTTGGCCTTCCTCCATCCCCCAGACATTCATTGCTGAAGAAGACTGCCATCATATCGAAACGTTCTAAATATGGATTTTTACCAAATTCTGTGTAAAGGGGGGGGGGGAGTGCAGTCCCCTTACCTCCAAATTTTGGTTTAATCGGTAAAAATATGTTATAAAAACCTTGAAAATAAACGAAATAAGATCACTTAGTTAAAAACAATAATTGTTTTGAGTGTAATAGCGTTTTAGTTGGCTAACTACTCCAAGCTCTAGATTGTTAGTATTCCATATCCCCTACCCCCCCCCCCCCTGAAATGTTCCTACCCCCAATTAACTACGTTTTAAGAATGATATTCATATCGTTACTTACTTATTCTAATAGTATGATAATGATAATAATAATAATTAATTACAAAGGGTTCTGAGAGCCTCTGAAAATTTCAAATATAACTTGGCCTTGATAAATGATAAAATTGAAAGACAGTAAAGAGATAATCCCCTCCCCTGAACTGCTCGAGTTTCCCCTTTAGAAATGGGCCTATTAGCATATTGTATCTTAATAATGAGATAGTTAGCCGTTGGGATGATAACAAGTCAAAAATAGTCGGGATTCGGCTAAGAACAACAATCTGATTTTCGTATAAATCTATATTTAGGACGTTTCGGCATGCTATTTGACAGCCTTCTTTTGCAAAAAAAACAAAAAAAAAAAAAAAAAAAAAAAAACAAACAAACAAATATACTGAAATGCCGAAAAGAAGAATTAAAAACTGTAAACAGTACAGGGTGATTTAGGTCTAAGTAGCCATAGTGTCGGAGGTGATTCTTGACATCATTTCCAACAAAAAGGTTCATTTGAAGTATGGTCCGATTCCGAAGGAAAAAGCAGTTATGCACAATTTTCTGTTGTTTTTTTTTTTACGTAGTCATGTTTTTTATCGAATAAGAAAGGATTGCTCAAAAACCATTCAGGATAATTAAATTCTAATTATGCCGTCATAAAATAGATAAAATTTCTTTAAACAAAAAACGTTATTTAATTCACAAAATGACAGAAGATACTTTCTGGACGTCCAATAACGCGCTTCTGTTTTTCTCCATGAATCAAACGTTTCTTGCGAATGTTTTCCTCAGCCCCCTAACGGACTACAGATTCAATACTTACAGGAAATCTTCTACATTTAGTAAGCATCAAATCTATGCAAATGACGTGGAAGTTTATTGAGGGATAATTTGAACGATTGGCTCCCTTTTGTCAAAAAAAAAAATGTGAAATGTAGTTTTGTTACATTCAAATACCTTGTGTGAAGAAATTATTTTATTATTTTATTGGCCAAACTGTGGGGATCCATTGACCAGTCCAGAAGCAATAAAAAGTAACTGAAAGAAACGACTGGAAAAGTTTTTCATTTGAGAGATATGTCACATTTTGTGTTTTCCGAATTTCCATTTATACATTGGCAATTTCTTTAGCGCCAACTACACCACGTAAAAGATAAATAAATGTAAATTTTGAAAACACAAACTACGACATAAGTCTAGAAGTGTGACAAGATGTCTAGAATTACCTAGTTTGGCTTCTTCACCCTGTATATTAGATCGTAAACATCAGTTATAAACCATTTTTTGTGTGCTATTAATTAACAGAACATTATAAAAAGGCAAATCAACAATAGTTTTTCATAGTTGGGAATAATAATATAAAGTTCAATAAATTTCGTAATTTTACTGTCTCCTTATTGCGGTAATTTGCTGTGAAAAACTTTCTTTTACGTGGTTCGCAGTAATTATCGGATGAATGCCCCCCGACACTTTCTTCAGATTTCTGTAGGTAGACCTAATGCAGTATTCGCTCTAAGTGGAGTCGTTTTATTCAAAGGCGATTAGCTGATTCTTTTACTAATCAGACGGAAATAATGTCGTAGTTACAACTTGAAAATTTGGACGAGTTGGGTTTTGGCTATCAAAAACTGCCAGATTTTTGGAAAAAATCAACAATATTATCGATAATTTCCCGCCTGCAGCAGGTTTAGTTCATTTATCTAAAGGCCGACAGGAAACACTTTCCATCTCTGCTCTACCATGGGTGGAAAGTTTGGCAACCAATAGATAGATCGGCACTAATAGCCTACTTGTAGATGAACAATGAAAAAATTTAAAAAAAAATAAAAGGAAAAAAAGGCAGCCAAAGAGTATGCCAAAACCTCCAAATTATAGATTTCTCCGAGAATTTGACTATTTTTCCTGGAAAACTAACTAATCCCTGACTTCTTAACACTTTGACTTATAACTATTTGCATTTCAAAGTTAAAAATGTATGCGTAAGTAATGCTCACACGAGCGGCCGTACCAAGGAGGCCTGAAATGTGTGGAGTCCAATTAAAATAGTGGGAATGAATGTTGGGTCTATATCCCCCCACCCGAATTTTATGACAGTGACTGATGAGGGGCTGGAGCTGATAGTGACATTTCGCTCGAAATCACAGGACAGTGGTGGACCAGGAGGTGGCTGCTGTTGATAGTGACAGGTCCCTCGAAATCACAGGACAGTGGCGGATCAGGAGGTGGCTGGTGTTGATAGTGGCAGGTCCCTCGAAATCACAGGACAATGGTGGATCAGGAGGTGGCTGCTGTTGATAGTGACAGGTCCCTCGAAATCACAGGACAGTGGTGGATCAGGAGGTGGCTACTGTTGATAGTGACAGGTCCCTCGAGATCACAGGGCAGTGGTGGATCAGGAGGTGGCTACTGTTGATAGTGACAGGTCCCTCGTAATCACAGGACAGTGGTGAATCAGGAGGTGGCTGGTGTTGATAGTGACAGGTTCCTAGAAATCACAGGACAGTGGCGGATCAGGAGGTGGGTGGTGTTAATAGTGACAGGTCCCTCTAAATCACAGGACAGTGGCGGATCAGGAGCTGATTGGTGTTGACAGTCAAAGGTCCCTCGAAATCACAGGATAGAGGCGGACGTTCTTGATTAATTATCACCCGTTTCTTAATTTTTTTCCTTGAGAGCAGCTAAGTAGGATTTTTAGTTGAAACAAAATCACAACGATTTTTCCATCTTTTTTATCTAGTCTGATTCAAAATTGTTTTATTTTTTAATGTAACTTGTCGAAATTAAAGTATTACATATCTTTAAGATGAAGGGCAGGTGGGAGATGAAGAGGATATTTTATGAATGAGAAGAAAAGAAAAGAAGACTATTATAGGATTCTAAGAACCTGAGCAAGCGCAGACAAAAAAAAAACAAAAACGTAGCATGCCTCCATGTGAGTAGGATGGTAGTGAGGAGCCCATGGGGTGGAAAGGGAGAGGAGAGATGGTGAATGGGAAGTAAGAGGCGACTGATCGCGGGATCTCTAGGGAGCGGTTAGTGGGCCAGGCGGCTCCCCACATTCCTGGCAAGGAAACCTTTCTCTAACGGGACGTACACTGTTGCCATTTCTACATCTCCTGCCTACGAGGAGCCATATTGCTCTTCCTGGCACCTGGAGTTTCCCGTAATCTTGTAAGTCATGGTTTGAAGCCCGTGAACCCAATGTTTTCCAAGAATTTAACCGCAATCTCTACAAGTATAGTTTTCACGTCCTTGAACCAACATTTATCCAAAAAATACCAGCGATTGTAACAAACGACTTTACGTCTAAAATGTAATCTAGAGTGTACACCTAGTATAAAACAAAACCTTACGCCTAGAGTTTTATACGTTCCTGGACCCAACATTTTTCCAATAATTAGCAGCGATTGTAACAAATGACCTTACGCATCGAATTTTTCTAAAATGTACACCTAATATTAAAGAAAACCAAATCATTTTTTGAATTGTTTGCATTTTTTGTAACAAACGTCCTTATTATTTTTGTAACTCGTCAGAGTTTTTACACGCCATTGAACCCAACGTTTTCCTAGAATTTACTACCAATGTAAAATATTCGTTTAAGACTGTTTTACCCGTCCTTGAACCTAAGATAAAATAAACAACCTATAGTTTCACCCGTTCTTGAACAAAACATTTTACAAATATTGCAATTGACGAACTTACACCTAGAGCTTTACAGGATCTTGAATCTATAGTTTTCCCAGAACTAACTCATATTGCATTAGACGACCATAAGCCTAGAGCTTTACACCTAATTGAATTGAAAGTTGTCCACGAATTAACTCATATTGCATTAGACGCCACTATGCCTAGAGTTTTACACGTACTTGAATCTAAATGTTCCAAGAAATAACGCGTAATTGAATTGGACGACCATATGCCTAGAGCTTTACACGTAATTGAATCTAAAGTTTTCCACGAATTAACTCATATTGTATTGGACGCCACTATGCCTAGAGTTTCACACGTAATTGAATCTAAATTTTCCCAGAAATAACGCGTATTGCATTAGACAACCATATGCCTAGGAGCTTTACACGTAATTGAATCTAAATTTTTTCAAGAATTTAAGCATATTCCATTAGACTACCATATGCCTAGAGCTTTAAATGTAATTGAATCTAATGTTTTCCAAGACTTTGCATAGACGACCATATGACTAGAACTTTACAGGTTCTTGAATCTAAAGCTTTACAAGAAATAACACATATTGTAATAGATGACATTATGCCTAGAGCTTTAAATGTAATTGAATCTAATGTTTTCCAAGGCTTTGCATCAGACGACCATATGACTAGAACTTTACAGGTTCTTGAATCTAAAGCTTTACAAGAAATAACACATATTGTAATAGATGACATTATGCCTAGAGCTTTAAATGTAATTGAATCTAATGTTTTCCAAGACTTTGCATAGACGACCATATGACTAGAACTTTACAGGTTCTTGAATCTAAAGCTTTACAAGAAATAACACATATTGTAATAGATGACATTATGCCTAGAGCTTTAAATGTAATTGAATCTAATGTTTTCCAAGACTTTGCATCAGACGACCATATGACTAGAACTTTACAGGTTCTTGAATCTAAAGCTTTACAAGAAATAACACATATTGTTATAGATGACATTATGCCTAGAGCTTTTTGAATCTTGAAGTTTTTCATAGTTCTGAATGATCAAAAATAAAGTAGCAGCAATTGAATAAAAGAATAGTAAATTGGTAAAATAATAATGTATTTTTTAAAATATAAAAACAATATGTTATAATATAACTTACGTATATATTCTTAAGATATGAAAACATTTTAAATATAACAATAATAATTTATAAAATAATGTTATCTTATACTTTTAGTGTATTCACTTCCTGTTATTTTATATTTATAATTATTATAATCTATTTTACATTCATTATTGTACTCTTTTTGTCTAGTTTTCTTTAAACTATTGAATTATTGAATGCCGGAGATTATTTGGCCTTTAACAAAAATTCATGTTGCTGACTTTCAATAAATTTGATTATACCGATAAAATTAACATAGTAAACACACGCTGCGAATGCATGACTCAGACATTCTTTGATGCCGACAACAGATTTATTAGATTGCATGCTCATAAAAGGCTCCAAGTATTTTAGTCATGAAGGCCAACTTCAGGGTAAAACTGGTTGTCAAGCGCTGAAAGATACGTTTTGCCGGGACCATATGCTTACATGCTTTAGAACAAAAATTGAATATTTAAATGTTGATCAATACTGTCAATGCGTGCTACCATATGAACGTAAAAAAGAGTTGTTGTAAAAGTATTCTATCATAAGTACAAAAGGAAGAGGTGGTTTAAAAGTATTCTATCATAAGAACGTAAAGAAGTATGCTAACATAAGAACGCAAAGAAGATGTTGCCTAAAAGTATGCTATCATAAGAGCGCAAAGAAGAAGTTTTGTAAATGTAAAGTATGCTATCATAAGAACGCAAAGGAGATGTGGTCTAAAAGCATGCTACCATAAGAGCACAAAGAAGATGTGGTCTAAAAGTATGCTATCATTTTGATGACAAGATGAAGGGTATTAATTAATAATACCAACAAGGATGAGGAATAACCCTTCACAGCTGTACAACATACTTTTATTTCAACGTTTCGGACCGTTCGTCTATCTTCAGGCAATCTACAATAGTATACATATTACTAGACACTGCAGAAAACAAGCTTAATAATTACTATCAACCAAAACCTTACATCATCTAATGTCAATTATTAAATTTTATTTACTTAATTATATGGTGATATGGTGAGTTTGTAATTAAGTAAATAAAATTTAATAATTGACATTTGATGATGTAAGGTTTTGGTTGATAGTAATTATTAAGCTTGTTTTCTGCAGTGTCTAGTAATGAGTATACTATTGTAGATTGCCTGAAGATTGAAGATGAACGAACGGTCCGAAACGTTGAAATAAAAGTATGTTGTACAGCTGTGAAGGGTTATTCCTCATCCTTGTTGGTAGTATGCTAAGTATCATGAGAGCGCAAAGAAGAAGTGTTGTAAAAGTAAAGTGTACTATCATAAGAACGCAAATAAGATGTGTGGAGGCCCGGTGGCCGAGACCGTTAATGCCTGAGCACTTAACACTCCGTGCCAAAAGGTCGTGGGTTCGATTCCCACTAAGGGGTGGTGGCTTTTCTTTAGAAAAAAAGGAAAGGCATCAGCTCTATCCTGGCTAGAAAAGGGTGGTAACCTGTAGATAACCCGTCCCAAAATTCGTAGTTAATAATAATGGACGTTAAAATTAAAAAAAAAAAAAAATAAGATGTGGTCTAAACGTTTGCTATCATGAGAGCGCAAAGAAGAGGTGTTGTAAAAGAACGGCCAACGCATTCAGTTGATGTTTTCAACGCTTTTGTCCAAGAGTGTTGGCGCAAACGACGTAAAGGCCCATTTGAAACCAGACCTTTGAACACCTGATGTCTGTCAAGACCTTATGAGAAAATGCGTTTTTTATCTTGATGATGATAATAATTCTCTTTTTAATTTTGATTACATAATATATATTTTAGATTCAGAAAATAAAGGTCCATTACAGCTTGCTACGAGTTTAGTTTGGTACGTTGGGCTCGCTGAAAACAGTCCTATACATGTTTGCACAGGATGGGAACCAGTAGATAAACCAAAGCTAATGGTCCTTGCAGTTAATGCACCGTAATAACATAATCTAAACAGGCCTCTTCAATCGAGTAGCAATTGAACACTTTCGGAGCTACATACACAATGGAACTTTTTGTTTTCAATAAGTCCATTCCATAAATTTGAACGAGATCAAACCGAACATATGCGTGGACATTGAATTGTCCTATGTAACGATTTAATTCCATTGCTCCGTAGATATTTTCTCCAAGAAAATGAACCGAGCGAACGCTCCTTGACCTTGATGAAAAACTAAGGATTGTCTCTGCAATTGTTTGTTTACGTTCTCCTTGACCTTTCCTCAGGTAGATAAATGTCATAACCAACTGTAAGAGGAGCCTCCTGGTGTCAGCTATCAGTTGATGGAATACCTTATGTTTACAAGCAAGACAGCAATGTTATTTTATAAACCACGGTAATAGAGCCTTCTGTTTACAAGCAAGTGGGGAAGCTACAAAAATGTTTTCATAATGAGGCGTACAGAGTTAGCCGTCGAGGTGATAAGAATAGTTGGGATTAGGCTAGGAAACATCAATAAGATATTTGTAAAAATCTATAATCAGGAGGTTTCCGTTACTCTCTGGCAGAGTGGGGCATTATTGAATAACTTTTTTAATCGATAATCATTCAAATAAATTTGTATTGAATAAGAATTTAATTATTGATTAAGTTATTCATCGACTGATTTTTTAATTCTATTAATAACAGGGTCGGCTCATTATTCAATAAACCTTTATCGAATAAGAATTTATTCATTTATTAAGTTATTAATTGACTGCATTTTTTTATTTAATGAATAATTCATTATTTTTTAGTCTTCATTCATTTTTTTCATTCATTTAAAATAATGTAGTTTATGGAACAAGAAATTCAGTTATGTATCGCAACCGTAAAAATCTATCTCTAGATAGATCTATTTTTTTTTTTTTTTTTTTTTTTTTTTTTTTTTTTTTTTTTTTTATACATCTTTATTTGTCAATTATACGATACATAAAGTATTTTTGATAATTCGTTTGTTCATGAATTAAAGTCATGATTTATTAATAGGAAAAAAAAGCCCATTGGCCATAACCAATTAGCATGAAGTGTTAACAGATGTTTACATCTTGTTTTTGTGTGACTATTTACAATATTTACTTTTTACAATAGATCTATTGGCCACTTGCGCTTAAGGCGACGGTGAGGGTTACCGGGAATGGAGGATGAAGATATGTTATTGATTAGGGGATTGTCGTGACCAGGCAAGTGGGAGTGGAAGTTAAGATATCTGGTTTTGGACAAGGTTTGGACAAAGGGGATTTTTAGGTCATTATGGATAGTAAAGTTTGAGACTAAGAACGGAGCATTGACTATTTTACAGAGTATTTTGGATTGGAGAGATTGGATTCTGAGAATATTGGATCGCTTGGCACACCCCCAAACTTCCAAGCCATACGTCCAGGTGGGTTGAAGTATTGCAGTATATATCCGCCTCTTGTCCTGTAAAGATAATTTGGAGCGAGAATCTAGTAGTCTAAAACGTCTGTTTGTTTCCTGTCTTTTCTTTTGTATGTGTTGGCTCCAGGTAAGTCGTTTGTCAAGGGCAAGGCCGAGGTAGGTAACTTGGGTTTTTTCACTGATTTCTCTTTGGAAAAGATTGACGGAAGGGCATTTGGATCTTCGAAGAGTGAATGTTATATGCGAGGATTTTTAGGGTTGACTTTAATCCGCCATTTTATGAACCATGGTTCAAGCAGTTGGAGATGGGATTGAAGGTGTTTGGAAGCAAGTATAGGATCTGAATTGGATGAGAGGATGGCTGTATCGTCAGCAAAAGTAAAGAGTATTGGGGAATGATGGATGGGCATGTCAGCAGAGTACACGAGGAATAAGATAGGACTTAGGACGCCGACTTGTGGAACACCAGCAAGCTGGGGAAAGGAAGAGGACAGAGATGATCCGAACGAGACATTGAAGGATCTGTCAGAAAGATAGGAATTTATTATAAGGTAATAGCTTGAGGGAAGAATTTTTTTTAGTTTAAAAAGCAAGCCCCGGTGCCATACCCGATCAAATGGTTGGATCTATTCTTTAAAACATCTTGGAGATCGCTTCATTAAAAGATCGAGCCTGGGAGATCAGTTAAAAAAATCGATATATCGTGTTAAAAAGGTCACGATTAAAAAAAAAAATCGATTCAGATCGCCCTTCTCTATTTCAAGCAATCTATTCAGGAAATCAGCGTACCAGCTGTCCGAGAAATGTGCTTAGGAACGCAGCTCCTGCGTGACGTACATCCAAGAAATTGAAACAATTCTTCATTAAAGATTCAGTTTCAAGGAACTACCTACTTGAAAATATCCTGAAACAGCGATTATGAAAACCCACGTGGGCTGAAAGCAGCTGAATCCGCGGGGGAAAGGAATATCAATCTCCAGATCAATATGTAATGCCTCGATTGTTTTCGAGAACAATTGACTTGAAATGGCTGATAGACTCACCTCACATTGTTCCAACACGACCTTCAATCAATAACCCTCAAATGATTATTTCTCAGAAACATTTATACAGAAACGATTTCAAGGATACAATTTTCTGTTTCTGGCACGGAATTATTATTGGAGAAAGTTTGAGGATAATTTTAGTGCGTTCCCTGAATATGGCACCCCGGAATTATAAAATGATGAGGTGCCGAGGAGGAAATGCCCTCATACATAAATATGTAGATATTTGTTAACTCTACCCACTAGATACCGAAAATGATTCCCTCTAAAATTGATATACATTACGATTTTTATATCATTTGGTACAAAAATACTTTTTCCGATTTAAAAAGTTAAGTTAACCAATATCCGCACACCGAAAACCTGTTTTTCGGCTAAAATTGCGAAAAAAATTTCCTTTTCGTTTATAGACTTCCAGGTACACATTACACACTTCTTGAAGGTTTTCCAACGTTGGGAAACGAAACCAATATTTTCAAGGCGATATCTGTAACCACTTTCGAAAATTGGGAACTACCATTTTTTCAAACTAATTCTTGGTTTTGGTACTTAGAAACGATCGATTCGGTTGCCAGAGGATTGACACATATATTTCAATTTTGGGCACGGTCGGAGTTCTGGAGCAGATCTGAGATTTTCCTAGATATCGGGAAAACGGTTGGGAAATCGTGTTATGTGGTGGGTGATGATTCGAAAGCTTACTAAATTCCCTATAAAAACGGTTCTCCATTAGTTTTCGAAGGAAAGATCTCGTTGGGAGAAATAAGTCCTCAAAATTCGAATGTCTCGGTTTCATTCTCGAAAACGGAGGTTTTCTTGTTCTAACGATTTAAATCCTGGTTTAAATTTGTGTGTGTGTGTATATATATATATATATATATATATATATATATATATATATATATATATATTTGTGTATTCACGCTCTAGCAGCCTCAAAAATGGCCCAGTCCTTTTAAGATATTTTGTCAAAAAATGCTTTGTCTGAAACGAAAGGTGAAAGGTTAACTGATACGGCGGGATCTGTCAGCCGGAACACTGTTCTCGAAAAGCAAATCCTACAGCTTGTTTTATTGGTGGTTATTTATTTATTTACATTTTAGCGTCCATTAATTATAAACTACGAATTTTAGGACGGGCTATCTATAGGTTACCGCCCTTTTCAGGCCAGGATAGGGGTTCTTTTTTAGAAAGAAAAGCCACCACCCCTCATGGGAATCGAACCCACGACCTTTGGTGGGTATAGGCTGACAGATACACTTTTTATAGGTAGTTTGACGCGGAGAATCTGATCAAATCATTTTCAAGGTATTATCTACGTTTTTTAATTGCATTTACCAGTAAAATTATATTTTTAGTAATACAGGATCTGTAAATGAGAAACGTGTATATATAAAATTCTTTGACAATAATGTTTTTTCCGTTGTCCTTGAATACTACAGGCCTGGTCTTGAAGTTAGGAACACCTGGCGTACATTTCCTGCATATTATTTACCCCCACCCGATTCTAAAGAATTCATTCTGAAGTGTATTTTCTTCGTAGTACGATTAAAGCAACCCTCCCACTCAAATGTTTCAATAAAAATGTCCAAGGTAGCGAATTCAGTCCCATGTTGATGGAGTTGGATTTTGGAGGAATAATATGATTCGATTGGGTTGGGGGTTTAAGGGCAGAAAACTACAAGGTCATTACCACTATAGTGAACTCGTCTATAGTGTAATAGGGTTGAACAGAGTTTGAAATTTGTGCTTAAGGGAATGTTGCTTTGGAAAAAAACAGTACTATAGCATAGATACAAGGCCAGAAAATGTACAATGCTGCTTTGGGAAAAGAAACTGACAATGTTGCTATGGAAAGAATTACTACCAGTAGATACAAGAACCAAAATTGTACATTTGTACAAAGCCACATATGCATATATGTAAATATATTTATTTTTATTATAACTATTTATTTAAATGTTTATTCGCTCTTTTTTTATTTCCTTTTATTTTATATATATATATATATATATATATATATATATATATATATATATATATATATATATATATACATATGCTGTTACCCAGTGTGCCATGCTACACCTACTTCCTGTCTATGACTCTCCCCGTATCAAGATCTACTTGATACCAAGTTGTCTATACCCAGTTACAAAAATCGGTCAAACGATGTGAATTTGTTTTAGTTCATAATGATAACGGCAGAGGCCAGCACAACAGCACTTCTTTGCTGCTGGCCTCTGTCGGCCAGCAGCAGAGCCTGCTGCCGATTCAAAATGGGCGTTACAATCTGAATGGTTCAGTGTAGCCAATTTTTCTTGAACAAAACTTTTGACCTTTTGACCAAATTTTGAAATTTGACTATTTCGACCTAGCCTAGGAGATTTCTCGTATCAAGACCAACCTGTGTGCCAAGTTTGGTCAAAATCGGTCAAACGGTGTATAAGGAACAAACCAACAGACAGACACGTGATTTATTTATATATATATATATATATATATATATATATATATATATATATATATATATATATATATATATGTACATTAGGCTATCAAGTACTACTATGACTACCAAATTTACTGCTACAGCCGGTGCCGCCACAGGGGGGGGGACTGTTAGGACTGTTGTCCTCGCTAATTATGAAAATGTTTATAGGTTATGTAAAAAGAATGGATTTTAGACTTATAGGCCGGCATAGCCTATATTTGATGGAATGTGATGAACATTTTTTACATGCACATAAAGGAAAAAACAAGTGCAGTCCCAGAATAATATATATTTTTATCAATTAATTTAACAATGTCCAATGTCCAATGAAAAAGTACTAGAATTTTCAGTTTTGTAGATTTGAAATCCCATAATGTACACGCTACTTGTATGACGATTTCCTTTGATGACTATGGGAACATTATTACATAAAACAATACATTGCAGATTAGTATAAATTTATTAGACATTTTAACCAATAAGAGTAACGAGGGACTTGGGCGTATATAGGGGGGCTGCAGTCCCCTCCAAATTTTTATTTAATTGGTAAAAATGTGTCGTAAATTGAATAAGATCACCTAGCTCAGAAAAAATATTTTTTTTGCGTGTAATAGCATTTTAGTAGGCTAAATATTTCAAGTTCTAGATTTTTAGTACTCCATACCCCCCAAATGCTCCCAGCCCCAACCCCGAAAATATTTTTTATATCGCCCATGTTGGGGGCCCGGTTCTGAGATGTGGCGGGCCTCTGGCTACAGCTATACTAATCTGATGCTAGTACTAATACTACTTGGTTAAATAATTGGCTTATGAATGTCAACCCTGAAAATTGGAGGCATGTAAGCTTTACTCTAACATGAAGTGAGTGTCCTGCCTTAAATCACTCAATCCTAAGAAGTTAGTTTTCAAACTCAACCGACAAGGTAATGAAGTAACGAATTTCGGATCGATAAAATGCTACATTGCAAAGGATTTTGCAATTTCGCTGTAATTGCTGTAAATATTCTACGAAGGCCTATTGCAATCGAAGGGTGTATTGTGGTCATGTTGATTTTGTGGCTGTATTACATCCAAGGCCAGTTGTTTGGTGTGCCGCATCGACCTACCGATTCCAATCATTGAAAATTTAATTTTGACTTTATTTTGTCTTATTTTTTTATTTTAGCACATTCCAAAGCATTTATGATATATTTATTCAATCTTTCCACATTACAAATCTAAAGGGTCTCTAGCTAACGCCACTAGAACGGCAGTTTCTCATGCGGGAGATTGCGGGTTCGAGTCCCACCGGTGGCAGGAATTTTCTCATATCACGGCTCTTTGCAGAATATTCCTCGCTGCACCAGGGATGTCGTCGCTAATGGCCCAGAAGTCAAAGTGCCGTTTAAAAATAAAGAAAAAAGAAATCTAAAAAGTCCGACTCGCAGGAGCTGCGTCATCTTATGGCGTTCTGGTTCTTATCCCTAGTGTCATTTTGAAAGCTTATAATAGAAACAGATAAAGATTTTACTTTATTTTAAAAAATGAATCTAGCGTAGCAAGATCTTATCCACCGCAAAAGGAAACAAACATTAAACTAAGCGGACTTTTCTCCATTTAAACTATTAGAAAACAAAAAAATAAAATATTAAGAGACGTGAACAGTTCTGACATTTTCTTAGATAACTCGAAAACGGTTAGGGAATCGTGTTATGTGGTGAGTGATGATTCGAAAGCTTATTAACTAAAAACGGTTCTCAATTGCTTTTCTGAGGAAAGATCTCATAGGAGAAATAGGTCCTTAAAATTGGAATGTCTCGGTTTCATTCCCTTAAACGGGGTTTTAGGGTTCTAACGATTTAAATTTGTATGTATAAAATGTATGTATACATATATATATATATATATATATATATATATATATATATATATATATATATGTTTCTGTTCACGCTCTAGCAACCTGAAAAATGGTCCGTTTTTTAAGGTATCTGCTAAAAAAAATGCTTTAAGAAAAAAGTATTTTAATACCACAAATCATCAAAATCAGGCCAATTTGAGGCTCCCAGAGCGCACGAGAACGACTTGTATCTTTACTCGTCTAGATAATTCAAGTTCATTTCCTTTTTTACTTTTTAATCAATTTTTTACCCGGAATTTAAAAAAAATAAAAGACAAAATTTTGTTTTCTGTATAATGTTGTATTTATTCAGTTTTTACTATCCACTTGATGTTCATGAAGTGTTAACATTTTTGGTAATTACCTTCGCTGTACATAACGAGCTGTCATCGTCCACAAACCATATGCCGCATAATCCGAAACTGAATCATTACATTGACGTTAAATAATAGGAGCAACAATTATTTAACGTCAATGTAATGATTCAGTTTCGGATTATGCGGCATATGGTTTGTGGACGATGACAGCTCGTTATGTACAGCGAAGGTAATTACCTTCGCTGTATTATTGACGTTAAATAATAGGAGCAACAACGACAATCCATTAACACCTGCCACAGATACGGAATCCCTTTCGGATTTAGTTAGAGAGGTAGGGGACTTGGTCATGGGTTCTCCCGTGCCGTCAACATCTGTTGAAGAAGAAAAAGACTCTGCACCAGGGAAGAAACTCTCAGGTGCACAGAGAAGAAGACTCAAGAAGGCTCTGGCTCTTGCTGATGATAAGGCGGAACCTGGGACCTCTGGAGGAAAGCGCAGGAACGAAGAAGGCTCTAACACTCCCTCACCTGTGGTAAAGAAGAGGCAGAAGATGATGGTAAGACCGGTGAGCTATGCCGGAATTGCGTCAGACTTCAAGCTGGCACTTATCCCGACGGAGTACCCCGAGAGTGGTTTTACCATGGATCACTACAGGGCACTGAACGATGCAGTAATCAAACGAATGGACGATTACTACAGAGATAATGAGGCTAGCATCGAGATTGAGATCGATGGAATCTACATGGACGGTGGAGCCATTGTAGTGAACAGTCTTGATGGTGAATCAAAGGAATGGCTCAAAAAGTACATGCCTGGGGTGGACCTAGGTGAGTACAAGATCAGAACGGCGGAATTGAGCGAACTGACACCGATGGTACGAGCTGGTATGTTTGTGCCTGGAGGAAAGGTTGACAGCCAAGACCTATTGAGGAGGATCGGCTGCCAGAACAAGTGCAATACCAAGAGCTGGATTGTTCTGGATCAGCAGAAGAGAGATACCGGACACTTCGTCACGGTGAAGCTGCCAGAGAACGACTTGGGCGCAATTCAGGAGAGGAGGAACGGACGTCTTGGATACGGTGTATTCAAGATCGTGCTGCAGCCCCTGCTGAAGAAAAAGAAGGAAATAGACACGGCCATGGAGGAAGACACCCCAGCCGCTCAGGACGGGGAGAAGGAAGCAGAGGAGACTAAGCCGCCGGTGGTGGAGCCGAAGTCTTCAGTGGAAGTGTGTCCGGACGGTAGGGCGGAAAGCTGTGGGCAACGGGAGGTTTCTAGGCTGGAGGTTGTGGGTCCTTGTGGCCCCTCCTCCGCAGAGCCTGGAAGCGAGCCTCTCCGAACCTCCAGTGGGAAGCCCACTGTGTCGGAAGACTTACGCTGATGACGATAAAGCTACTGCAGGTCAATCTGCACCACTGCAAAGCGGCTACTCGTTTGCTTGAGCAGTATGCACGAGGTAAGGGTTTAGATCTTATTCTTATACAAGAACCATATGTTTTTAAAGGACAGGTACGGGGTTTGGGATGGAAAGGCTACAGTAATATTTCAGGGCACGAGCCGAATCCCAGGGCCTGTATTGTGTTCAAAAATGGACTTAATGTTTTTCCTCTATGGCAATTCTGTTACAGAGACCTGTGTGTAGCAAGCTTTACTGCTCGTCTGGGAGGTGTGCTGAGAGAAGTGGTGGTGGCCTCGGCCTACCTCCCATACGAGCAGTGCAATCCACCTGGAGAGAGAATGCGAAGCGCCGTGGAACACTGCAGGAGGAGAGGACTGCAGTGTCTGGTAGGATGCGACGCAAATGCACACCACACAATCTGGGGAAGTACTAATTGTAATCCTAGAGGTGAGTCACTATTAGAATATATTATGAATAATGACTTGCACGTTGTCAATAAAGGTAATGAGCCAACCTTCATAATTAAGAATAGGAGGGAAGTCATTGATATTACCCTTGCTACTAGGTGGTTAACAACGGTGATCAGGAACTGGAGGGTAGAGGAGGAAGTTTCGGGTTCAGATCACAGGTATATCACATATAGGTTAGATGGGGAAGGGCCTGTAGCTCTTACCCTAAGAAATCCAAGATACACTGACTGGGATCGGTATAGGGAAATTCTAGCCTGTAGGATGGATAGCTGTCCACAGAGGGTTAACACTTGTCTTGAACTGGAGGTTATGAACAATTTTCTCACGGAAGCTGTTATCAAGGCGGTATGAGAATAGCTGTGTTGGGAAGGTTCAGAACAATAACAGCAATTCCACATGGTGGAACAAAAACCTATCACAGCTCCGGAGGGAGACGAGAAGACTCTTTAATAAGGCTAAAAGGAATGGGTCCTGGGAGGAGTACAGGAAGAAAATGGCACAGTACACAGCTGCCGTGAGGAAAGCGAAGAGAGAGGCCTGGAGGAAATTCTGCTCTGAGGTGGGATGTATAGCGGAATATTCAAGACTCCACAAGATACTCGCGAAAAGTCCCACCAAAAATATGGGGACTGTGAAGAAAGAAGAGGGTTTCACGGAGTCAGCCGAGGAATCCCTGGACTACATACTTGCAACACACTTTCCTGACAGCGAGCTGGTTAATCCGGATGACAATGATTGTCCAGTCAGGAGAGGTAAACCGGAGGTATGGAAACGTGGAAAGGAGGTAGTGAGAGCGGCTCACGTCAGATGGGCCATCAGGTCCTTCAGTCCATACAAATCACCGGGAATAGATGGGATCTATCCTGCCTTCTTGCAACAAGGGATGGAGATACTTTCATCAGCACTCATTACGCTCTTCAGAAGTAGTCTTGTACTAGGCTACATACCACGGAACTGGAGAGTAGCCAGACTATGCTTTATCCCTAAACCAGGAAGAGCGTCACACCTGTATGCAAAGGACTACAGACCGATATGTCTATCATCTTTCTTACTCAAAACACTAGAGAAGATCATAGACAGACACATCAGGGATTCTGCGCTAAAACATAATCCTCTTGACAAGCAACAGTACGCATATCAGACAGGCAAATCGTGCGAATTAGCACTACATGATCTGGTGTGCAAGCTGGAGAGGACTGTACAGTACAAGGAGACAGCACTATGTGCATTTCTAGACGTGGAGGGAGCTTTTGATAAAACTCCCATCGCGGCGGTAAGAGACGCCATGGTCAGTAGGAAAGTAGAGGAATTCATAACAGACTGGACGGTAACCCTTTTGAGAGATCGTACCATAAGGCTGTTAGAGGGAACTTACTGCAAACATATTAAACCAAGGACAGGCTGCCCCCAGGGGGGAGTCTTATCACCTCTGTTGTGGTGTATGGTGGTAGATACACTGCTGACAAGACTCAAGGATCAGGGATTTAATGTACAGGCGTATGCTGATGACCTGGTGATTACAGTGGCGGGGAAGGTACTACCTACTCTAGCTGAACTGCTCGATGCAGCACTACGCATTGTGGACGAATGGTGCAGGGATAAACATCTTAAGATTAACCCGCAGAAGATTACACTGGTACCCTTCACAACAAGAAGGAAAGTGGAGGGACTAGGTACACCGAAGCTTGCAGGCAGCAATTTAAGCTATTCCAGTACAGTAAAATATTTAGGAGTCACCTTGGACTCGAAACTTAACTGGAAGGAGCACATCCACAACACAGCCAACAAGGCCACACGGACCCTGTGGGCATGTAGGAGAGTTGTTGGGAACAACTGGGGCATAACCCCTAAGGCTATGCATTGGATCTACACTGCGATTGTGAGACCGATAATTACGTATGGTGCAATAGTATGGTGGCATCGCTGCGACACCACAATCAATAAGAGAATACTAGGCTCTCCGCAAAGGATGGCTTGCCTGATGATTACAGGCGCAATGGGCTCCACCCCCACGGGGGCTATGGAGATCCTGCTTAACCTAAGGCCAATAGAGATTTTTATTGAAGAAACGGCTAGACATACGGCATATAGGTTCAGTATATTGGGACAGAAACCATGTCCAACGTTTAGTGCACACTGTGATATTATCCGAAGGAATCTGCAGGAACCAATTCTCTGCATGCCTTCGGACTACCAAGACCAGATAACCTTCAGCTCAAATTTTGTTACAATAATCAAAACAAGAGAGGAGGCGATGGGACATAAAATGATACAAAGCCGGGTAGACAGCTATGGATTTACCGACGGCTCGAAAACTGAACTAGGTACAGGAGCAGGGGTGTGGATTCAGAATACCACACATAGTCTCAACATACCACTTGGCAATTATGCTACAGTGTTTCAAGCTGAGGTATTGGCCATTAGTAAGTGTGCGGACATCATGAACAGTGGACATCCTAGAGACAAACGCTTTACAATATTCTCTGACAGCCAAGCTGCTATAAGGGCACTAGCTGCAAACAGAATAAAATCTAAGGTCGTACAGGAGTGTAAGGATAGCTTGGATAATCTAGGCAGGTATAACGGGGTCAAACTAGAGTGGGTACCAGGGCACTCTGGCATACCTGGGAATGAGAAGGCTGATGAATTGGCTAATATAGGAGCATCCATGACACCTCTTTCGCCAGAACCAATATGTGGAATTGCACCGGCTGTTGCCAGATTGAACATCCGTAGGTGGGCTGAAGCTGAACACAAGAGGAAATGGAGCAGAAGTGCTACACAGAGACAGGCGAAGCAATTTATGGTCTTTGCGGATAAGAAAAGAACGGATTCACTGCTTAAGCTATGTAGAAGCAAGGTGAAACTACTGACAGCCCTAATTACAGGGCACTGCAAACTACGGAGACACCTCTACTCCATGGGACTCTCCAATACAACATGGTGCAGATTGTGCTCTGAGGATGACGAGACCCCATACCATATTGTATGCAGATGCACAACGCTGGCAGCCAAGAGGTATTTGCACTTTGGGACGGCGATAATTGATGATCCAAGGAGGATACCGGAGCTGAACATCACAACGTTAAGGAAGTTCATCTCGGATACGGGTCTGGCATTGTAACAGAACGACACGTCAGGTGGCACAATAGGTCTTATAGGCCTCGGTGCGGTTCCTCGGTTAGCCGGGCACCTTGTCTCTAAAAATCTAAAAATAGGAGCAACAATGTTTTAAGGTTCGTAAACATCCTCATAGCGCAACGCTCTGATTCCCGAATGTTTTGTAACACGTCGCGGTACGGTTCTCCAGTAACACAACATACTACATCATGCTTATGTGGCGGGAACATTCCTCAAGCACTGTCTTATCATGTGCACGAGCCATTTCCTTAATTCTAGCAAATTGGCTCTTATGTTCATTCTGTTCCTCAAAGCGAAACGTTGAATAATTAACGAATGAATTGAGGCGTTGCGTATACGAAGGGGAAACTCAACATCAAGTTCACACTAATTCATCGTCAATTACTATATAATTTGATTATTATTATAAATTATTAAACACACAAGGAGACGTTTCACAACTAACAAATTTTTTGAATATACTCTAGTGGAGATCGCCCTTATGGAAGAAATATTTAAACGCATTTTCCTCACACTACCTTTTGTTGAGTTCACCCTTCCTATCCGCAACACCTCAATTGCGCCATGAAGTCAACCTCATAAGCGGGTTTTGTCCTTATGGAGGCAGGGAGGAAACACGCTAAAAATGATCCGATTTGGATATTGTACTTTGGTCCAAGATAAAAATATACTTCAATGAGAATTATTATTGCGATATTAATAATAACTGCCCTCAATCTTGCGCAACCACACATGGGCGTGTATAAGGGGGGGGGCTGATGGGGCTGCAGCTCCCCCCCTTTCAATTTTGGTTTGATCGGTAAACATTTTTCATAAATCCTTTAAAAATAAATTAAATAAGATCACTCAATTTATAAAAAATATTTTACGTTGCACCGATCTCGAGAAGTGGGACTCGTTCAGGGATCCGGATCATGAAATGAGAACTCAAATGAAGCGTTTCTATTGGTTTATTCCTATTGGCAATTCCATTGGCTGTTCTTTCTTCCGTTCTAGTCATCGTTTTTTGTTCACTTACTGTTAGATTTGTGTTTTTTACAAGTTATATTTATTGTTTCACTTCTTAGTGTTGTAGTGTCCTTTGTGCTGTTCTTTCGGCAAGGAAAATGAGTATTTGGGATTTAACAACGACTGAAAAAGTACTCTTTTGAAGCAATGTTAAATTGCATATCGGCCCATTTTCCACCGAAAAACCAGTGATCTATATTACCAACAAGTTGGATTGACTAGAGTTTCGATATAACCTTGAGCGAGCGTAGCGAGCGGAAACGCATAGTAATTATGCAATTAACATAAGTGATAATGTTATATAACCTAGGAAACCAGTAGCCCTTATGTTAATGGAATAATTAATATGCGTTTCGGCCCGCTACGCTCGCTCAAGGTTATATCGAAACTCTAGTCAATCCAACTCATTGATAATATTAATAAATGGTCTTTCGGTTGCCATATTGCCAGAACTTTGATTGAGTTCTCATTTCATGATCCGGATCCCTAAACGAAACCCACTTCTCGGTGCATCTAGTACGTAAGTACCGCTAAAACTATCCCAAGTTCTAGATTGTTAGTATTCCATACCCCGGAAATGGTCCCAAAATTATTTCCAATATACGCCCATGCAACCACACAAAAATGGCGCTTTTCCTACCGAAGGGCTCTTTAAAATAGCACAACAAACAACTCCTCACCCGTTCTATTCAAATACATTGGTTGTATCCTTGGGAATCTGCCTTGGGAATCCTGCAGCGAGGACTATCTCTCTTCCTGTGGGAATCGGGTGAAATCAAATAGACGTTTTCCGCTTGGAGATCTCACAACTACTATGTCATTCAAGGAGAAAGCGAAAAACATTCTCAAACACACATTAAGACAAAGAATGGAAAGAAATTCTATTTACCTCAACTCAAAAAAAAAATATTTCATTCTAAACTATTAAATATTATTTTCAAATAAGAAACCGTGATGTGTATATGCGGCTATAAGATTACAAAAAAGCCCGATTGCGATGAATTGTTTCATGGCAGAGGCTCTTGGTAATAATGAAGCTGCACATACGTACTTATATTTATATTTCATTTATAGAGTTCCGTGACATAGGCGAAAAACTCTTATCGACGTCATTCTTAAATAGCAAAATCATACTTACTTAAAAAAAAATAACTGGGTTTAACCATCTTCTAATAAACTACCAATAATTCTTGAAGTAACTATCACTATGAGCCTCTGCTCATAGAAAGTCCGAATCGCAGGAACTGCATCATCTTAGCGCGGTTCCGTACTTATCCCTAATGTCGTTTGGGAAGGTTGAAATAGAAACAGTGATAATTTATAATAAAATATTTTATTCTAATCCTTCCTTAACTCCAAACGTAACCAAAATTTAAACATCCTTGTTTATATGAATTTCAAACATTCAGAAAATATTTTAACTGAATCCGATGATTCTAAGTACCCATACCATAAACTTGATTCAATAATTATTTTACCACTTTTCTCGAAAACGGTTAAAGCTATTGCCTTAAAAATGGTTTCAGTCGTTGTTCTACGCCAAGAAACCTATAAAACGAGTACTTGCAAGCATATGACGTAAGCGAACAATTTTTTTCGCACGAATTTCGCCCAAAAAACATGTTCCGGTGGACGGATTCTGCTTGTAAACGAACTTCACCTTTCAAATTAGACGATAGATTTTTGTACCAAATTTCATCAAAATCAGACCATACGTCTGATATATATGAACCACCGTTATTTTCGTTCTCTAGGGGTTCTGAAGCGTAAAATTTTCTAGTTGGCAGTTCCGGATTGCGTCATGAGGTCAGCCTTATAAGCGAGGTTCCTCCCTATGGTGGGAGGGAGGAACCGCGCTAAAACTGAGAATTGCGTTGAGCCTAGCACACAGATATGTCGGAGAAATGAGATGTCGTTCTACAAAGCATTAAAATGTGCAGGTTCTTCAGCTACACTAACGAGATGATTTGTCAGAAACAGGACCAGAAAAGGACTGAATTTTGTATTAATCGATCTTTTTTTTTTTTTGTTAAATACAAAATGTTAAAAATGTCATTAAAAACGAATTTTATTCATTTTAGTTGAAAAAAGCGTAAATTTTAGGGTTTTTATAGAACGTGGCGCAATAAGGAGGCAGCTCCAAATCATTAACACTAGATTTACCACACCTGGAACTGGTATAAATGCCAATAAAAAAAAAAAAAAATATTTTTTACCAATATATATCTTAGTAAAGATATATACTAATATATATCTTATGTAATAAGATTCATTACATTTATTCTTTACTTACAACTACAAAAGTCATAACATCATTTAGGAAAGAAAATGTTATATCTAGTAGGAAGTTTCAATTGAAATTGCACGACCAGTCAAAATCACTGGTCTGCTAAATCTAGTGTTAATCTTCACAGCACCAGTCTAAAATAAATAGGATAGGGTCCTTGTGGACTTACTTTCATAAGTAGGTGGCTATGTTATAATAAGAAAAATAAAAAGTCCGACTCGCAGGAACTGCGTTATCTTAGCGCGGTCACAAACATCTCGAAGATATGGAATAGATTAGCATCACAAATCACAGGAAACTGACAGTAGCCAAAATACACAGAAGCGGATAATTCTTAATCTGTATAAGTCAATACAATTGTGTACTGAAAACGTACTTACTCTTCGACTACTGCTGAGAAGGCTCTATTCTAAACAACCAAACATTTTAAGTATCTTGTTTTACTAGCAAATTCATATTACTGTTATAATCAACTGTTAATATGTGCTTCATGGCGAATAAAATTCCATTCTGTCGTAGGTTAAATCTTTTTATAAAATAAGAAATAACGATAACTTCAGTTGGAGCCTATGAGGAAGGTTATATAGATAGGAGAATTCAAAACAAAGTACGCATACGTCTCATGATTAGCCACAGCCATCTTGATTACCACAGCCACTCCAAACTTATTACCAATACCTTTCACCGTTTCTTAGCTTTTTTTTTTTTTTTTTTTTTTTTTTTTTTTTTTTTTTTTTTTTTTTTTTTTTTTTTTTTTTACGGTGTAGCTACATCTAGGTCATTAGCGCACGAATGAACATCTAGGTCATTAGCTTATTTTACTAAAATACTAATATTACTGATAAATGCAATTTAAAACAAGAAACAACCAATTAAAAAGTGAGATAAACAAAGAGAAAACCCCTTTCAAAACAGCAAAACAAACACTTTTTAAGTTTTAAGCGCTTATATCTCTGATTGACGTTGCCCCAACGAATATTGCTTCAGAACCTTTTCTGTAGAGAATTTAGTAAGCATTCGAATGGTCACCTTCCACTTACTACGATTTTCCAACCGTTATCGAGATATTTACGAAAAATGTATGAAGATCCGAAAACGTTTCATGTCTATTAATAAAATATTTTTTTCGCATACTTCCGTAACTCCAAATATAACCAAAATTTAAAAATCTTAGTTGGGATTAATTTCCAATACGTAAAAAATATATCAATTGTATCCCGCGATTCTAAGTACCCACAAAAAAAATACGAAGACAGGTATAGTTGGGATTCGGCTAGGAGAAAAACGTCAGACTTTCAAAAAGAAATCTGTATTTGGACGTTTCGACTGCACAATGGCAGCCTTCTTCAGCTAAAAAATATATACAACTTATAAGTAAAGAAAATATATATGTACAACTAGTAAGTAAAAGACAGGCAGAAATGAGCGGAGTATATATATCAATACAATAAATTTTAACCAATCTTATTTTTAAAACAATGAAAATACGGTAGTTGGAAAGTAAACAGCATGTAGAAAGTGTTAGTAAAGCAGTACAAAAAAAATTAAACAGTAAAAACAACGAACATTTTTTATGTAGTGAAAAACAAGATCTATTTTATAAGTGAATTCAATTTATAACAATTAATATATAGATACATACCACTAGAGAATGCCTAGGGGGGACGGAGGAAGACCTCGAGGACAACTTAGGTAACCATGGTTGGAAGTATGAGGGACAGCAACTACACAGGGGGTCTTTATAGTTATGAAAGGGGGTGGGGATGAGGCGGTAAGTCAGTGAAGATGAAAGAGGTGCAATTTCTGGGTTGTAAAAGCGGGTTGTAAAAGGTGTTAAGAGTTTTGGGACACACAAGTAGAAAAATTGTCTGGAGCCTGGGAACAAAGATAAAAAAGGAGGTCAGGACAATTTATGGAAGACGGAGGAGTAAGCAGGGGAGATGTTTTGTTTGTCGGTCTTGTAATTAATGTTATTGGGGTTTAAGTTAATGTGGACGCATTCGGAAATCTGTCGTTTTTTGGTGTTTCGTTCAGTGGAAAGTATTTTAGTGTCGTCAAAGTTGAAAGTGTGTTTTTTAGTTATGGCGTGTTTTGCGAGGGCGGATTTGTGGATTTCTTTGTTTTTTATTGTCCGTTTGTGTTGTGTTATGCGGGAGTGAATATAATTTTTGGTTTCACCTATGTATACTGCATTACAGGAGGGGGTTTGGCAGGGTATTTGGTAAACACAGTGGGTGGCGCAGTCATAAAAAAAATAATGGCTTACAAAAACATTGATTCCACTTTTCTCAAAAACGGTTAAAGATATCGCCTTAAAAATTGTTTCATTCGTTTTCCTATGTTAAGAAACTTATAAAACAAGTACCTGCAAGCATATAAACTCAAAAACGTAAGCGTTACGATTTTTTTGCGCGAATTTCGCTCCAAACACTATCTTCCCGTGGGCGAATTCTGCTGGTTAACGAACTTGACCTTTCAAATTAGAAGACAAATTTTTGTACCAAATTTAATCCAAATCGGGCCATTTTTGAGCTTGCTAGAGCGTTAACAGACAAGCATATACATATATATATATATATATATATATATATATATATACAAATTTGAGCCACCTATATTTTCGTGATCTATAGAGCCTGAATCGTGGAAGTTTCTAGTCGGCACTTCCAGATTGCGTCGTGAGGTCAACCTCAAAAGCGGGTTCTCCCTATGGAGATAGGGAGTAACCGCGCTAAACGGAAGAAAATATCAAGAGACTAAATTTTAAAACTTTTTTTTTTTAATTTGCCAAATTTTGAAAAAAGGATCATAGCATAATTTTTTCAATCTTCATTAATTTTAATCGGTTCATTATCATTTAATTGCCATATATTTGCCACTTTACCTTTGATTGACAATTGCCAATGATCTTAGGATAAAGGAAAAATGAACAAATAAATAAAGCAAAATTTTCTTACTAGCTAAATTATTAACAATTATTTGTATCTGTGACCTAGCCAACTGAACACCCTTATGTATCAAGAAGAAGGTCAGTTCATGATAAGCTTTTTTTGATAACTTGGATATGTAATTGGGTGTAAAGTGCTCAGTAAAAATACTTTTCACAGTTTAAACGTATAGAGAATAAAATTGTGTAAATTTAATTTTAAATATTCTCCCTTGTAATAATGGTGTACGTTATTTTTTTTTTTTTTCAAGCTCTTAATTTTGCTTTTATTATTCTGAGGAAATAATTAAATTTTAATAAGTCTATTTAATTTTTTAGGGACAATTTAAGAAAATTAGAATAAAATGTCTCCATGTATCACAAACGAAGAAATAAGGATCACATGTCCTGAACCATCAATTCCCTGTGCTCTGCATTGTGAATTTACAGGGAATTTCGGCAGGATCACACTTATAAAGGAAAGAAAAGTGTAATACTCACTATAAAATATGAACGTAAGGATAATGTAAGTTGTGGAAATATCTGAACTTTCTATTTTATTAAAAAGGTAGGTATTAGATGCGAGGACCTGGGGAAATCTCCATTTCGAGGCATCATTGTCAAGTAGAAGAAAGTCCGACTTGCAGGAACTGCGTCATCTTAGTTCCGTTCATATCTCTTGTGCCAATAATAAAGGACTACAAGGAGTTATTGGTAGGTTTTGGTCTTCGTGAAAAATATAAAATAATTTCTCAACATTGTATGGTATTCTTCTTATTAAAAAATATAGTCTACAAAAAATGTACTGGGCCATATAATTACATAATTCAACCTAAATAATCAGAGTTAAAATGAAAAAGTCAATAAATAATAAAATAAAGGTTTCCTACAATTTGAAATTTTTATGGAGGAAATTATAATTCAATAATATAATTATATGGAAGGCACCACGTAGGTAGAGAGGAAGGCGAAAATAGCGTTGTAAGAGGGGCACGGCCACGTGTATATGTTTATATATATATATATATATATATATATATATATATATATATATATATATATATATATACACAAATTTAAACCATAGGTTCTGAAATGAGACATTTGTAGTCGGCACTTCCGGATTGGGTCATGAGGTCAACTTCATAAGCGGGGCTCCTCCCTACCGAAGGAGGGAAGAGCCGCAATAGAACTACCCGTATGAACCATACGCAGAAATGGGTAAGTATCAGTAAAATAATTGAAAACTAATTAATGCAAATAATCGAAAATTTGAAATTGACATTGAATATATTTCTCTAGGCGGAGAAAATATTCTCAAAAAGGTCCTTCACTCAGGATCTGCATAACTAAGCACATAACTCAGAATTAGGTTAGGGTAGACTGCATTTCTGGATAATTCGCTTAAAATAACCTGTATAAATAAAGAAAAGATTAATAGTTTTGCATTTAGCGCGGTTCCTCCCTCCCTTTATAGAAAGGAATCGCGCTTATTAGGTTGACCAAATAAAGCAATCCGCCAGTTCCAACTAGAAAATTTCACGTTCGTTCGAATCGGAATTTTTTGTTAGTAAGCACAACAATTACATTTTAATCCTGAACTTTACCCAAGTGGTAAATTTAAACGCCAAGACACAAAATAAAGAAATAAGTTTGCTTTAAATTCAGGGAGTTGGATATAATTTTAATATAGATACCAAACTGGGGATAAGAAAAGAACCCACGACCACGCATTTCATGAGAGTCAGAGTTATGATCGGTCAGAAAGAAGTTGGCCCAAGATTGCATAGCTATTAGCAAATCAGGAGGGGAAGAACTGTGAGAGAATGACGTGCGTCGGGCTCCCACAGGGAATAAAAAGATCTCATACACGCAATTATCGGGCGCACGTAGATCCGAACCATATCGAGGGTCAACAACCACAAGCTGAAGGAAGCTCTTGAAAAGAGATGCTGTGGTGAGTCCATAGCTAGCAAGTTATGTTTAGCATTCTGCTCATGTGTTTGCTGCGTGACCAGTAATAGTATACAATTCCCACACAGTCTGCATCTATAATATACATATATATATATATATATATATATATATATATATATATATATATATATACGTATATATGTGTGGGAGTGAAGTTAGCTCGGTGATAGAGCATTGGACTCATATGCTGGAGGACCCGAGTTCAAATCCCGAGCAAGCACTAAAGATTTTCATCTTCTAGTGTATTCGTTCATGGGTTGAATTCGGCCTCACAGACCGTCCATAGGCCAAGCCCGCCTTTAATTAATTTATTAATGGATCCTTGGTGCTAATGACCCTAGCAGTCGAAGCAGCAAAGGTAAAAAATCAGGCGGCCGGAGCATAGTACTGATCTCCCTAGTGTGCCGCATGGTCACGAATCAGATACCAATATAATATCTGCCCCTCAAGGCCCTCGTGGCCTGTTACGGGACTGATTTTAGCAAAAATATGCTTTATGTCCGCTGGCGTTCGCGCGGTCGCCATGTACGAAAAAGTATACTGTATGTTATACAGTACATTACATAGGTTTGTCGGCATGGGCATAAAGAAGGGGGGGCTGCAGCCCCCTCGAAATTTTGTATTGGTGAGAACGTTTCATGTAAAAAAAGCCTATACCAACGAAAAATGTCTTCTAGATTTACCCTGGTCTACTAGGCGTCTAGGGGGCCTTAAAACTCAACATTTTAACTAAAATATTTAAAATTTTCCCAACACCCCAAATGCCTAGGTGTACCCCCCCCCCCGAAATGTTTTTCTATATACGCTAGTGTTTGTCGGCTGGAGGACCTAAATCGTATAGTATGTTCGTGAATTTGAGCAGCAAGCTCTAAAGGAAATTACTTTGTTTTAATATATATTATTTTTTAGAGTTCTTCGCTAAGGAGAATTGCGAACTGTTGTCGAGAACGGTCTGCTGAAGCAGAATGGGATTTCTGCGAAATATCACCCACAAAAACCGACCGCTTATATTATAGATGCAGACTGTGTGGCAATTCAGTCTGAATAATTGGGAGCAACTATATACTAAACGTTCCTAGTCCAACATGATGACTACATTCTTGCACCAGAAATCCGGCTATCTTACTTGCCTGGTTGTAGGACAACCAGTTTGAAGGACGGCCCCCAGCCATTCTCCTGCTCCAGTCGATATAATCTTCTATGGCCGTTTCGTAGCCAGACCTTACTCTCTCTTTCATCCAATGATTTCCAATCAGAGTTTTAGTTGTCTTTTTGAAGAAAAAGTATTTTTCTTGACATTTTTTCAATCATCCAGAGGCTTTCCACCCTTATTAACCAAGCAACCGTCAACTTCCTTATTAGGTAATTACAGGTTATTAAACGGACAAGTCCTGAAAGCGGAGGAGTTTGAATCCTTCGGGGGACAGAGTAAAATATTCCCGAAAACAAAGATTTTGGGGTATCCCCATGGTCTAGTGGCTAACTTCTTAGATTCTTGCGGGAGATGGTGGGTTCGATTCCCAGCGGCGGCAGGAATTTTCTCATCTCACGACTCGTTGAGAAAATTCGAGATGTCGATGCACCGTAAAAAAAAAGAAAAAAAAATGTATGATTAACTTGAATTTGGTTTATTGAACCGCCCTGGAACCCCTTTAAAATGTACATAGTAACATTACGCCCAAAGGAAATTTCATCACCTTTACGATGGTTCGATTGGATTTTATTTACCATAAAGGGGTTTTTAGTAATCACTAATTATTCACAAAAAAAAAACATGATCGACATAAAAGAAAATACGAAATTTGAATTTACTCTGTTTCTTTTGGAAATTGAATTAACGTTTTTCTTGCACTTGAGGTCTACTATCACCTCCTGAAAGGTAGATACTTTTATCCGTTACACCCTGTATATTTAGGATAGTTAATTTCACCGCATACATATTGGCTAAGCCTGTATTTTAGTACGTTTCAGTGTAAAATATCTTCTGAAATAGTTGAGTCTACAAAAAAATTTATAACTGCTCATTCCTCTCATAAAGAACTAAAAACGGGCCAAATTTTTATTTTCATGCCATTCTGAGTTAACGGGCGTTAATACTCTAAAAAACTGCTCAAGTCTTCAACTTAAAACTCTATTTAATTAAAAAATTCACCTATACCTTCGCCAGAAAAAAGCACAAAACACATTAAATCTTGCCTTCCCATATAAAAAAATCAATCTTGAAAATAAATTTTTACGTTTATTAATTGACATAAAGGGTAAGGAAATATCTGGACCCGTTGGCTTAATTTGAGGTCAATAATGCTCTGTACCTTTATTTTGTTGCTCTGATTGGTTGTTGTTTAAATTTTCTAGGACCAACAGTATTGGAGCAATCTGCTTTTCTGCAGAACACTGAAAACACTAAAAATGACCGCCAATAGCAAAATACAAGTTCAAAAAATAAAATAATGACATTTTTGTGTTCTTAATAAGTGGTAGTTTGACTAGCAAAAAAATAATTTAAAATCTTGCAGCAACCTCCTCTGGAACACTTACGGGTTAAAACTTTTCACGAAAGAGCAATTCATTTTTAATTGGAATTTTTTCAATGCAAAATGATAAGTAAATGAGAATCATGTTTGTATTAATTGCTGTTTTTAATGAAGGTTATCTTAAACGGAATTCGAGGGGGCGGAGTGAGTAATTTCCGCTTATTGTTGGCTACTGCAAGTTTGCTGTGCATATTGGCGTGTAAATGTCACTCCTTATCGTGATATATGGTTTGCGGATATAAAAACAAAGTATTATATAAAAAAAAAAAAAATGTATCAACAATTTTCCATCAAAAAGACATAGAGAAGTGACATCACGGATATCAGTGTGAAACTTTCTGATATAGGAAATCTACAGGATGCGAGAATGTTGGTGAAAGCTTGGTGTGTATCTCCACCAACCCCTGGCCCACTTCCTTCGACCAGCCCAGATCCTCTGCATAATTTAATATGGACTACTTTCGAAAAAAGGGTTTCCAACTGGCAGCAGGCAATTTTCCACATTCATCAATCCTCTTAAATGAACGTTTTCAAACCTGTGGTACACAAGATGCAGGTTGGTTGTGTTAAAAATTAATGAGTGAAGTATACGCTTGGAAAAAGCATTTTTTGCCCAATAGGAGTGAGCGTTTAGTGTACACCAAAATATCAATGAATCTGTAGCAATCGTAATTTCCTTAGCCAAAAATAAAGAAGGTCCGACTCGCAGGAACTCAGCCACTTAGCGCGTTTCTGTTCATATCCCTAGTGTAATTTACGAAACTTAGAATAGATACAGTAAATGTTTTGTTTTGCTCTTTCGTCAACAATTTTAACACGCGTAAAATGAAATCTGAGAATCAAGATTGCAGGAAACTAACAGTATCCTGAGTTGAAATTACTCCTTCCTCCTTCTCAAAGTTCGCTCTTGGAAACATTATAACTCTCTTTCTCATTTACTAAAATAATCATTTTACTGTTAAATAAAATTAAAAACAACCATTTAAAAATTGAAGTATACAGAGACGAAAAAAAAATCGACAAATTTTCCGAATGAGATCGCCACATCGAAAATTACTTTGGGTACGTTCATTTAGAAAATTTGGTAAGCTTCCGAATCATTACTGTCCACTTACCATGATTTCCCAATCGTTTTTGAGATATTTTAGAAAACATACGAAAATAATTAACCTGTTTATTTTTGTTAATATATTTTTTTTCTATTACTTTCTTATCTCTAAACGTAACTAAAATGTATATATCTTTGTTTGGTTTAATGTCAAACATCTATAAAAATTTCAACTGAATCCAAAGTTTGTTAAGTACCCAAACTGAAAATTAGTTGGACAAATTTGTATTCAGTTTTCTCGTAAACGACGTCAGCTGGTTAACGAACTCGACCTTTCAAATCTGGCAAAGGATTTTTGTAACAAATTTAATTAAAATCAGACCATTTTTGAGTCTGTATGAGAGCGAACATATATATATAAATATATATATATATATACACACACACATATATATATATATATATATATATATATATATATATATATATATATATATATATATATTTGTTCGCTCTCATACAGACTCAAAAATGGTCTGATTTCAATTAAATTTGTTACAAAAATCCTTTGCCAGATTTGAAAGGTCTGGCAAAGGCATATATATATATGTGTGCGTGTGTGTGTATAGATGAAATTGAACCATCGTGATCCATGGGGTCTGAAACGTGAAATTTTGTAGACAGAACTTCCGGATTGCGTCATGAAAACAAACTCATAAGCGAGTTTCCTCCCTATAGAGGGAGGGAAGAATAGTGCTAAGAATAGTAAATCATCAAAATATCATAGAATCGTAATGTTTTTTCTCCAAAATCAACAAAATTGCTTATATGTACAGATGGAGATTAAAAACCCGGAAATCGACGTAGATCTTAACACGAAAAATGCGGCGAGTCTTCAAGTTTTGAGTGACGGGTATCGGGGATGACATCTTCAGTCTCCGGAAATTGATTTGGTCGTGAACTTTTAGCAGGAAATAAAATTCTTCATAAAAAATTTATGAATTTGCGTGTATCAGAGATTGCTTAAGGAGGTTTGAGAAAGCATTGGTCAAATCGGCCTGTTTAAATTGTTCCACTTCTGCAAGTGAAAGCTACAGAATTTCCAAGGACGAACGGAATAGATCAGGAATAAAGGGCAACGATTTTGGAAAGCACCTATTGAAATGCTTAAAAAAAGCAGCTAAGTCCGTCTCAGAGGACTTTCTTTAACTTGATTTATGGACTTTTGGGTTAAAGTTCCATGATTTTGCCTTTATGAGCTCTTTACTCAAGGAGGGAAAGTGAAATGACCCTCAATGAAACGAAACCTCCATATTCAATTTATATTTAAAGGGTGCTCCCCCCCCCCCCCCAAAAAAAAACACGGCTAAACTTCGGGAATTGATGCCGAATGAAAAAAATAAGGAAAAAAAGTCCTTTGCCATTTTTTGTATTGTTTAAAAAAAAAAAGCAAAAAACTAGAACACAATTGTGAAAAGGCATTCTTTCATAATGCCTCTATAAAAATCATTAAAACTACATATATCTTTCATATTGCACCCTACCCACCCACCTCCTCCCAAAACAAAAAAAAAAAAAAAAAAAATCTTCTTTATCAAAAAATTAACTGGCGCCATGAATAGCAACAAGTTCAACTTAATTTCAAATATATGCTTTTTTTTTTTATTTTGATGACTAGATGAAGGGTATTAATTAATAATACCAACAAGGTGAGGAATAACCCTTCAAAGCTTCAAAATTTACTTTTATTTCACCATCACAACGTTTCGGACTATTCGAAAATCTCCATCTTCAGGAGATCCTTTTTTCTGAAGATGGACGAATAGTCCGAAACGTTGTGATGGTGAAATAAAAGTAAATTTTGAAGCTTTGAAGGGTTATTCCTCTCCTTGTAGGGTATTATCAAATATATGCTTCCTTCGAAGGAAAGTACTAAAACACAAAACTAAAAACTTTTTCAATCCTTAATATAAATAAATTTTTAATTCTTAAAACATTTTAAATTTTAATACTCGACGCATGCATAATTATAAAATAACAATTTCTTCATCTAATAATTCCTAATAATTTAAAAACTGTACAAAGGTTTGGCCCCTTGCAGCAATACAGGCATGGCAACGCACATTGACAGACTATATGGCATTTGTGCATTGCTCTGCTGTAATCTGTTCCCACGCCCATCTGATGCGATAGATGCGGTGCTCCTTCGAGCCAATGGGCTTCCTGTAGACCAAATCTTTAATGTGTCCCCATGCGAAGAAATCCAAGGGCGTGAAGTCTGAAGATCGAGCAGGCCAAGATACCGGCCCACCACGTCCTATCCAACGCCGTGGACAGTTAGTGTCCGATTTCAGACGCCCCCTCCCGTAGTGGGCTGGACTACCGTCGACTTGGAACCAGCTTCCCAATCTCTGTGCCATAAGGATTCATCCAAAATCGGAGTCATACTCACTCCTACTTATTTTGGGGTGTGGATTTGGGTGAGAAGGTAAGTATAAGGGGTGGTGGATAAAGCATATACTTCTAACCATTTTTATACTATATGTCTTATGAAAGGCTGCTTTTCCAAACTTTTTCCGTTGTGCATCGATTCCCGAAGTTTTGCCGTTTTATATATAACATGTTTGGAATGACTCATAATAGGATTTGCTTGCACATTGCTTTGAATATGAATTTAGAGAGAACGACAAATTGTAATGAGGGATAATCCTAATTCTTCTACATGTTACAAATGACTCGCTATACGATATGCTTGCACAGCTGCTCAATGAATGTAATTTAGAGAATATGATAACTGAAAATGTGGGATAACCTCAATTTTTCTAAATCTTTCGAATGACTCGTTATAGGGTAAGCTTGCATAGGTGATCTTAGAAAGTATCTAGAGAAAATTGTAATACGGGATAATTCTCATACTTCTAAATGTTTCTAAAAACTCATTTTAGGATATGCTTACACAGCTGCTCTTAGAATGTATCTACAGGGAATAATAACTAAAAATGTGGGATTTTCTCATTTTTTTCTAAATGTTTCGAATGACTCGTTACAGGATATGCTTACACAGCTGCTCTTAGAATGTATTTAGAGAGAATGATAACTGAAAATGTGGGATAACCTCAATTTTTCTAAATCTTTTGAATGACTCGTAATCGGATATGTTTGCATAGCTGATCTTAGAAAGTATCGAGATAAAATTGTAATATGGGATAACTCTCATACTTCTAAATGTTTCTAATAACTCATTTTAGGATATGCTTACACAGCTGCTCTCAGAATGTATCTAGAGGGAATAATAACAAAAATAGGGGATTTTCTCATTTTTTTCTAAATGTTTCGAATGACTCGTTACAGGATATGCTTACACAGCTGCTCTTAGAATGTATTTTGAGAGAATGATAACTGAAAATGTGGGATAACCTCAATTTTTCTAAATCTTTTGAATGACTCGTAATCGGATATGTTTGCATAGCTGATCTTAGAAAGTATCGAGATAAAATTGTAATATGGGATAACTCTCATACTTCTAAATGTTTCTAATAACTCATTTTAGGATATGCTTACACAGCTGCTCTCAGAATGTATCTAGAGGGAATAATAACAAAAATAGGGGATTTTCTCATTTTTTTCTAAATGTTTCGAATGACTCGTTACAGGATATGCTTACACAGCTGCTCTTAGAATGTATTTTGAGAGAATGATAACTGAAAATGTGGGATAACCTCAATTTTTCTAAATCTTTCGAATGACTCGTAATCGGATATGTTTGCATAGCTGATCTTAGAAAGTATCGAGATAAAATTGTAATATGGGATAATTCTCATACTTCTAAATGTTTCTAATAACTCATTTTAGGATATGCTTACACAGCTGCTCTCAGAATGTATCTAGAGGGAATAATAACAAGAATAGGGGATTTTCTCATTTTTTTCTAAATGTTTCGAATGACTCGTTACAGGATTTGCTAGCACAACTGCTATTATAATTTAGCTAGAACGAATGATAAATGGTAATATAATACCATTGGGATAATTCTCTTACTTCTAAATGGTTCTAGGATATGTTTGCGCAGCTCATGATGTTATAATGCTTCTCGATGCGGTGACAAATCGTAATTTGGATTAATTCTCATACTTCTAAATGGTTCGAGGATATGCTTGCACAGCTGATGATGTTATAATGCTTCTAGTTGCAGTGACAAATCGTAATTTGGGTTTATTCTCATACTTCTAAATGGTTCGAGAATATGCATGCACAGCTGATGATGTTATAATGCTTCTAGATACAGTGACAACTCGTAATTTGGGTTAATTCTCATACTTCTAAATGTTTTGAATAACTCATTATGGGATTTGCTTGCACACCTGATAAGCACTGTATCAGCTTAATGTATTGAAAGACAATGATACATGTTAATTTGGGATAATTGCCATACTTCTTAATGTTTCGAAAGGGTCGACATAGGATATACTTGCACAAGTATTGCCTAGTTGCCTCTAGGTACATTCTCATAGAATGTACCTAGAGGCAAGATAAAAAGTAATCTGGGATAATCCTAATTATTCTAAATACTTCGAAAAACTTGTTTTAGTATATGCTTGTACAGCTTCTATTGAAGAGGTTGCATCGAGAACCAAGGGATAATGGTAATGTGAAATATCGCTTACAATGATTGATCTTGGTTCAAAATGACAGCATTTCTAAGAATGTCCGCATTTATAGACATTCATTAACAGTAAATTCCGGTTACTCACCAAATTATCTTCCCAAGCCACTACAGTTCGTAATTGCGCCTTCATCGAAATACGCTTGGCTATTAGAATGTGTATGTTTTTTACATACAAGAAAATATTATTATAGATTATTAATAGATTCGTTCCAGATCCTGAAGGGTTGTCCCGCTGCGAGGAATATGCTGTCAAGACCACGCCTGGATGATGACAACCTAGTTGTCAAAAACGGTAAGCGCGACAAAATTCATTTTCACAAAGAAATACCGACGCTTTATTGGATCCATAGAGACTAAAGAGATACTATTAAGTTCTACAATTTTTTTGTGGTAAAAAAATTGGTTTGAGTACAGACAAGATTTAGTTGAATTAAAAGAAAGTATTTAATCTAGAAAATATCAATGATAATTTTATAATGATGGCTGAATGTGTAGTACTGTATCTTTCCATTACAATCTACTATTCAGGGGGAAATGACAAGAATAATAACTCTTACAAATAAGAGTAATTACTATTACAGCAAATGCTCTTTGGATCCTGGTAATACAAAATGGAAATGTAATCTGGCTGGTTTTAAGTTAAAAAAAAAGAGTTATTTAAACTTTTAATACGTACCAGATAGAGTTTGAAGCCATCCGGAAGTCTTGAAGAGGGTTGTTGATGGACAGAAGAGGAACAGTGGTATTGCAAGAATGGTTGCACCAGCGAGGAGTATCGACAATGCAGCAAGACCTGCAGCAACTTTGAAGTAGATTCCTGGCACAGTGGACGGATCTCCGAACCAACCGTGGCACTCCTCTGTGTTTCCACCGTAGAAGCACATCTTCCAAAGACCGAACCTTCCCGGGTACTCGGAGCCCGAAGTGTCACCCATCCATTCGGGCGTGAGGAACGCCACGACCACGATGATAACGTAACATATGGTGAAGATCCCCCAGAGCACACCTATGGCCTTGGAGTTCCTCAAGTAGTTAGTCGCGTACATGTGGGATGAGTCTACGTACTCCACCTTGGAACCCATGGCTCGTTGTGAGAGGCAGATGTTCTAGCCAAGACTGACTGGCCCCGATCTCCTCCCACCAACCTTTCCCCCTCTCCCGGAGACAGGCAACACCTCAGCAACTTCGAAAGTTTCCGAATAAACCCGAGTTACACAGATTTCCTCTCTTCCGACAGGGAGGAACCGACTTAATGATTCTTACGTGATACGCGAACGAATGGCCCCGACCTAGTATGTCATAAATCAAGACCCAAAAAAGCAGAATTCAATATACAGTGTGCGACATTTAAGTTTTAAGTTGGCTCAAAGTGTAGCTAAACAGTTGATCCAAAAGAGAAATGTCAGTGGGAAAAGCTGTAGGGCGTACAACGCCCCGGCTGACGTCAGCTTTCATTGTTCCAAGTTTGAACCATCCAAACTTTCCGGTTCGCTAATGAACCCTAAGTTTCTACTTTTTTTTTATACATTTATTTAACATCTGATAAGTATGATAATTGAGAAAATTATTTATAATCACACAATAAAATTACATTATAAATAAGTCGTTATAATATATACTTAATTAATCAAATATAAAATTAAAATCACCAAAAAGAAAATAAATACACAAAAAATAAAAATTTGTATGTACCTATATATTTTTTTCTAATTGAGGCGAACTCGGAAAATGCAATGATATAAAGAAATCCGCGGCGCCGCCCTTCTGGGCAATACACAAGTGCCGACAAGAAAATTTCACTTTTCAGAACCCATAGATCTTAGATAGATATACAGTTGTATGCAAAAGTTCCCGACCAAAGGTAATTTTTGTGATTGAGTAATGTATAAAGGGCGCATAGAGGAAAAAGTGGCGGCTGAAGGGGTGGGCTTAGCCCCCCCCCCCCCCACAGAATGAAAATTCACAATGTGTTTCGGTCAAGTTAGAAAAGTAAATTGTATAGGCAAATTACTAGTAATAAGTTCTAATTAATCCATGATCTTAGTTTATCAAATACTTCCTTAATGATTTCCAGGTGCCTGGTTATAAAATTTTGATTCTACATCCCCAGGCACGGCGGTAAGCCCATACTTAATTAGCCCATTATTAAAATAATAAAAAAAACATGAACTGGCAAGCTGTTGACCGATTGGCTTTTTAGCGGGGTTCCTCTCTCCCCTATAAAGAGGAAGCCCACTTATGAGGTCGACCTGAAACGCAATCCGGAAGTGCAGACTAGGAAAGTTTACGTTTAAGAACCCATAGAGTTAAAAAATAACGGTGGTTCCAATTTATATATATATATATATATATATATATATATATATATATATATATATATATATATTTACATATACATATATATATACATATATATATACATATACACATATATATATATATATATATATATATATATATATATATATATAAACTCATTTTCCGTTTATATAAATAGTAGCTCATTTTCTGTTTTCGAACTTAAACGTATACAGCGATGGGGTCACCGATCTGGACCATTTTTTTTCTGGTGATTCTACATCGAAAAATAGTCGACACTTGTCTGAGCGTTCCGTCCAATGCGCCTTAGAAGCCCAGAAAGTAAATAAAATAGGTTGAAAGTGCTTTTTTTTTTATATCGAGTTTAGAAAATGATATCGGCATGATTCTTTCACCAATTCATTTGTTTTATAGAGTAGATTAAAGGAAAAATATAATCGATAAACAATAATTTATATTTCGTCAAATATATTCAAAAATATGCTTATGTTTTCAATTAAACTAGTATTATACATTTTTTTACGTCAAAAATAATAGCAGGTTTAAAATCAGCACCCCAAGAAACCCTAATGTGGTGAATATTATTGGAAACAAAAAGTAATGATTTTTCCCAGTCTGGAAGAGGCTAAAAATTTGTAAGCGAAAAAGTAATGTGACGTTTTGTAGTCTGACATCTCAAGTTCTTACAAAAAAAGTCCGACTAACGGGAACTTCGTCATCTTAGCGCGGTTCCCTACATCTCGAAGAAATGGAATAGATTAAGCATCACAAATCACAAGAAACTGACAGTAGCCAACTTACACAGAAACGGATAATTCTTAATCTGTATAAGTCAATACAATTATGTACTGAAAACGTACTTACTCATTGACTACTGCTAAGAAGGCTCTATTCTGAACAAACAAAAATTCATTTTACTGTTATAATCAACTGTAAATATGTGCTTCATGGCGAATAAAATTTCATTCTGTCGTGGGTTAAATCTTTCTATAAAATAAGAAATAACGATAACTTCAGTTAGAGGCTGTGAGGAAGGTTATATAGACAGCAAAATTCCAAACAAACTACGTCATCATGATTAGCCACAGCCATCTTGATTACCACAGCCACCCCAAACTTATTATTACCAATACCTTTCACCGTTTCTTAGCTTATATTACTACTATACTAATTTTACTGATAAATGCAACTTAAAATAAGAAACAAACAATTAAAAAGTGAGATAAACAATGAGAAAACCCCTTTCGAAACAACAAAACGAACACTTTTTAAGTTTTAAGCGCTTATATCTCTGATTGACGTTGCCAAATCAAATATTGCTTCAGAGCCTTTTTTGTAGAGAATTTAGTAAGCATTCGAATGGTCACCTTCCGCTTACCACGATTTCCCAACCGTTATCGAGATATTTAGGAAAAATGTATGAAGATCCGAAAACTTTTCATGTCTATTAATAAAATAATTTTTTCGCATACTTCCTTAACTCCAAATATAACCAAAATTTAAACATCTTAGTTGGGAGTAATTTCAAAGTTGTAGAAAATATTTCAATTGAATCCCGCGATTCTAAGTACTCATAAAAATATAATGACTTACAAAAACATTGATTCCACTTTTCTCAGGAACGGTTACAGATATCGCCTTATAAATGGTTTCATTCGTTTTCTTATGTTAAGAAACCTATAAAACAAGTACCTGCAAGCATATAAACTCAAAAACGTAAGCGTTACGATTTTTTTTGCACGAATTTCGCCCCAAACACTGTCTTCTGGTGGGCGGATTCTGCTGCTTAACGAACTTGACCTTTCAAATTAGACGACAGATTTTTGTACCAAATTTCGTTAAAATCAGACCATTTTTGAGCTTGCTAGAGCGCGAAGAGACAAGCATATATATAAATATATATACATATATATATATATATATATATATATATATATATATATATATATATATATATACAAATTTGGGCCACCTATATTTTCGTGATCTAAGTTTCTAGTCGGCACTTCCGGATTGCGTCGTGAGGTCAACCTCATAAGCGGGTTCTCCCTATGGAGATAGGGAGTAACCGCGCTAAAATGGTCCAGATCGGTGCCCCACTGCTGTATACTCCCCTTGATAGACAGAGGGATTCAATTAAAATATTTTCTACGTGTTTGAAATTTCATCTAAACTAAGATGTTTAAATTTTGTTTACATTTAGACTTAAGGAAATGTTGTAAAAAAAAAAAATTAAAAATAATCATGAAAGGTTTTATCTCGAAGACGGTTAGGAAATCGTGGTAAGTGGAAGGCAACTAATCGAAAACTTACTTAATTCTCTACAAAAACGGTTCCGAAGCAATTTTCGATGGGGCTAGGTCAATCGGAGAAATAAGTGCTTATAAAATCTCGAAAGTGTTTGCCTTGTCTTTTTGAACGTTTTTTTTTCCTTTGTTAAACTCATTTTTTTTTTTTTTTTTAATGGTGTTTATCAGTAAAATTTATTTTTTAGTAAAAGAAGGCAATAAATTGAGAAACTTATTGGTAATAGTGTTTTCCTAGAGCCAACGTCGAGAAGGGAGGAAGTCATTTCCACTAAGGATACTGTCGGTTTCCTGTTGCTGCACCTTAGACTTCCTCCCTTTTTGAGATTTTTTTTTTAATATTTTTAACGAAGGATCAAAACTTGCTAATAAATGCTTCTATTATTTTACTAATGGCACCAGGGACATGAACAGAGCCGCGGTAAGATGACGCTTATCCTGCGAGCCGGACTTCTTTTTTGATTCGAAAGACTCATGATTATATTTCCAGATTGCTCCAAAAAAAATGTATGTATGCCAATAATCGGATAAGTAGTTTAATAGGATATTGAAAACACCTCCACGTGAGCATTTACCTATAATTTATAGGGGGAAAAAAGACCGACTTGCAGGAACGGCATCATCTTAGCGCGGTTCCGTTCTTATCACTAGTATCATTTGGAAAGGTTGAAATAGAAAAAGTTATAACTTTAGTTAGAACTTTCATGAAATAATTTGACCCCAAATAAGTCACGGTTGCAAGGGTACATACCTAATACCTGACATAGAAATACAGTAGGATGGCCCAGCCCCCACCACTCACAGTGAAACAAAATAGAATATTCATTTCACTGTTCAATGAATTTAAAAAAAAAATAAATAAAAAAAAAATAAGCGTAAAAAAGTGAGGTAAATATAAAAAAAAATGTTCTGAACTTTACAAAAATACAAAAAAATAAAAGCACAAAAATAGAACCAGTCAAATAAGATAAACCAACGAACTTCAAAGTTATAAGGACTTATTTTTCAAAATATGATTGTCCCATTGAAAATTCCCTCAGAACATTTTTTGTAGAGAATTTAGTATGTTTTCGAATGGTCACCTTTCGCTTGCCAAGATTCCCAACCGTTTTCGAGATATTAAGGAAAGTATACGAAGTTCCCAAAAAATTCCATGTCTGTTAATAAAACATTTTATTCTAACCCTTCCTTAACTCCAAACGAAAACAAAATTTCAACATATTAGTTTTGATGAAATTCGAATATGCAGAAAATGTTTCAACTGAATCCCATGATTCTACATTTCTTTGGTTGGGTTTGGTACCCAAACCAAAAACGTTATTCAACAACTATTTTTCCAATTTTCTCGAAAACAGTTAAAGCTATCGCCTTAAAAATGGTTTCATTCGTTTTCTTAGGCCAAGAAGCCTATACAACTAAGCGCAACAACTTTTTTCGCGCGAATGTCGCTCCAAAAACCATGTTTCAGTGGGCGGATTCTGCTGGTTAACGAACTTGACCTTTCAAATTAGACGAAAGATTTTTGTACCAAATTTCATCAAAATCGGACCATTATTCGGTGTGCTAGACCGCGAACAGACAAATGTATATATATATATATATATATATATATATATATATATATATATATATATATATATATATACAAATTTGAGCCACCGTTGTTTTCGTTCTCTAGAGGTTCTGAAACGTAAAATCTTCTAGTCAGCACTTCCGGATTGCGTCATGAGGTCAATCTTATAAACGGGGTTCCTCCCTACGGAGGGAGAAGAGCAATTTGTATTGTCATTTTAATCCCTTTAATATGATGTCCATAAACTCAGGTGTAATTTGTTAACATTACACCTATTGCAATCCACTAAACATGACTGAAACGTCCAACCATGAATATATTCGAAACGATACGGTAAAACCCTTCAACGTTTTCCTCTGGCGTTTTAGCCGCGGTTCCTCCCTCTCTACAAAGGGAGGAACCAAGGACCGAAATAAAAATTAAATGTTTCCCAAAAATTATGAGAAAAAAACTACGCCATAATTTATATTTTTTAAATTAATGAATAACTATTATGAAATAATTTTTATTTTTAAGTTTTTGAAATAAAAATTATTAAAATTTTGTTTAAAAAAATAATAAAATATATCAATTACGATGGAATTTTTATTTTTATTTCCCAATAATAAAAATTAAAGGTAAAGTGAAACTCATTTATTAAATACCTGTTATCCCCGGAATAAATAAATAAATGCTTGATTTGGAACCTTTATTTTATTAGAAGTTATTTCTTTATGACAGTGAATCGAAGTTCCTCTAAATCTTGATAAACTTTGGTAGATCTTTAGTATAGATAAAGAATTATTTAATCCTTCCATTAAATCTTTACGGAGGAATGAAAACAATCTCATTGCTAGTTTCACCTTTGTTTAAAATGGGTCGTAGAAAAGAAACGTTAGTCCGTGGAAGTTCGATTTCACTAAGAATAAAAGTGTGTGCAATTTGTGCTCAGCCGAATTAACCGGTGACATTTTGACCAATTTAAAATGCCATGTGATGAAACTCCATGAAAAGGAATACCTACAATTAAAAGAAGTTACATGGGCGTATATAAGGGGGGGCTAGAGCTCCCCCGCCCCCGACATTTTGATTTAATCGGTAAAAATTTCATAAAACCCTTAAAAATAAATTAAATAAGATCATTTAGTTCATAAACCGTATTCTATTTTGGGTGTAATAGCGTTTAAGTTGGCTAAAACTCTTCCAAGATCTAAATTGTTAGTATTCCATACACCGGAAATGGTCTCAGCCCCCCCCCGAAATTTTCCCAGCCCCCTCCGAAATTATTTTCTATATACGCCCATGGAAGATAATGGTGATTCAGATTTGGACAATCCTTCCTTTATTTAAAATAATGTCTAAAAGTTAAAAGTAATAAAAAATTTGGATAACAAAAAAAAATTGAAATAACATTATTCAAATAATGTTTATTTTTAAGTTTTTGAAATAAAAATTATTAGAAAAATGTTTTAAAAAAAGAATAAAATATATCAATTACGATGGAATTTTTATTTTTATTTCCTGTTAACTGTTTCTATTTTAATCTTTCCAAATTAGACCAGGGATAAGAACGGAACCACGCTTTGATGACGCAGTTCCTGCGAGTCGGACTTTTTTTTCACTCACATATATATATATATATATATATATATATATATATATATATATATATATATATTTTTCACTCACACACATATATATATATATATATATATATATATATATATATATATATATATATATAGTTGTGTATATATTCTTCATACAAGATTTAAGGTCTAATAAGTTGTCACCATTTCCATAAAAAACAACTGATTTTTCTTTTCAAATTGAATAATCTTAATCTTAAAGAAAGTATAATTTTCGTAGCAATGAACAGAATTTTCATGCAAGAATATAGGGAAAAAATTAATATGGCTTCGACTGGTAATGGGAGCTACGATCTCGTTAATTTTCTCATCTCAAGGCTCGCTGAGAAAATTTCTGGCTGCACCCTGAATGTCGGCGCTAATGGCCAAGATTTGTTCGACTCATGTCCTAGTTTCTCAATCGTTTTCAGCATTTGACAATATATACAAAAACGTCCGACTCGCAGGAACTGTATCATCTTAGCGGGTATGTATATTCTAAGCGGAACTTACTCCATCCTCTCTCTCAACGTTCGCTCTAGGAAAACACTATTCCAATGTTCCTCATTTTCATTCTTTGTTTTAAAATAAGCATCTTAGTGTTAAATGCAATCTAAAAAAAAAAATCAATTAAAAAGTGAGGTAAATAGAGACAAAACCCGTCCAAAAGAACAAAACTAACACTTTCGAAGTTTAAAGCACTTATTTCTCCGATTGACATCGCTCCATCGAAATTCCTTCAGAACCTTTTCAGTTGATAATTTAGTAAGCTTTTGGATGCTTGCCTTCCACTTACCACGATTTCACAGCCGTTTTTGAAATATACCTATAAGACAATATACGACTATCCCAAAACATTTCATGTCTGTTAATAAGTCTTCCTTATCTCCAAACGCAACCAAAACTATCTTAGGTAAGATGAATGTCAAACGCCTGGCACAAGTTTCAGCTGAATCAATCGTTTCTGAATACTCAAACTGAAAATTAGCACGGAAAACAAGTTGTATTAACGTTTCTCGCAAACGGTTCCAGATATCGCTTTAAAAATTCTTTTATTCTTTCTCCTGCGTAAGACACATTAACTCGAAAACGTAAGCTTTACGATTTTTTTCGTCCAAATTTTGTTCCCAAAACCATGTTGCGGTGGACGGTTAACGAACGACCTTTCAAATTAAACGAAAGATATTTGTACGAAATTTCATGAAAATCAGACCATTTTTGAGCCAGTGTGAGAGCGAACGGACAAATATATAAATACATACATACGTTATTTTCGTTCTCTATAGCATCTATAGGTGCTGAAACGTGAAATTTTCTAGTCGGCACTTCCGGATTGCGTTATGAGTTCAACCTCATAAGCGGTAAGCTAAAACTATATAATTTTAAATAAAAAACCTATAAGTATTATATCAATAATAAAAGTATCCTAATAATATTCTTCTGAGCCGCAAACTTTGTCTATAAATTTTAACATGTTTCCGTGTAGCACATTTCTTTATAAAAATCAGAATTATAAGTTGGTCTTGCTCAGCTCTATTACGGGCTTATTTTTCATTTTACATGATTTGTTTTATTGAAAAATTTATTTGAATGCAGAAAGCAATTTAAAAATACAAAACAATTAAAACCCGAGGAAAACATAGTCAAAAGAAAAAACGTACCATGTGATGAAACCAACACTTTCGACTACTAAGCGTTGATTTCCTGAGCTAAAATTATTCTATCGAAAATTACACTAAAATCGTTTTGGGGGTCTTTTTGCGAAGACATCTAGTGACTTTGAAGTATTTGTTGTGAATTTGGTACTTAGAGATTAGGTTACAGGTTCTTTATTATTTCTTTACAGGTTATCTAAGGTTATAAACCATATTATACAAATATAGTAATGATTCTCAGGTTAGCCAGCTAGAAACCCTGGTGAAAAAAATGGCTTTTAGCATAAATGAGTTGACTTACCATAGCTGCTCCCTTACTAAATCTCAGTCTCCTTATAATCGAAGAAGATCCTTGGTCTTATTAAGAACTCCTCTGCTGGTGGCATTTTATAATTGGATAGTCTGCATCAAAAAACTAGTTTACACAACACTCAAGGCGGAAGAGCGTTTGGAGTATGTTAAGGCTCACTGCTTATTTTTTCTCGATCAGAACACTAGATTGAAATTTCTCATTGATTCTAGTGCATGGTGGTACCTCCTTCTCATGGAAACATCAATCAATATATGATTTAACCATGTATACTTCTAATAGTACTCCAATCCGGAACTACGGAACGAAACTCATCCAGCTTGATCTAGGCCTTTGGCGTAAATTTTCATTTTTTTAACTATTGCAGATGTTGATCATCCCATTTTATGTGCAGTCTTTTTGATCATTTTGGCCTTCTCGTTGATATAACATGACAACGATGTCAAAAATGATCAAATGACTCTATGCTTATTGAACCCAGTGTCAAGAGGTGTTGATACAAGAAAGCACCATATTATCTAAATAGAGGATAGTACAAAACTGCCCCTGAAAAGGCGCAAAAAGGAAAGAAACGTTTCAGGCAAAAAAGAAAACAGAATAAAGTAGTTATAGAAAGAAATCAGTCCTGCTTTATCAACCCCAAAGTTCTGAAAGAAATTATATATACATATATATATATATATATATATATATATATATATATAGGCAAGATAAACATTTCAAAATTCTTTCAAGAGTGCAAAAACAACAGCTGTGGGTAGGCGTCATGTTTTGTACTTCTACTATTATTGAAAATTACAATAGTCACAATATTACATACTATTATTACTATATTATATTATACCATTGATATGGTTCTAAAAAATGAAAGGAAGAATAAAGAAAGGTTAACACTTGTTTTCATTTATGTGAGCAAAGAAACAAAAAAGTATGATTAAAAATTAAAAATATGTTTTTATTCAATAACAAAAGTTATACAAATCAAAACATTTAAGCAAATTACAAACTCTTTTGAATTCGATCATCAAATACTAATGATCCAATGTAAAATACCCATTTGAAAAGGCACATCATGTGATATTAATTCTTAAATAAATGATAGAAACTGCACAATACTGCCAGAAATAGACAATTTTAATATTAATTATTTTTTATAACATGTTCTCAACAATAGGGTAACTTCAGAAAGGTTTATTATATGGTTTATTCACATCAGCACAAGTTTAAGAAAGATATACAATAATCAGATGAAGAAAGAAGACCATCACAATTTATCATAACTATAGTAGAATACTTAAGGACTTTATGATAAAGAATAACAGCTTCTAGGTGTATTTGTTTTTCTCTTTAACTAATAATGGGCTGAAAATTTCTAATATTTTATTGTAATAGAACTCATTTGCATACACATGTTTTATAGTACAAAATGAAATAAATTATGCAAATAAAATAAATAGAAACTTTAAATAATGACATAATTGGAAGACTATGATCTTATAGTTTATAAGCGTTTTAACCAGACAAATTGATTAGTAAGGTGAGCTTTAATTTTACTAAATACCAAAAGACTGACAAAAAAAATATATGGGAAGATACTATTTTAAAATATTTAAACTTTTTTAATTTGATCACAACTTATTAAAGATGAAAACAAAATCGGGATATAAACATTGTGAATTAATAACAAATGAAAGAAATTATAATCCTTGATTGTTTTCGTGAGTCTTAGTTCATTAAAATTAAATCCTTCTGCTCCATTCCCTATATTTCCTCTTTTGTGCATAAATAATTCATTTCATATGACAAATATTCTATTATTTATGTAAAATGGTAGTAATAATTACGCATTGAAATCCAAAATATACTAAAAAAAAAACAAACCTTAATTTGTTATTCTTACACTTTTAATAGTTAAAAAATAATCACTCTTTATTTCCAAATGTATTGTTTTATCAAAGTAATATATGTAAATTGTATTCAGGCACAGGTGTTCCATTAATTTTTCAGAAGAAATGCAATAATTACCTGACACATTATTATTTACTATATCGATGAATTTACCATCACTTGATAAAATATTCCTATTAACCAAAATTACAATAAGCATTTATGAAAAGCAAGCAGATTTATTTTAGTAATATTTAATGAGTGGATTTTAATTCCAAGTAATACAGAAAGTGTTTTTATCCCTTAAAGTACAGGGGCTAACATTTTTGACTCTTTAATAAATCCTGAGAAATAGTAAGTTAAAATACACCTTATTTATCAAAATAGTCCTGATTGCAATGTTTATATTAAGTACACACTCATAATCATAAAATTTGTTTAGCATTATACAATATCATAAAAATATAAAAATAATCATTAAATGTACAAATACTTTTTGGCATATTTTTAGAAATGAATATTGAGCATTCACAACAATGTTCCTTTATTTTATTTTTAAGGTAAATCTTATATCTAAGCTTACAAATAGTTGTGTATAAATTGAATTTCGTTCGTTTTTAAGGTAGAAAAAGTTAGTAACTGATAACTTAAAATGGCTTTGTTATTGAGTGGGGAAACAGAGAAATGTTATTCTTTATAAAAGGGAACATTAAATCCACAACGAAAAAAAAGGAGACATAAATTGCGTAAATATATAAAAACAAATGAGAAGTAATATTATCTCATTTAATTGATGCATCTATCTTTCCTTATAAACACTAAGGAAGCAGAGGTATTGATTGCCTATAATCACGCACATATAGCAGGCCGCCAAAGAACCGTTTGAAAAACAATCGTTAATTCTTCTAGTTTGTTATAATACTATATTAGTTTAAAGGCTACCACTAAGAATACGAAGGCATAAGAGTCTTAGATAACATTACAGACATGTTATAGCAAACATAGTATAAAAATATATAAGCCCTTAGAAGAGGAAACAAAAACAACACAATGGGCAAGTAAAACAAAACCCTAAATAAAAACTCAAAGGCACAACAACTAGTATTCTCTCATTAAAGCAAACTAGTAAAGATTAAACTTGTCCACACTGAAATTGGTGCATAATGCATTTTTTAAGCAACGCTTGAGAATCATGCATATTTCATAATTTAAAAAAATAATATTCAGTTTTAGTTAAAATTAATTAACTTTAATTGAGAGTAAATTAATATGTATCATCTTCGAAATGAATACAACAGCTTTTAATACGGAATATAAGAATATGAAAAAGAAAAAAAATCTCATTGTTTTCTGCAATTAATATGAAACCTCTGTGATGTCATTTTTAACCATAGAATATGAATGTGCCAGCATTACAACAATGGTAATTTAATTTTCAACAAATAAAACAAAACATTTTAAAGTTCTAAGTTAAATTATTATAGAAAAAGAAAACAAAATAGCAACACACAACAATACCCAAGGGCAGGGGAAAATGTCTCACTAGCTGATTTTATCAAATTAATAGTAATCTAAATTTTATGAAAATTATATAGTAGGAAGTACTATGTACATACCACTATAGGAAAAACAAAAGCAATAGTATATTAATCAAACCTGTTAAACGGAATTTCTTAGTTTTGAGTACTGAAAATAATGACACATAAATGCATTGAAGGGACCCATGACATCTTAATTTGTTTTAAAATAGGAAATCCATGAATGAGATTTCAGAAAATGGCTTTATTTTAAAGAGTATATTAGCTGTAAGTGAATTCTCACCATTGTATGCTACAAGAATGACTACTAATAAGAAATGCACGTAACATTTTTTTTAAGCAGACAGTAATATTTATTTATGTATGTATGTGTATGTGTATGTGTATATATACATATATATATATATATATATATATATATATATATATATATATATCATGCAGTTTTATGATTTTTCTTTTCAAATTTAAATAATTAAGCTCAATGACTGCAACAGTTCAGAAAGAAAAATAAGGCTCTTTGGCTGTAACAATAACAAAGTCATCAATTCCTGTAATTGAATATAATAGATTTTCATTTTCTATTCTTTTGGGAATAATAGAAATATATAGAATAATAACAATATCTCTTATAAAATCAGACTGATAAGTGAAGATTCAAATACTGTTAGCTCCTTAAGTATTGCTCCCGATCTTTTATTATAAAAAATGCTTAAATTTGTTCTCCGTGACTTCTTGTCATTATGAAGGATAATTTATAGCACTCTTTGAAAATAAAAAGAAAGAGAGAGAGTGAGAGAGAGAGAGAGAGAGAGAGAGAGAGAGAGAGAGAGAGAGAGAGAGAGAGAGAGAGAGCAAATGAGTCGCATAAAGAGCTATTTGTGTTAATACAGTAATGAAATTGAATTAGAATATTATGCCGAGGACTAATAAAAAAATAGAAATCATGTAGAATAACAACACATTAGAAGTTTCTTATAGGTTTTTGGTTAAAGGATTTTTTTATGAAAAAGAAGATTATAATAGTATTCACTAATTTGTTTCAAATTCAATTAAAATTCTCAATTATTAAAAATTGATTGATCAAACACAAGAATAAAACGGGATTTAATGGTTGTATCCTATTATAGAAAAAAAAGATAAATGAAATCAAACGCCCCTGTGTATGCTAATGACTAGACATAGATGATAAAACATAGTAATAAAAAATGAAGTATCATTCAAGTTAAATATTAAAGTTTGGTTTAAGTAATGTGAAATCGAACTAATGTAAACCTATCACAGTAAATTTCATAATAGAACATTTTGATCAAAGAATAATTTTAACATATAAACATGAACAATCCAAATTTGTTCTAGTAGAAATATTCTATAACAAATTTTCAATTGTTATTCTTCATTCGACAATTAATCTGAAAATAACTTACATGATTGCTAAAATTACTGGGTTAATAGTTAGTGCCTAATTGGACATAATTTTCTTTTCTTTTTTTATGAAAAAAAGTAAAGAGAACTGTGATAGAGAAACCTTCTAAAAGGGTATTATGCATAAGCAGTTGATAAATATTTACATTATAGTTTCTCATGACAAGAATAAAGAAATGTTTTTTATGATAATTTTTCTTAATGACATTAATAGGAAAATATGAAAATAATTTTTAAGTTTTGGATTCACAGATAATGGTTTTTTTTTTCATTAATAAAATATTTAAAGCAATATAGGAAAAATAAAGACAATTATTAATGTTGCAAAACATTTTCAATTATTATAGGATAAACCCAAAAAGTAGTTAGAGATTAAAAATGGATATTCCTTCACAAAGAAAGCTAACAATTTTATTCAATATGTACTAAAGGGACAGTATTTTTCATGGGTGTATATAGAAAATAATTTCGGGGGGGGGGGGGGGGGCTGAGACCATTTCTGGGGTATGGAATATTAACAATTTAGAACTTGGAATAGTTTTAACCAACTAAAACGCTATTACACCCAAAATAAAATATTTGTTATGAACTAAGTGATCTTATTTAATTTATTTTTAAGGGTTTATGAAACATTTTTACCGATCAACTCAAAATTTTGAGGAGGGGGGGGGGCTGCAGCCCCCCCTTATATACGCCCATGGTAATTTTTATTGTATTACTTTGAAATAAAAAACAAAAATCAAATAGGTTGTTAAATTATGCCTTCTAATTTGCTTCTGAAAATAAATTGCATAAAAAACATACAACTAACTGGATTTTTGAATTTGGTTTAAAAGCAGAATAATAACAGTAAATGCACACGGGCTGTTTCAATTCTGGTATCAAACAAAAAGAATATAACCAAAATGTGACGTAATAAAACAATTTGAAACAATTTTCAGAACAATAATAATAATAATAATTGGACATAAAGACTTCTAGAAAATGATAGAATTAAAATCTACTGGGACGAAGCTATGATTACGGACCGAACTGTTCACCATAATAAACCAGATATTCTCATCATCGACAAGCATAATAAGACTGTTGATATAATTGATATCTCAGTGCCGAATGATGAGAATATCCGGAAAGCATATGCCGAAAAGCTGCGGAAATATCAAGACTTGTCCATTGAGTTAAAAGATCTCTATAAATTAGATTCCGCTAGAGTTACTGCAGTTATCATTTCGACCAATGGTTTGATACCGAATACTACAGTTAGTGCCACCAAATATCTGAAATTGTCAGAGGAACACCTAATACTATCCCAGCAAGCAGTTCTACTCGACACAGCTAGAATCGTCAGAAAATTTCTTAATGCCCATAATTAAAAAAAAAAATATATATTTAAAAAAAATAAATATAATTCTTTTTACTGGTTGGAACTATCCCCCAGTAAAAATATTCTCCAGTAATCTGACGAGACCCCACCCCCAAAATAATAATAATAAAAATACAAGTATTAATGAGCACAAGAGAAAATATAAATGCATCAAATTTTTTTTTTTTACAAAAAACTGCCAAAACTTAAAAATGATTTGGAGAGATTCAAAGCAACTCAACAATAATTATCTCCAATTATTATGAGTATTAATACTGCTGTTTAGAAAAAAAAAAATAAATAAATAAAAGAGCATGTCTTGTTCATTTCTTGATAAAGGTAAGGTTGAAGTTAACATTCTTTTCATATGATGGATAGGTACAATTAGTTCTATTGTGAAAAATTATTTATACGAAACAGATTTCTATATATTTATTTTCAATATATTTTTGATAACACTATACTCTGTAATGAAATTCAGAAATTATTTATTATTGAAAGATATTCTTGGTAAAAATTGTATACATAATTTTTAATGAGAACGCCAAAAATGAAGGTAAAGGTTGGATATTTTTATTATGAGAACATGTTAATGGCCGGTAAAAAATACATTAGTATTATGACTATTTATAAGAGTCAAAAAGAATAATCAAACTCGTAATATACCATGTATTGGTCTAATTTTGAAGCATTTGATCACAGATTAAGTGCCTATGAAATAATAAATTCATATTACACCACACACACAAAAAAAAAACATAAATAATAAAATGACCATTTAACTTGAATAACATTAAGAAAATGTTCATTTCTGATAATAGAACCGTTTTTATTTTATTTTATTTTTTTTTGAGGTAGAACATACACAATATAAATAAAATGTATTATTATAGTCTAGTGGTGCAATTTTTGACTTAAAGCTTTAAAATTTCTTTTTCATGTCATGAGCATTAACTTTTTTAATAAAAAGAACAAAATAAATAAGTAGTAATAAATAAATAAATAAATACAACACAAATAACATTGTGTACTGATTTTAAAAGATTAGTAATATTATTATAATTTCAATATAAACTTCATATACATATATATCTTAATCTTTCTATTTTGTGTTTATCAAAGAAGTCCACAAAAATATTAGTTGTAATATCACGACCAAACTGTTGCAAAATATATATAAATATACATATATATATATATATATATATATATATATATATATATATATATATATGTATATATATATGCACATACACACATATATATACATATAAATAAAATATTAGCGCACCCACTAACAAAGCATTTTGGTTAAATAACTATATATATATATATATATATATATATATATATATATATATATATAAACAGTAAAAATTATAAGATATTCATTTTAGTAATAATAAATGTGTTTTAAGGAAAACCTTCTAAACTTCATGAGTTATAACAATAGATTTTACTTCTTTTCTCCATTTAATATATATAAAATTTAATGACAAATATATCGTATTTGTGATATAATATATAACAAAATTTCAACAACAAGCTTAATGATTCAGTCATTTGAACATAAAGTCACGAAAAGTGACTTATAGATATTTAGCGTAAATATTCATCATTCTCATAACATAATTATACGTGTTTGTACAAAATCATCTACATGCATACAACACATGTTCACACACAAATACACGTGAAAATGTCACACATATACATACATATAATAGTATGGATAAGTGTACTAGAAAATTCACATAACAAATACATTGTAACTTATGCACTGATAACTTTAAAATATACAATTTTCCAACAATAAATAGCAGCCAAATAAAATTCACGAGGATTAAATAACATTCGAAAAAATATGATTAACATTAATATGGGGAAACTGTTTAAAAATAATAAACTATGAGACATTACAATATCCATTTATAAACATTAAAAAGATTAAAATCTTTAAATTTCAACAATAATAAATTACTTTATGTGCGGTGAGAAACGACTGATTCTAGAAGTTAGTTTTCTCCAATCCAGAGACAAAAAAAGCCCTTACAGTGGTCAGAGGATCATATCTTCACCATAATCTATGCAAACAAGAAAACAAAACCAACTAAACAACTCAAAAATAGATAAACAATACAAGAAACTAAAAGAGAATTATTTTAATTAAGTTTATTTAATTTTTTTTTGGCTTACTTTATATAAGTAAATAACTTTAAGAATTAATAATGACAATAATAAATTGAACAAGACTTTAAAAATCAAGTAACATGGGTATGATTTACGTAAACTGACATATTATTTTATAAAATAGTTTGCTATTCATGTCATCTTGCGCACTCACATGTCAGAGTTTTTTTAAAACAAAGGAATTTGAAAAAAAAAATGCTTTGACAGCTATAGGAAACTTTGAAAATAGAATAGAACTAAGCATATTGGCCTACTTTTTCCAAAGTAATAGGTAGTTGCACAACTGACAAGTTGTATTAGATATTCGTGCTGATATAGGTTGAGAGGAACAATAATTATCCTTATGTTATAACCAGTTGTTTTATAGAGCAGCTTTTTAATATGAATAACCAATTATAAGACAATCATCAAAATTTGCCTTTACAAGCCTACCAGTTTCCGATTGTTGTCTGATCAATCACAGGTACTAAAATAGTACAAAACTCTCATAAACCATATTACTGTTCTTCACTCTTTGATGGAAAACTCTCTCTCTTATAATGAAAAAAAAAAAAAAAAAAAAAAGAGAGAGCTTTCCGTCAAATCTCTTCTTCCCTACAGTATCCTTCAACAAAAGTTCTGTTTAATCACAGATATTCTCCAGCTTCAAGCAGCTTCTTCGATTGGATAGAATTTTCTTAGAGGAAAAAAACTAGTTGGGAGCTCCCAGTTTTTTAGCTGGTCTAGCCTCAGCACTGTCAAGTGCCCAGAGAATTATCTAAGGTCATTTCTGTACATTTTTAACATTGACATTGTTTGGCTCTCCAAATTGCAGTAGCTTCTCTAATTTATTTTCTTAGGCAAGTGTTCAAACAGGGTTTACAGCATTTGGTTCCCATAATTTTGAACATGGCAAGCCATAACCTACAACTTTATTTGCCCATTTTATAGTATGTTCAGTGTTGTCTAATCCTAGATGCTAATCTCAACTTCATTAAGGGAATTATCGAATTGAAACCTTTTCCCATTTTTATAGATGGTTGAAAGCACAGGTGAAACTGTAACAAGACTAAAATCCTCATTTATTGACAGGTCTTACTTCTTAGAGCAGCCTCTAAACTTGTAGTCTAGTCCTAGTGAGCCTTTTCAACAGAGAGCATCCTGAAAGATTAAGTATAAATCTGAATCATTCAGGAGAGAGGAAGAGGCTGTTCAGAACTTTCTGTGGCTATTGTGAGGATAAGTAATGTGAAATGTTGGGCGAGAGATGCCTAAGTGAAGAGAAGAACATAGTTTGAAGGTTTATTTTTAATTATGAAGAAGAATTTAATTTTCTTTGGTATCAACTATCACTTGTAATTAATTTTACTCAGGGTCCCAATAACAACAAATTCAAAAGCTGGAGTGCTGGAACAAATAATACTTCTTCTTGAAAAACAAGTCATGCTTCTCTAATCCTCATTTAAAATTTATATATTTACACATGGAGTGTGTAAATATGCATATGCAGAGTCTTTAAAAATGCATATTGGGATCTTAAGAGGCTTTTTTCATGGTATTTATTAACTTTGTTCATGGTTAAAATGCAAAATTTGTCAATGAAATATTGCTGCATGGCGATGAAGATTTTCATAATGCTATTGTCTTCAGCAATGAATCAACAGTCAGCCTCAGTGGAAATGTGAACACTCAATGTGTTCTGGAGGTCAGCAAATCCCCAAGAGATAGTTGCATTGAGGATCCTCGATCTGACAACATCTGATTTTTACCTTTGGGTTTTCATAAAGGATCATCGTGTGTAAGTGCCTCCACTACTTACACCTGTTAACTGTTTCTATCTATCGGTTGCTTTCTTAACTGAAGCTTTTTGTTAATCTCTACAAGTGTCATGAGGATTTAATTTTAGAGGTTTTCTAGTGGAATTTTGCTATTGTTTGTTTTTTTGCCGTTAAGCTACTATTACATAGTTCACTACCAACTCTGACTGTTACCTTGCTATTTGATTCCAGTGTCTTTAATTAGTGTGAAACAACCCTCTTTTCAACAGACTTTAGGCTTTATTTAGTTTCTTTAAATTAAGGTTAGTAATTCTTTAGGATTGTGTAGTTATTTTTGGTTATTTAGGATTATATCAGTTATTTTGTTAGATAGAATGAATAGATGAAATAGACCAATAGTTATTGAAATACAAGGTTGAATGGTGGGACTTGAGTAAAAAGTATTCAGCACGGGCCAGTACATGACCAGCTCTCACATGTAGCACTGTATGGCATATAAAGATCATTAGATCTAGCAGCTATATGAACGTTAATATGGAAAATTGAAGTAATTAATAAATAAATGCTGGTTATGGTTTAGGATGCACTCTTCTACAACTCAAAGTGTCCATGTGAAGAATGGTGGTCACATTGAGCACTTGTAGGACAACTGAGTTGCTATTTTGTAAAGAATTATAGTTATCAAATGAAATAAATACTACAAAGCTTTATATTCATGTAGATACACCCCTGGAGGTGTGAATGTGTATTCTATTTAAATTTTCTTCCTGAGTGATTTCATCTCCTACTTCCTGGAATGTATCATCAGCTGTGTGTTTTTAAACCATTGTATGGTGGTTATTTATGCCAGGAAGTAGGAGATATATAAGTATAAGTAATGTATATGCATGTATATATGTATATGAATATATATATATATATATATATACACATATTAAATATACATACATACAAATGATTGGTTCCTGAATACATGGTATTGATATTAATATGATGTAGAAAATCAGAATAAACATACCATTGTTAGACTTCATCTGGGGCTAAATCTGTAGGAACATTTACACTTTCTTTGAGAGCACAGCCTGAATCACATTTACCTTCAACTTCATCAATCTTAGTGTTTTCAAACTTCTGCTCTTTGAGGTTTTCTTCTAATGCTCGGATTCTGTTTTCATGCTTAACAATCATTGCCTTCAATTTACGAATTTCTTCTTTAAATTCTTTAATAATATCACTCTGAAACAGGAAATATTATCTTATATAAAGGGACACCTTCCTTTATACATAAATCATACCCATGGGGGGGGGGGTGGTTGGGAAGTCCAGGAGGATCAGACCATTTGTGGCTCACAGTATCTACACTATGGTACAGTTACCTATGAAGCGTTGGTGTGCTGGAATAGATGCAAGTTGGATTGTCACAGGAAAGAACAGGACAAAATACAGAGGCTAGGCTGTCTACTAGCCATTGTTGCTATGAGGACCACTCCCAGGAGAGCTCTGGAACTATTACTTGATCTGTGACCTCAGCACTTAGAAGTGGTTGGCCATAATATCTGCCTAAAAGCTTCAAGTATCGAATCTTATAAGTAAGTCCTGTGGAGGACATAAGAAGATCCTCACAGAAAATGGGAGACTGGTTATGCTCTATGCTACAGGTGCCTTCAGACTACATTCAGGTTTGACAGGGAGTTCGAGTTAATCATAGCAGATAGAAATACTGCCCAAGCTCGGCCCGGAATGGGAGGGTGACAAGCAGTAGAGAAATGATGATCTGGATTCTGTTAGGGAATTTCCCTTCAGTTTTCTAGGCAGAAGTAATTGGTCCATAAGAGGGCAAATACTATAGAGGTATCTGATTCTTGACCATATGGCCACATGATTTTCCCCTATACAGATATTCATTGATTTAATTAAAGGCTGGGTGGGCCTAGGGACAGTCTGGGACATCGAATCCTAGAGAGACTAGAAGATAAAATCTTCAGAGCCGCCTGAGTCTTGAACTCATGTCCTTCAGATATTTGTTAAATAAAGTATAGTTCTTTAATACTCCCACTTCTCCGTATGTAACCAAAAAGTATACTTCTTATTTTGGATGACTTTAGAAAGTGTGACAAAAAAATGTCAAGTCAATCAGACGTTTTGAGTGGTCAAAACCCAAATCTTGTTTGAAGGAGGCAAACACCTCAAGGTCTCGTCATAAACAATGTTCTTAGCTTTGGGGGCAGTAGGAAACAAACACTCAATCACAGTCATTAAATATATACAATTGTCAAAAATAACATGCCTTTAAACAATTTTACAATCAAAGCATGATAAAATTATTATACATACCGATGAATTGTCATCAGCATTATTTTGTTTTTTCTTATCCAAAATATTTGCTTTTTTCGTAACTCGAAGTTCAGTCTTAGGAGCAGAGGGAGGATTATAACCACCTTTGAGAGAAATTAAAATGGGTTCAGCATCTTTCCCACTGGCCCAGTCATCAGCTGTCAGGGCTGGTGTATCACCAATTGTGTCCGGGTATAAGTCTTCTTGAAACAATTCACTCTAAAAAAAGTAAAATGAATAATAATAATTCTTAAAATCTGAATGCCTAGAAAAAAAAATAAAAGAAAAAAAAACATACTTTACGAGGAACAGTCATTGAAATGACTTGGCAGAGTCCTGAATTATTAAGTCTATAGAAACGAGCTATTTCACAAGATGATACATCACAGCCCCTTTTAGGCATAGAGCCAATACCTCTTTGAGGATCAGGTGTTTGAAATGTGTTTATGTAATGTACAAAGGGTGGTTCAGCAGTAATTTCAAAATATCTGATTACACTATCGCCCTGAAAAATTAATTTTGTTAGAAATGTTAATAGTTTCTATTTTTTAGTATTCAAAGATGCTTAATGAAAAACTAAACATGGGAAATAAACTGTTCATAATACAATTAGTACAAAAATTAACAATAATATGAACAAACCTTTCCACAAAGGTAAACTAAATTTGTGTCAGGATCATATAGAGGAAACATAACACCATTGCTTGTATCAAGTTCAACTATAACAATTGGTTCTGTCAAATGCTCTGGAGCACGTAGAGAATACTGCCTCTCAGACATTTTACTAAACCCAGTAGTAAATATAAGGCCACTTTTTAAATAAATTGCTCGGGTGGCTTTACTTCCTTCATGGCAAATAGCTTCCTAAAATAATATAAATGGTTAGATATAAAGAAGGCAGCAGAATGAAATGACAAAACATGTAAAATGAATTATTAATATTGGTGTTAATATAATATAAATTTTTCTTTGGTAGGGACATATTTCTTGAAAACTGGAAATATAATAATAATCAGAGCATTCTTCAATGTATTAAACTTATCAAAAAATTTCAATCCCTAATATGTTCAAAAATGTCTATCATGCAGGAGCTGTATAACTAAGCACATTCCTCAGAAAGCTAAATACATAATAAAATGAATAGTTTTGACCTTTAATATTTGTAATAAACAACCGAAACAATTATTAATTTATTTTCTTCTGGAGTATTGGTCGAGCAAGGTACACTACTTAACCCATTCGAGACTGGTAGCCACTTTTGTACAAGGCCATTTCTTCGCTTCAGGACTGAAAGCTACCGTTTTGACAGCTTTCTGCTATATCTAGCTGTACTTTTTGTAAGGTCGTCACACTCGTATCCACTAGAGTTCATAATCCACTACAGTTGAGCCTATTGAATTGGGGTTTCCCTCTGCTACCCGCTTCCTTTGCAAGATTTGGGTCCCTCTGAAGGGGCTTACTTGTGTTTTACCAGTTGATGTGTACAAAGAGATCATGTTTTGTAGATATTAAACCAACGCCAAGATATTTGACAATATTATTTAACACTACAACCGCTGACGGATGTGCTATACCTAGAACCGCCATCACCAGTCTTTTTGACCGGCATTTATTTACGAGTATATCCATTGTTTGAAAGTGAGGAACATTCTCTTAAAAGAAATAGGATGTCTGAATTATAATTTTATTCTAACACCTGACAATAACTTGCTTAAAAAATTGCACTAATCAAAATATTAAGTTAATTAATTTATTTTAAATAGAATATGACTGAAGATTTGCTCTGCTTTCAGAACATAATTTTTTCAGTCGAACCCACACATTTCCCACAAGTACATTCTGTGCAGGTTGTAAATGCATTCTTGATTTTGTTTTCGCATTTTGAAGTTTGACACGTATGTCTTTTTTCATTATTATCTGCACTTGTTGCTGGTAGTCTCGATGAAGGAAAATCAACTTGTTGCCTTGTACTCAGTGTTGTAAAATACCCGGGTATTTATTCTTAAGGGTAAATACCCAGGCTATATACCCGGGGTAAATACCCAATTTCATAAATACCCGGGTATTTAAGGTATTTAACTAAACCGCGACTTAGTAATCGAATATTGTAAAATGTCATGGATCTTGCCAGTTTAGAGCTATTGCAACACTGAGAAATTACTAAAACAATAATAAATTATCAAATAGGATCACTGAGAGATTAATAAATAATAAATTATTACCTGAAAATTTGCCATGGAGATTCCGACTACCAATAAAACAACTTGTTTGTCTAAATTTGATACATAGATATAGCGAATAAGGCGGAAGGTCAATAAAACTACGCCACACACTTTCACACTTTTTATTTCTCTTCCCTACATGTTTCGCACCACTTTGGCGCCTCTTCAGGGGAATACACTTAAAACATAAATCCAGCCTCAACTTGAGGAGTAGAACCTTCCGCTAGCAGGGCCTCGTCTAGACTGTTCTAGACGAGGCCCTGCTAGCTACTAAAATAGATACTGTTTGGACAACTACCCAGCACATTGGCTGGAGTTTCAGGCTCTCTGCCGCATTTACGACAAAGGGGTCCAATATCAGCTACTCCTGCTACACCAGGAACACCACGCAGTGGTGCATAATTAACGTTTAATTTCAGAGCGTTAGTCCATTCAGAGCCGGACAATGTTTTTTGTCATAAATGAATTTATTGCTCTTCGGACAATCTCTGAAATGTTTCAATCCAATTCCTTGCCATTTGCATTCAGCCCACACATCAAAAGACTTTTGACACAAAGATCTTCTAATGTTTCTTTATGTAGGTCTCTGGTGTCAATATTTAATCTGCCGATGCATTCTGTCAATTCTTTATTTTAATCAAATATCGTATGAAATAGTCCATTCGATATTCAATTCAACTTCTGAGTGATTGATCAGTGCTGCAGTGGAGCTTCCCATTCACACTTCAAAAGACCTAGACCTCTAAACCTTCGAGGAGCATACAGCATTGCACGGCAGGAGTTTGCAGGGAGTCCAAGCATGGCTTTGACGCACCTTCGTATTATAATATCGACACCTTCTAGAAATGTAGGACGAAGTTTCATCAAGTGAGCTGTCTGTAAAGGGAATGTTAAAGATGGGAAAACACATTGATTTATAATATTCAGCTTCTGATCTCCTTTTAATAGGTTTGACGAAGTAAGCTTGTTTAAGTTTTCAATTAACCTAAGTATCCCATTCTTGTTAATATCAAGCTCCTTTGTGAAATTGCAACCTAGATATTTCATATTTTCATCATCCTCAATTGAATCGATTTTGCCCTCGTTTTCTAGAATTAAGTTTCTTTTTTCATGTATGCTTATTTGCATCAGAACGGAAGAACTTTTTCAGGCATTTATAGAAAAGCCAATCCCTTGAAGCTGCAAATAACAATATTAATTGTGCGCGTAGCAGCATTTACATTGCAGGCTGTTACGGCATGCAAATTCATTAACGAAATTCAGTTTGCATACTTCTCCATAAAGGTGGTCTATTCCTATTATGAAGAGGGCAGGTTGACCTCCCTGGGGCATGCCTCGCTTAACCTTTATAGGATCCGTTTCTTTCATACCAGAGGAAACTCTTATTTCGTTGTAGCTAAGCAAGGCAGAGATAGCATTCCTGAAGTCTGGAGATATTCCATGAGGTTCTAACAATTTCAATATATGCCTGTGACCAATATTATCAAATGCTCCTGTTACATCTAAAAAGGCTAGACCACAATCATACTTTATCTTGGTAAATTCTTTTAACCCTTAGCGGTCCTATCCCGAGCTGGGACCAGCAAGGACAGTTAGCACTAGAGGTCCTATGTCGATCCCTGCTCGGCATATAATTCCTCCCTCTCTAGTCCTTTGCCTTGAGTTTCTAGGTATATTTTTAATATATACCTGTTATTTTAATTCCAAAGAGAAAAGAAATAGGCGCCGTGTAAATCACAGATTCTAGAAGTGATGTCTAGTTGTTTGTGCTAGTCATCGAAACGATTTTGGCTGTTGTTTTGTCCTCAGTTTTCCTATTCTTCTACCATTTTATGGTACAGATATTAACTAGTGTATTTTGAAATGGAGTGCGAAGATATTTTAAAGATTTTGCCAGAATTACACGAAGAGGAATCCATCTAATTACATTAGGAAAGTGTCATTCCATCGAAACGTATAGCTAACTTTCAACATATTTATCCGAACATTTGTATAAATTACTTTTTCTTGTTATTAAAAATTAAATTTGGAATGAAAATACGTCTTTATCGTATTTTTATGACAATTAAAACAATGCAGTCCAGGCAACAAACAGTTATAGATGGAAATTTTTGGAACACAAGTTTTGACTTAGTAACTTTGTTTGGGCCGGATAGGAGGTGAACATATCATAAGTCCTCGCCCGTAGCCTTTGTGCCGGGGGAGGGGGGGGGTTTAGAAGGTCCCATTTTTGGGGTTTCACTTATATTTCGGAAACCCTGTGTCCTAGCGACATGACCATTCTATAACAAATGAAATCTGATTAAATATGCTACAAGTTCAATTCAATAAAGTTTTTCGAGATATCTTTAGTTTTCAAAATATCCGCTCTTGAATGTCTGTCATTTCGGGAAAAAACACAATTTTTTCTATTCTCGACCGGATATCTCTTCAACGATGAACCCAAAAAATAAATGTCGGTTATAGGGTTGTAGAGCATTCCATTCGCTCCAATAATATATATTATAATATTCTATTTGGTATAGAATAATATATATTATTTATTTCCAATAATATATATTACAATATATATTATAATATTCATTGCTTAGATATTAGCGTTACCATATGGTAACGCACCGCGCTGATGGGTTAATATTTGTATCTAATAATTTATCCTTTTTATAATCTTTGGGAAAATGAGATAACTTAAACATGAACTGAAGTTTCGCTTCATTGGCTTCTTTGTGATGTTTTTTGGCTATGTGAGTCCAAAAGCCTCTGATTACTCGAAACATTAGCTTGTTTATAAATATATGAAAACGAATATATTCCAGCATAGTACCAGGGACACACAGTACTGGCTGCTTGAATATATGCGGACATAGCATCTAGAGAAAGCTTATCAGGAACAAATATACTCGTGTGTATCATTTAAAGGGTCAATAAATGCACATAAACTTTCTATTTTTGTTTATTAATCATAACGAATAATTAAAATGTACACATTTGCCAATAGATTCAATATAGAATAACAGCACAAAATACAGCTATTCAAAAGCATACAATAACGCTTGTGGTGGTGTCGCTTGGTATAACAACCAAGATCCTAACTATGGCGGCTTAATTCAATTTGAACATAATACAGAGTAAACTCCAACTTCCAATGAACCGATTTTGTATTGTATTTTAAAACACACGATCCTCATTGGTGGGCCATCTTGTCTGCCAAGTTTTATTTAAAGATTTACAAATAATGGCCGGTACGGGCAAATTAATAACTTGGCTCCAGAGTTTTAATAAACTGATTTAATTTATTTTTAAAACACATCTTCCTCTTTAGTTTTATTACAATACAACAGCAATTACAAGTGGTATGAATAAATTAATAATTTGGGTCTGGAGTAAACCCCTCTTTTAGATGGACCAATTAAGTTTATTTTTATAAAAGTTAATTAACTTTTGTTGCAATATAACAAAAAATATGGCCGGTATAGGCAAATTAGTCATTTGGATCCTTAGTATACCCTCCCTGTGGATGAACTGATTTCGCTGTTTAACGAATTCGTTCGATTGTTTGCTATGACAATGATATATATCAAGTTTCATGGCAAAATAAAGAAACCCTCTGGCCCCCTTAGCATTCATTCCCCAGCACAGATTGGGGTGATGTGAAGAATCAGATAAAATACATCTACCTCTCTGGGGCCTATGAGGCAATCATTTTGATCTTTCAATTTTTGTTGCCTCAGTAAGACATAAAATCCATAATCTATATTAGAGTAAAATTTTGAGATAATACAAAATCTGCTTTAAAAAGTACCTCTTCAACAGCACCAGTTCTTGGGTTAATAATTCTCATTTTCTTATCTTTGCATGTTGTCAAAAGTTGAGATCCATCCCAGTTCCAACAAGCGCTATAAACAATATCAGGATGACAATCAATGTGAAATAAAACTTCACCAGTCCCAACATTCCATATGGCAATTTGATTATCTGAACCTAAAAAAATTGTGTAATTGATAAGACTTTTGTATGAAATCATGCAAAAGCTTCATGCATGATAACTATTAATTTTATGAAACAAAAAAATAAAATTACGAAAGGTATTTAAATAAATATACAAAGTTTTAACAGCTGGGAATGCATACTCAAGAAAAGAGAGTAATTCTATCTTCAAAATCCTAAGTAAATATCACAATTCATAATTGTAATAAAAGCAAGAAGGTGCAGTAGATCAGGGGAAGGGGATCGAAGCTCTTAAAACAGCAATTAAATCATCAACAGGGAAAAGGGGTGGGAGAAAGAGACGAATACAGGAAAAAAGGAGGAACGATGGAGCATCCATGGTAGAGATGACATCAGCTCTTGGGCATTGGTGTTTTAGATATGTGATTCAACACTAGTGATCTCTGTTAGGAAAACTTTAACTAATTCAAACTATCGATAGTTGAAATACGATTCCTAAATCCAACGAAATAATACACGATCTTAGTAAGGCATTTATGCAAAACTATGATTTTCAAGATGGGGACTAATAAGCGCCCTCAATCAACAACCAATGAACTCCGAATATTAGCTGTTCCTTCCTAGCCTTGTTGAAAGTTCAGTATACAGGACTTTTTTTGAGTGATTAAAATTAAAAATTTTATGATCGATTTAAAACTAAATTTTTCACCAAAAACAAATTATTTTACACCATTTCTGTAAAAATTTATAGTTCTTAAAAATCCTGTGAACTTTACTTATTTTGCAATCTTATATCAAAATTATTTTGGCTTTTTGTTCAGATCGAAAATTGCAACCAGAAAGTTCGTGTCTGGAAAAGGGGGTTGGTTCCATTGGAGCTGCCATTTTGTTTTAAATTTGGACAACAAATTTTTGTGTTATAACAAAGGATTTATTCATTTTTTTTTTAATTGGCAAAAATTAATGTAATACTTATCCTTCCTATCTGCCTAATTGCTTATTTTTTTATTTATTTTTTTTTTTTTACGGCCCATCAACATAAATCTTGGCCATTAGCGCCGACGTCCAGGGTGCAGCCAGGAATTTTCTCAGCGAGCCCTGAGATGAGAAAATTTCTGGCGCCGGTGGGGATCGAACCCACCATCTCCCGCTTATGAATCTAGTGCGCTAGCCACTAGACCACGGGAGACCCCAATTGCTTATTATATATCAATAGTCTGAATATATAATAAGCTACACAGTGAAATTACATTCATACAACTACTATACAGTGAATCATGTATTTACTGGTAGAGCACAGGAGGATTGCAACCATTGACAAACCGGTATGATTTACCTATGATCAGTGGAGCAATGAATGTTAAGCCCAGGATGAAGAATGTTAAGCCACATGACGTATAGGTCTGTAATATTCCAAGTGCATGGTGGATGACAGGTGACCAGTCGAATGAAATTTCGAATGTATGAGAGCTGGCAGCACTAATTTTCATTCAGTGCTTGAGGTAGTGATTGCGATAGGAATAGGGACGGTTATTATACCCTGTCATATGACAGGGCATAATGACCGGCATTCCCTTCTAAATCTTAGTCTCTGTCTACAATGTTCTACAGTATTTCTGAATATTACTTCAATTGTAGTATTTTTTTTATTTTTGTGTTGATTTTGTGCATTTAGCTGACCAAAGGGAAATGTGACCTAAATTCATTTAACTCACTGGTTAATGAAATTTTCCTTATTCTATTACATTATATATTGAATAGGTGTGACCAAATATTCAAAATATGCCAGTCAAAAAATTAAGGGCGAAGATGAAAGGCGTGTACTACTTTCAAAAATTAAAGAACACTCTTGGAAGAATATAATACAATCAAAGTATATAATACGATGAAAATGATAAATAAGTGGACAAAGATAGATAAAAAACACTCAGAATTACTTACACTTGGTTATTCCTCGGAAATATATAACAGTAGAGCAAAAAAAGGATAGAAGGAATATTTTTAACCTTTGCTTTATTTATTTATTAAAGCAATGATTTTTCACGAAGTATAATTGACTTAAGAGTCACCTAAGTTATTTTGTATAAGAAATAAAAATAATTAACTACTTACCAGCAGTAAGGAGAACATTTAATGCAACAGGATGCCACAATACCAAACCTACTCGTCTTTGGTGGTATACCAAATCCACAACAGGCTCAGTCAAGGTCCTAAGTCAAGTAAAGATAATATTTAACACAAATGTTTATGCTGAATAAATACACTAAGTTTCAATAGAAACAGAATATGAAACCTTGAGATTCCTCCATCGGGAATTTGCCACACTTTCACAACACAATCTTCAGAACCAGAGGCTATAACATTGTCATTATGAGGACACCATGCTATGTCCAGAACAGGGCCCTTGTGGCCACCGACCAGAGGATGATCCGCATTAATTCTTCCAACCTATATTGTAAGAGCAATCAATATAATGTCATTACTAACAATAAAATCCCTATAATAAAAATATAAAATTAAGAAAGCCTGTTAGGCCTCTCGTCCACTGGAACCGAAAAGCTACGAAATGAATTTGTCAGAATTCGCACAAAAAGGCACGAACAATCCAAACATGTGGCTCCATCATGGGCCGCATCCACTGGGCCCATATCGTTGATCTGAACTTGTGCGAAGTGCGAACCGATCCCATTCTGCTGGTATTTATAGTTGTGAACGAGTGCAAAAAGTCATGGTTAAAAATGGACTGTGAGAAGTTAATTTTGCTTTTGACAGGAAATTTCTGTGGGACCTATGGGAAAAAAAATATTTTAGAATAAATGTTGTCAAGAATGTATCCTTTCATATTCGAAAACAGGAAAAGTGGTGGTAATCGTCTACTTGAAGATCATTCCACAAATGAGAAAATTCACCGAACTCGTTTCTTTTGGCATTAATGTGATTCACCCACATTTTCTCGTCTTTGTCGATTCGTCTGAGCCGTCGATGAATCAAAGGTGATAATTCCAAAGCGAAACATTTTTCATCAGAATCATGAGACAAACCTTTTTGACGAGCCATCAAGTCTACTGCAAATTCGGACAAATCCTGAAGCAATGGACGAGAGGCATTCGCACGATTTCGTACGATCATGCTAACATTCTTATCAGACAACCTATTTAATTTAGTGTAAGTTGAGTATCTCTGATCCTAACTATAAGGGCAAAATAATTCCAATATAGAGATCAAAATGATTTTTGCAAACAGATCCTGGGGTTAACTAAATTTTCGGGATTGGCCTCTAAACTAAATGTTCTACATGTTGTGTCAGCCTCCTGGGCTAGCTCAAGGTCATAAGAACCTTAGACATGTAAAAAAAATAATAAAGAGCTTTTCAAAATCCTGGAAAATTAATTTTCGAATTCTTAGAAGGTTAAACAAAGAATTACTGAGGCAATATTACAAAATATAATAAAGCTTGCCCCTTAAAAAAAATTAAAATAGTTTTTCGGACAGAGACAATTATATACAAGAACAGAATGTAGCTGTATTCTGTTCTTGATATGTTATCAAAAACAGAATTATCTTGGATTTAAAAAACAAAGGATGAGAAAGTAAAACAATATTACAATTTCTAGCCAAAAATAATCACATTTGGAGTTGCAAATTGTAGAATCTTCACCAAAGCCAGTATTTTATTCTTAAAAAGCATCCATACAAGGATAGTTTTAGACTAGAATAAACAAAGATAAATTTAAAATGGTAATACATTTTTGGAAATTCACAAATAAATAAAAATGTTTTACAAGTTTACAAATACCTTATTGTGAGGTAAAACAATAAAAGCACCACCTCCCGCAGACTCCACAATAATAGCTAAAAATTTTGGATTGACAGCACAGAACGTTGAATCCCATGATGACTTAGAAACACGAATATTATCATAGCATTGCTCTCTCTTCAGGGCAGTTCCGTAAACATGCCTGAATTTGCTGCTTCTTACTACACGAAAAGACATCTAGAAATAAAACACAATATTAAAAACACTGAAAATATAAAAAAATTACAAATACTCAAACCATATAAAATTTCCAATTTGAGTATCCGCAAAATAAAACATAGGTTTATTGAAAGTATCTTATGAACCAGAAGGACATTAAACTCTTAAAACAATTATTGTTTGTAAAAAAATTCATTAACCATAAACAAATGGTAAAATAGTGCACATGGAAATATTACAGAAGTTAGATATTGATATATTAATATTGAGCATCTATTAATCTTGTATGATAAAAAACATTTTACGAATTATAATTAATAATAACTAAAGGTTGATTAAAAACAACTGTACACACTTATGAAAAGATTAAAAATCATGCTTGAATCTTACCTTTAATGGAAGGACTTATCTGTAGACTCAAATAAACTATAACTAAAACAAGGAAAAAAACTTATATTAGAAATAAATTCATGATTCAAATAAGAAAAAAAGAACCTACAACGCACCAAACCACAGTGATAGACCGTCAACTGTCCTATAACCTCACAAATTAACCTGTTCCTGACACCCCCACCCTTACCCCTACTCTTCCTGTTATCAACCCCCCACCCTTTCCACAGTAAACCCAATTTATACTCAACTTAATATAATTCAATATCATTATATATATAAATATACATACACCAACATAGACAGTCTAGATAATTATATATTAACATATATACAATATTTATGATTTAATAAAAAAAAAGAGATCAAATATACGTCTATTATTTTCATCCATTTTGTGAAATAATAATATAAAAAAACAATGCATCAACAAGGAAATTAACAAAATTTCTATTTTAATGCTATGAACAGCTTTGAATATAAATATAATGTTTTTTTTTTTATATGCATTTGGCTCAAAGAATTAAATGCTACAATAATTTGATGCTCAACAATTAATAAAGAGATTAACAGAAAATAAGTGGATTTACTATAGCAAAAAATATTAAACAAATAAATAATAGATAATGTACAGTAATAAACAAAATTGCAAACAAGAAATTATTTACTGGATAGCACTACTTCTAAAGTAGAAAAAATTAAATTTGCTTTATATGAACAAGGCGAGGGTTCAAGAAAGATAATTTAAAATAATCAATTATGTGATATAATATTTATTAGCCAAGAACTAGCAAATGCCGTTAAGAGGACCTGTAGTGCAAAGTGTAGCTACTTTTGGTAATTGTTCTTATCAATTGTTGTCATGTCATTTGCAATCTCTCAGAAAGAAATATGGAATATCCAACAATTTTACATATTATTTATCGTTCACTATATTTGAAGGAAAAGAAAAGAACAGAAACATTAAGGTAAATTAAATAATTCAAATATATCAGTATTTAAATACAAGTATTATTATTATCAGCCATATCAAATTTAAATTTTCTCCATTTCTTTTAGAGTGTTTCGGCTATAGTCATTATCATATCAACTTTTTCATGTACCATTTACTGGTAACTAGTATAAAACTTGTCATCAATTATCTGGATGTTATCACAAGTTCATTTTCTGTCATCTGTTTTCTTTATTTTTCGGAATGGTAAGTTATAATATAGATGCCGAGTAGGTAAATTTGACAAAATAAAAATTAAGAAGATAGTTGAAATGTTGTAAAAGAAGAGATAGCAGATTAAATGCACATTGTGTTTAATAAAATAATGATTAAAGAATACTTAAAAAATAATTTATTAATGAACAGTCAGTTTTATGGATATGAAGTTGATGAAAACTAGAATTGTATAATATTAGTAAGCAAATGGATCCTTTTGATGTGTTTCAAAGGCTGTAATATTGGAATCTTACCACAAATCTTATTTATAACAGAAAGAATTTATTTTTAGACGTTTTTAAGGGTTCATGGATATATTTAAAAAAAAAAACGTGTTTTGAGAAATTTTCAAATATTATAATGGTAACAGGTTCTACTCTAGCAAACTAATGCTGAATGGAAAATAATACAGGCACAATCAATTAAAAAGTATTCATAATTTTGGTAGTTCCAATAAGCAAAAAATAATTAAATCAAAACGGAAATGCATTGTTAATGTTTTGCGAAGAGGGGGCCAATAGTACATAAGAATGATGATAAACAATGTTTTAATAAAGAAATTCCTTTTGAAATTGTCTAATTAATTAATATTGTTTATTTGAATGTACCAGAATAGTTGAAAAGTGGGAAATTGTTGTCAAACAGCAACAACTAAAGATCATGAAGTTATCACAAGATAGAGGCACCTGTACCTGAATTATTTAAGGAGCTTGGAAAAAAATATTATTCCCTTGAGAAAATGTAAGGTCTAACTACAAAAAGATAAGTTTTGAAGAGTAAAGAAAAGTAAAATACCGATAGACAAATTTATCATCCGGCTAAATTGTTTTTTTTTTTGTTTTTTTTTGTTAAGTTCAGAAAGCCAGCAGAACTGCGTTGCACGTAAATGAGAATATATTGTAATAAATCTTAAAAGATAGATAACGAGTGAAATACTTACTATTGCATTTAAAATTGAAAGCAAAACAATTTTAAAAATGAGTCATCTGGGAGTTGGATGAAGGGGCGGTGTTAAATTCCCAAACCTCAAAGAATCACATATCCATATTAGGCAATATGACAAAATTTCAAAATTTAAAAAAAAAAAATCGTTTCGAGACTAAGACTTTCTGTGACTGCGTGAATCTGAGAAAGTCATAATACAAAATTTAAACAATAATTCGATATCACAGTAACAATAATAATAACGTTTCTCTCATCTTCACGAAGTTAGTTGTTTACATGCTAACACTAGTTCGAAAATGAGCGTTCAAAAGTTCAGTCTTTCTCCTGCAGAGGCCGAAAATCTGCTGAAGAAATCTATGTAAACATGACGTCAGAATATTTCATTTCATTTACTAATATAGAATATATCATGGTTTATTCATTAATCCAGATTCCCCTTAAGTCCTCCTGGAAGGACACTAAGATTTATTGTTTTAAAATGCGGTTTAACTTCCATTTATTAGGATATAGTTTGTTGACTGCTCAAAATTATATATACAGATCCTCTGTAGACACTATAACCTATAAACTGGACTTATACAACCTCTTAGGATTTAACAAAGTGCATTTATAAATGTGATTTTTATTACTTAAAAAAAAAAAAACTGAGAGTCTGGCTTAATTTGTTTGTGGAGGGTCAACTCATGAAACGTCTGTGGAGGAAAAATAAATTTAAACACTCGTTGCTCTATGGAATAAGAAGCACAGTAGCTTTTAGGATCAAAGTCGGCTATATTTCTTTTTTTTTTCTTAAATGAGATATGAAGATAATTTATTTGAATTAAGTATATGATTAAGTAATAGCACACACCAGGAATTCTAATCGTGATTTCACATTTTTTCCGAATTTGGGCGAGCTGTTTATAATTTTCTAAAGTTCTATAATAATAGATCAGTCCATTTCAAATTATTTAATCAGAGTTAACTTCGAAAAAATTGAGTGTGTGTGTATGTATATATATATATACAGTAGAACCTCTCATATCCGACCTTCCCATAACCGACTCCTCCCGATATGCGACCTTGTCCCCGACCGTTTGTGATTCACACGCGCCCCGTTGGCGAGCCTGTCCAGACTTGAAAGAGTGATTCATCCACACTATGCTTTGTTTTCCTGTCAAAAACTGTCAGTTCTGCCGTGATTGTTGATGTGGAAAGTGCTGTAATATTGTACTGTTTAATATTTGTTAACGACGAGTGACTTGTTGAAGCTGATGTTTCAAAAGTTACCAATGAAGACCTCAAGAATGCCCAAATCATTGCTGTTGTGCAGAACAGAACCGTGGACGAAGAAATCGACTCGGACGAATACGAAATCACCAGTGACGACGTAGTGAGTCATTTTGCTTCTAAGGACGCCTTCGATGTAGCGATGAAATACATCGAGCAACATCCGAATGCAACCTCAATGGATGTATTGTGGGCAAAAAGGTGGAGGGAACTTCCGAAAAGTGAAGATTAAAAAAATTAAAACAACAATCCATAACTGAATTCTTTAAGTAACGTACGCTTAAATTTTGTTCGTCTTTTCAAAAGATTAAAGATTTGAAATTTATATAGCACCAGTTCTACAATTACAATAAAGTTGTATTACAGTTTGTGCTGTACATTATAGCTGTTTTTATAACTTTGAAAGACGTTTCTTTTATGCTCCTCCCGATATCCGACCTTTTGACCATTCCGACCATGGCCCGGTCCCGTTAAGGTAAGATATGAGAGGTTCTAGTGTATATATATATATATATATATATATATATATATATATATATATATATAAATTACTTTTTTTTATGAATAGGCGAAGGGTATTAATTTATAATACCAACCAAGGTGAGGAATAACCCTTCAAAGCTCAAAATATACTATTATTATATCATTTCACTGTTTCGGACTATTCGTCCATGTTCAGAAGTGCTAAAATAGTATGTTAATTATTAAATACTGCAGGAATACCCTTTAAACAACATTATATAAATTACCATTAACCAAGATATTATGTCATCTTCACACAATTGATAAATTTTAATTTCTTAATTTTAAACTCACCATGTTTTGCGGGTCAACGTAACTGAAAATCCACGCCGGCTGCTGTGCCCTCTGAGCTGAATCCTCTTTGACCTTCAGGGCCGCCACATGGGGGGGGGGGGGGGCAGCCGGGTACAGTTGTTCCGGGCCCGGGCGCCGTGGGGCCCGGGCCGGGCCTCGCTAATTGGAAAAAATGTATAGGTTATGAGCTTGTAAAAATAATGGGGTTTAGAAATATAGACGGGCGTTGCCTATATTTATTGGAATGGAATCTATATTTTTTTTTTAATGTACATAAACGACAAAACAAGTACATAAAATTAGGAGTCGTAATAAAACTGCAAGTACCGAAAGTGTCCTTAGCTGCACCGGTTGTCGGCTTTTATTCTCATTTCGCTCAAAACTCAAGATGTAAATTATTTTAAAATGTCCAAAGTCCTATAGCAAAGTACTAAAATTTTCATTCTGGCTCTGAGAAGTGGGGGCGCGTGATCTGGTCCCGGGCCCGGCTCTGATATGTGGCGGCCCTGTTGACCTTATTCACATTTCTTTTTCTTCTTGTATAAAATTTTCTTTTAATGTTATAGTGCTTTTCCAACAAGGCTTTGGGCGAAATTATATTCCTTTTAACAAATGAAAAAAAAAAAAAAAATATGTTCCGTTAATTCTAATTTGGGTCCCGATAAATTCACATCAAAATCACTTTGGATTTAGCTATAAGTAATTCTAATAAAAATAATACTTCATCAGTGTAAACATTTCTAGATGTTTCACAACAGGACGAATGATCACGAGGTGACTCTAGGAACAGCTTAAGTCTTCAAACGCTGAGTCCTGTCGCAAAGTAAATAAAAGCGTTTCACATTCGCTTGCACCTGCCGAGTTTACTATTCTTTGTCACTATGCCCCTTTTGAGTGAACGTTCTTGGATGAGAAGCACTAAGCTCGTGTACAGTAGTCCTTAATGAGATTAATACCATTGGATGAGGTAAAAATCTCTTACAAAATAAGGATCAGGGAAACCATAACAGGTAATGGGGTTGGGGCAACCCCGCTAGGAGCTGGCCCACTTTTTAAAACCCTATTCAAGCGCCAAATATCCGATTCTAAAAGTCCGACTTGCAGGAACTGCATCATCTTAGCGCGGTTCCGTTCTTATCCATTTGGAAAGATTAAAATAGAAACAGTCATTATTTTGGTTCCACCTCTCTTGAAAGGTCTTGATTTATGATCTTATCTGTATGGGTCGGCCAACCCCAGAAAGGCCTCTGCTTAAAGGCAATTAAAAATAGTTACAAGGTCTTCGAATCTCTCTCTTGGAAAGCTATATTTCTAACAATGATTAGTTTTTCTTATTTTACTTAACCTGTTTTATTGTCAAATACATTATCGAACTATCAGCATTTAAAAAATAACAAGGAATTAAAACAGACAAAAAGAACCGTTCGAATAAACGAAATCAATTACTTTAAGGTTTTAAGCACTTATTTCTTTGATTGACATCGCCTAATCAAAACTTTCTTTAGAACCTTTTTTGTAGAGCATTTAGTAAGCTTTCGAATGGTGACCTTCCGCTTACCAAGACTCTCAACCGTTTTCGAGATATTAAGGAAAGTATACAAATTTACCACAATTTAACAAAACTTTAAACATATTAGTTTTGATGAAATTCGAACATGCAGAAAATGTTTCAACTGAATCCTGAATGATTCTAAGTACCCAAACCAAAAACGTTATTTCCGATTTTCTCGAAAACGATTCGAGCTAACGCCTTCAAAATGGTTTCATTCGTGTTCCTAGGCAAAGAAGCCTATAAAACGAGTTCTTGCAAGCATATGAAGTAAGCGCAACGATTTTTTTCGCGCGAATTTCGCTCCAAAACCATGTTCCGGTGAGCGGATTCTGCTGGTTAACGAACTTGACCTTTCAAATTATACGAAAGATTTTTGTACCAAATTTCATCGAAATCGGACCTGTGCTAGACCGCGAACAGACAAATATATATATATATATATATATATATATATATATATATATATATATATATACATATATACAAATTTGAACCACCGTTATTTTCTTTCTCTAGGGGTTCTGAAACGCAAAATTTTCTAGTCGGCACTTCCGGATTACGTCATGAGGTCAACCTTATAAGCGGGGTTCCTCCCTATGGAGGGAGGGAGGAACCACTCTAAAAACACTAGTTCTAGAAAGCATTGACAGATGGGTCTCATGGAAGCAACTCCGACAGTCTGTAGCAGTGAAGTGGTAGAAAAGCAAAGCCTCAAAAGTGGCTTTTGGTTACCGTCCACTTACTACGATTTCCAAACCGTTTTTGGGATATTTAAGAAAAAATACGGAAGTCCCAAAACTGCTAATATATATAGGTAATTTTTGTTATTCTAATACTTCCGTAACTCCAAACGTAAACAAAATTAAGAAATCTTAGTTTGGATGAATCTCAAACGCCTGGAACAATTTTCACATGAATCAATCGTTTCACAATAACCAAAACGGAAAATTAGTTAGAAATACTGGTTTCTTCCCCATTTTTTCTAGCACGGTTGCATATATCGCCTTAATAATGCTATTATTCTTTTCTCTATGTTAGGGTGCGTTCACATCTGACACTTCTCGCAGGATATGTACACTTACTAACAAATGCCTCTGCACACCCCCAAGCAATTCATTCCTTTGTACAGATAAAAAATGTAAGAACAGGTTTGTTGACATAAAATTCATGTAATTTCGTTCAGAATTTATTATAGAATTGGAAATAATTGTTAAAAATATTAACTTAGGCCCGTACAACTTTTTTTTTTATCAATTAACGAATAATTGGATGAAGTTCGGCGCTAATGGCCACAAATTTGTCGATGCGCCGTAAAAAAAAAAAAAAAAAAAAAAAAATTGGATGAAGTCTGAACTCACAAATGTCTCTGCACACCTTATTTTTCCGAACTTAAATCATATCAAGTTATACCAAATTTTAGTTCAATATCTTGTAGATGCTTCATTACTTCTAATCACATCCGACAATATACTCGTATTTGACATTGAGTAAACTAGGTTTTTTTTTATCATTTTGGTAGTAATTCCCCCCCCCCACTCTTTTTTTTTTCTTGTTTTAAGGCATGTCAGCCACACGGGCGATTTATGCCTTGATTAGGGTGACAGATAGCGCCACCACCACCGACAGGACCCGACCAGGCGAGGGCACGCCCACCGATATCGCAGGCCCCACACTCGATGAGGGTAAAGTTTTCTCTAGGTAGACTGAGGTAACACTCTTCTTTGGGTAGAGTTTTTATTCTTTATTTTAAATTTGGCTTTCTGCCAACCCAATTCGTCCCACAGAGGCTCTATTGAGTTGAGTTCAGGGGACTGGGGAGGTGTTTTGAGTTGCTGTAGCCAAGGCCGCCACATCTCAGAGCCGAGCCCAGGACCATATCACGGGCCCCCACTTCTCAGACACTTTGGACATTTTAATATTATTTTCATCTTGAGTTTTAAGCGAAATGAGAAAAAAAGCCGACAATCGGTGCAGCAAAGGTCACTTTCGGTACTTGTAGTTTTATTACGATTCCTAATGAAATATTCTATTCTGGGACTGCATTTGTTTTGTCGTTTATGTACATAAAAAAAATATAGAACCCATTCCAATAAATGTAGGCTACGCCCATCTATATTTCTAAACCCCATTATTTTTAAAAGCTCATGACCTATACATTTTTTTCCAATTAGCGAGGCCCGGCCAGGGCCCCCACGGTGCCCGGGCCCGGGACAACAGTACCCGGCTGTCCCCCCCCCCCATGTGGCGGCCCTGTTGTAGCGCATTGTAGAGCAACCAATCCTGAACTATTCATGCTTCATGTTTGGGATCGTTATCCTGTTGGATAATAAACGCTCATTGGAGAATAAACTTTGCTGCAAATTTGCTTTTAAAATTTCAAATTAGCAAATTCATTTTACACCTATATTATATATACAAAAACAACAATCACTAAGATACTGAGGAAAAAAACAAAACAGAATTAACTCGTAATTTTCGGCCCATCAAAAATTAATTCAGGACCGTTATTGTAGGCCTGAGCCAGGAAAGTGGCATGTGGCGATTTAAAATTTAATAAGATTTCCGATTGGAAACTTATTAGAAATCAAAATAATATTGAGAATTTTCAAAAAATAATTAAAAATGTAATAAATAATTCCCATAAAAAAATCAGTCCCGTAACAGGCCACGAGAGCCCTGAGGGGCAGATACTGTAGAGGTATTTGATTCATGACCATACGGCACACTAGGGAGATAGTGTGGTCAGTAAGTCCGGCCGCCTGATTTTCCCCTTGCTGCTTCGACTGCAAGAGTCATTAGCACATAGGTACCCATTAATAAATTAATTAAAGGCTGTTTGGCCTAAGAACGGTCAGTGAAGCCGAATTCAACTCATGATCGAAGACACTAGAAGAAAAAAATCTTTAGTGCTTGCTCGGGATTAGAACTCAGGACCTCCAGCTTATTAGTCCAGTGCTCTACCACTGAGCTAACCTCGCACCCATAAGTGATTCCCATCTTATCTTAAAATGACGTATTTAGAACGTTCAGATTAATTCAATAGAACAGAATATTTCTATTGTTATATCCAGGAGGATATGGGATATTACAAAACCTACCTTATCATATGTTATAGAGTTTATTCTAATTACCGTACCAACAGCAAATCCTCGAGGTAAATACAACTTCACTTAATCCAATCACGCTTTAGGAGGGTAAAGGATACAGCAAAATCGCTTACAGAAAAAGCCCGACTTGCGGTAACTGCGTCATCTTAGCGCGTTTCCGTTCTTATCCCTAGTGTCAGCTTGATAACTTGGAATAGAAACAGTTAATACTTGGTTTTTGGTGTTTCGTGAAAACTATAAACGCCTCCTGCTAAAACATTTCGATGAAAAGCGTCACTTTCGTGCCTCAATGCGCAGTAAACTGCCAGAAGCAGCAAGTAATACAAACGTACTTCTTGTTTACTTATCTCTTTTTGATGACAAGTAAGAAAATGAACAACAACAAACAATTTACAAAAACCTGACGCAAACAGAGACAAAAGCCCGTTCAAAAGAACGAAACACACACTGTTGCATTTCGAGCTCCAATTTCTCCGAATGAGATCGATATATTATAAACTCTAAAAGAACTGTTTTTGAAGGAAATGTGCAAAGTTTTCGAATAGTCGCCCTACATCCCCCCCCCCCCCGCGCTACCACGATTTCCCAACAGTTACCAAATATCATCTAAGTCGGACCATTTTTGGGCCTGTGAGGGAGTGAACAGACATATATATATATATATATATATATATATATATATATATATATATATATATATATATATATATACACACACACGAATTGAATCGCCGTTATTTTTGTGATCTATGAGCTCTGAAATTACAACATAACATGAAATTTACAAGTCCTCACTTTCGGATTTCGTCATGAGGTCAACTTTATAAGAATGGAATGGAAAGAATTAAAGGACGAACAACTTAATGTTTTTATCGTCCTGCGAACCTTTTTTTTTTTTTATAATAATTGGAACTTAAGATTTTATTTTGTATATATATATATATATATATATATATATATATATATATATATATATATTTACATAATAATAAACACGCACTCATACACATACACACATATATATGTATATATATATTTATACACTTACACCTAAATATATTAATTTACGAGTATTCCTTACATTAAATCTAACCGTACAAAATATATCTAATTTCTTTTTTTTTTTAATAGAATAACATATAACTGTACACAACTTATTTATTTTTTTCTCATTAAATTAAAGCTAACAATAGATGGTATATTCCTTTCTTTTTCACTTATAGCTACTTATATATATACATATATATATACATACATACACATATATACATATTTATAAACACGCACACTTTATAAGTGAGTTTCCTCCCTATGGATAGAGGAAAGGTGCCAACAATCGTATGTAGTGAAATACGGTTGGTTATGCAATGTTGTATTATTAGCTGTCACCATAGCGATGTGCCTGTAGTAGTTGTGGTTAGGCTCACTCCTTCATTAAATTGGTTTTCCACCACACAAAATAAGTATGTGGAGGCCTGGTGGCCGTGAGTGTTAAGGCGTGGGTACTTAGCACTTCGTGCCAAAGGCACTAGCCCTATCCTGACTAGAAAAGGGTGGTAACCTATAGATAACCCGTACAAAAATTCTTAATTAATAATAATGGACGTTAAACTTTAAATAAATAAGTATGTCTGCCCCTAATTCAGGAGATGAGTTGTCCATCTTGGAGTAGGCAAAGGAAAATAAATACACAAATTTCGGGAATCGCGTGACTTATGGCCAAACTGACTTTGTTGTGACAAGTTTTAACTTTGAGACCACATTTAGCACGTTTCCATCCTGCCTCCAAAGGGAGGAAGCCCGCCCGATGACCCAATCCGGAAGTGCCGACTAGGAAATTTCACGTTTCAATAAGCATAGATCACGAAAATGGCTAGCTCACAAATAGCCTGATTTTAATTTAATTTGGAACAAACATTTTTTATGTGATTTCAAGTCAAGTTCATTAACTAGCAGTATGCATCCACTGGAGCATGTTTTTGGGGGCGAAATTCAAACGGGGAAAATTGCAGCACTTATGTTTTTACGTTAATATACTTGAAGGTACACTTTTTAGCGCGGTTCCTCCCTCCCCCATAGGGAGGATCCCCGCTTATAAGGTTGATACAATGAAACAATCCGGAAGTGCCGACAAGAAAATTTCGCGTTTCAGAACCCCTAGAGACCGAAAATAACGGTGGTTCAAATTTGTCAATATATATATATATATATATATATATATATATATATATATATATATATATATATATATATATATATTGTCAGTTCGCTCATTTCTGGCTTCCCTGATGGTCCGATTTTGATAAAATTTGGTACAAAAATCTGTCGTCCAATTCGAAAGATCAAGTTCGTTAACCAGCAAAATCCGCCCACTGGAAGATGGCGTTTGGGGCGAAATTCGCGCAAAAAAAAATCGTAACGCTTACGTTTTTGAGTTCATAAGCTTGTAAGTACTCTTTTTATAGGCTTCTTGGGCTAGGAAAACGAATGGAACCATTTTCAAGGAGATAGCTTTAACCGTTTTCGAGAAAACTGAAAAAATAATTTTTGAATGCCGTTTTTGGTTTGGGTACATAGAATCATGGGATTCAGTTGAAACACTTACTGAATGTTCTACCTTCATTAAAACTAATATGTTGAAATTTTGGTTGCGTTTGGAGTTAAGGAAGGGTTAGAATAAAATATTTTATTAACAGACATAAAAAAGTTTTGGTAACTTTGTATACTTTCCTTAATATCTCGAAAAACGTTGAGAATTTGGGAAACGAAAGAATACCATTAGAAATCTTACTAAATGCTCTACAAAAAAGGTTCTAATGAAAGTTTTGATTAGGCGATGTCAATCGGAGAAATAAGTGCTTAAAACTTTAAAGTAATTGATTTCGCTTATTCGAACTGTTCTTTTTGTCTTTGATTTTGATACTTAAAATTATGGGATTCAGTTGAAACATTTTCTGCATGTTTGAATTACCCTCCTAAAGCGTGATTGGATTAAGTGAAGTTGTATTTACCTCGAGGATTTGCTGTTGGTACGGTAATTAGAATAATCTCTATAACATCTGATAAGGTAGGTTTTGTAATATCCCATATCCTCCTGGATATAACAATAGAAATATTCTGTTCTATTGAATTAATCTGAACGTTCTAAATACGTCATTTTAAGATAAGATGGGAATCACTTATGGGTGCGAGGTTAGCTCAGTGGTAGAGCACTGGACTAATAAGCTGGAGGTCCTGAGTTCTAATCCCGAGCAAGCACTAAAGATTTTTTTCTTCTAGTGTCTTCGATCATGAGTTGAATTCGGCTTCACTGACCGTTCTTAGGCCAAACAGCCTTTAATTAATTTATTAATGGGTACCTATGTGCTAATGACTCTTGCAGTTGAAGCAGCAAGGGGAAAATCAGGCGGCCGGACTTACTGAACACACTATCTCCCTAGTGTGCCGTATGGTCATGAATCAAATACCTCTACAGTATCTGCCCCTCAGGGCTCTCGTGGCCTGTTACGGGACTGATTTTTTTATGGGAATTATTTATTACATTTTTAATTATTTTTTGAAAATTATCAATATTATTTTGATTTCTAATAAGTTTCCAATCGGAAATCTTATTAAATTTTAAATCGCCACATGCCACTTTCCTGGCTCAGGCCTACAATAACGGTCCTGAATTAATTTTTGATGGGCCGAAATTTGGCCGAAAATTACGAGTTAATTCTGTTTTTTTTTTCCTCAGTTTCTTAGTGATTGTTGTTTTTGTATATATAATATAGGTGTAAAATGAATTTGCTAGTAAAACAAGGTAGATAAAATAAGAAGCAATTTTTGGTTGTTTGTATGTCTCCGCGTGGAAGCGGAAGAGGCCGAGAGAGTAATTTCCGCTACTCTAAGTTTTCTGTACTTTTCTTGAAGATTTCTTTGGAGTATGTGTTTGCCTTTTTTAAAAAATATTAAATATACTTTTTCCAAATGGCACTGGGGGTAAGAACGCACTAAGATGACACAGTTCCCTCGAGTCGGACTTTTCTTTATATCAACGGTGTATGTATGTATGTATATGCATATATACAAACATACATTTATTTCTTTATTTACAGAATATTACAATCTACAATTTCAATTGCATTATGCAATTTTCATACTGGTTATTTGCCGACGCCTCAGGTGCCCCCAGTTGTCAGCTAGGATGACCGTGAATTTACCTTACGCCATCCACCCACACCCTGCGACTAGCAGGGAGGATTGGAGACGAATGAGACGTGGCCTGTGATTTCAGGAGGAGAGATAATATACATCGATATCACACTCAATAATATAGTTACGCTGATTTTTATCACTTCAAGACACTACACAACCTCAGTAGATCCCGGGGCCACTTTCTATTAAGGCGTCTTGGTGGAGAGGAAGGATGATTGGTGCTGGATAAGGATTGGGCTATAGGATTAGGATGATTGATTAATTCCCTATGGAAAGATGAGAAGCGGGAAGGAATTATATCTTGGACAAAAGGGATATTTAGGTCATTATGGAGGGTGTGATTTGTAATATAATAAGGAGCATTGACTATGGTACGTAGGACTTTGGATTGAAATGTTTGGGTTCGATGGATGTTGGAATGCTTGGCTGTCCCCCAGAGTTCTATTCCGTATGTCCATATAGGTTATGGTGTATCATCGCCAACGGCCATAGCCACGTTGAATACACCGGTTCCCGTAGTCACCGAAGTTAAGCAACGTCGGGCGTGGTCAGTACCTGAATGGGTGACCGACCTCGTGCTATTGGCATTATAAAAGGGTAGCAACCTGAAGATAGCCCGGCGCTAATAGCCAAATAGTTGATGCGCCGTTAAAAACGAAAAAAAAAATGGTGTATCATCAAAGCGAGTTTTCTAGTTCCTTCCAGAGGGAAGAAACCCGCTTATAACTCCGACCCAATGACACAATTTGCAAGCCCCGATGAGGATCTCCAAGTATCAAATTTCATCAAACACAGATAATTTTTTAAGATGAGACTCAGGGGGGAAAACAGACACTTGTTTATTTATCTGTTTATCTTCAATAGTATCTAATTTCAACAGTTATTAATCCTCTTAAAATGTAAACATGTTCTTGTTTACTTTTATACCCTCTAATGTCTTTTTAGATCAACAAACTAAAATAGTTTTTTTTTTTTTTTTTTTTACAACTTTCCCCAGTCAAATTATTAATCAGTATCCGATTTTTTTGTTGATGATTTAACGGGTAATATTACCTTGTCTTGTCAAAATTAAAGTAAATTTCTCCAATTTTCAAGTTTTACATGGCATGTTAAAGCAACCAAAAAATAAAAAAGTTTCAATTCTTCAAAAACAAGATGGCGGCGCTGAATCTGACGAACAGAAGCCCTATTTTTTTCACGGGCGATAGTCTGTGGGCGGCGATAATAGCGCGGTTCCTCGCTCCCCCATAGGGAGGAACCCCGCTTATAAGGTTGATACAATGAAACAATCCGGAAGTGCCGACTAGAAAATTTCGCGTTTCACAACCCCTAGAGACCGAAAATAACAGTGGTTCAAATTTGTATATATATATATATATATGTGTGTATATATTTATTTATATATATATATATATATATATATATATATATATATATATATGTATATATTTGTCTGTTCGCTCATTTCTGGCTTCCCTGATGGTCCGATTTTGATGAAATTTGGTACAAAAATCTGTCGTCCAATTTGAAAGGTCAAGTTCGTTAACCAGCAAAATCCGCCTACTGGAAGATGGCGTTTGGGGCGAAATTCGCGCAAAAAAAATCGTAACGCTTACGTTTTTGAGTGCATAAGCTTGTAAGTACTCGTTTTATATGCTTCCTGGGCTAGGAAAACGAATGAAACCATTTTCAAGGCGATAGCTTTAACCGTTTTTGAGAAAATGGGAAAAATAGTTTTTGAATACCGTTTTTGGTTTAGGTACTTAGAATCATGGGATTCAGTTGAAACATTTTCTGCATGTTCTACTTTCATCAAAACTTATATGTTGAAATTTTGGTTACGTTTGGAGTTAAGGAAGGGTTAGAATAAAATATTTTATTAACAGACATAAAAAGTTTTAGTAACTTTGTTTACTTTCCTTAATATCTCAAAAAAGGTTGAGAATCTTGTTAAGCGGAAGAATACCATTGGAAAGCTTATTAAATGCTCTAAAAAAAGGTTCTAATGAAAGTTTTGATTAGGCGATGTCAATCGGAGAAATAAGAGCTTCAATCTTTAAAGTAATTGATTTCGCTTATTCGAACTGTTCTTTTTGTCTGTTTTTTATTCCTTGTTATTTTTTTAATTGCTTATAGTTGGATAATGTATTTGAAAATAAAACAGGTTAAGAAAAATAAGATAAACAATTTAATGTTAGAGATATGGATTTCCAAGATATAGCTTTTCAACTGCCTAGCGTCCTTCCTAGGGATGGTTGTTTGTCTTTGATTTTGGTACTTAGAATTATGTGATACAGTTGAAACATTTTCTGCATGTTCGAATTTCATCAACACTAATATGTTGAAATTTTTGTTACGTTTAGAGTAAAGGAAGGGTTAGAATAAAATATTTTATTAACAGACAAAAAACGTTTTGGTAACTTTGTATACTATCGTTAGTATCTCGAAAACCGTTGACAATCTTGTGAAGCGGAAGAATACCATTCGAAAGCTTACTAAATGCTCTACAAAAAAGGTTCTGAAGAAAGTTTTAATTAGGCGATGTCAATCGGAGAAATAAGTGCTTAAAACTTTAAATTAATTGATTTCGTTTATTCGAACGGTTCTTTTTGTCTGTTTTATTCCTTGTTATTTTTTAATTGCTTATAGTTGGATAATGTATTTGACAATAAAACTGGTTAAGTAAAATAGCAAAAACAATTTATTGTTAGAAATATAGATTTTCAAGATTCCAAGACCTTGTAACTAGCAGGACCTAGTGTTAGCCGACCCTTCCAGGTAAGATCGTATATCATGACCTTTCAAGACTTTACTACACACAGGAATGGCGTTAGTGACCTTAAGGGTTGACACGCCATTATAATAATTAATTAAAAAAAAAAAGACTGGTGGAACCAAAATAATAACTGCTTCTATTTTAATCTTTCCAAATTAGACTAGGGATATGAACGGAACCGCGCTAAGATGATGCAGTTCCTGCAAGACGGACGTTTTAATCTAGAACACAAAAGTAAATTATTTTGAAAGAAGTACGTTAAATCGAGTTATGTAAAGTAAGTTATTTTAAATCATCCGCGAAAATCTTCACATATTCTCTTAATAATTCAATGAATGGAAAATCTCTACGCACTTTACTAGGAAATAACATTAGGAATCTGCAGTTAAAATTTGAAGCTGATCGGGTGAAAAATGAAAGCGCTAGCGTATATCTGGATTTTAAAGACGTAGTTTTTTTTTAGAAAGTCGACTTTAAAGTTTAATGTACCGAAAAGTTCATTTTTTCCCATAATTTCTTGTAATAAAGATAAAATTATGGTCTTTAATTTTGGCATGTATCGGGACTTTAGTTCAAAAATCGAATTTTTGGCACATTTAAAAACTGTTCCCGCACATAAACACTCTTGGATATATATATATATATATATATATATATATATATATATATATATATATATATATACACACATATATATATGCCAAAAATTCGATTTTTCAACTAAACTCCAGATACATGCCAAAATTAAAGACCATAATTTTACCTTTATTACAAGAAATTGTGGGAAAAAATGAACTTTTCGGTACATTAAACTTTAAAGTCGATTTTCCACACACACAAGCAAATCTGAAGTTAACGTTATTCGGTGACCTATGAAAAGTCGACATTTCCCAGCACCCCTTACCGCAGGACTCCTGTATTGCGTCATGGGGCTTATGGCATAAGAAGATTAAGGAAACACGAAAATATATGTTGAATAATTAATTTAGGCATTCTAGTAATAACAATAACGAATTTCGTAAATGCTCATTTAATTAGTTCTTCCTTTTAGGGCGTTTCCTTTGGATTGTGGAGCGTAAATTTCGCATTTTATCGAGACGTTTTTTAGAGGCCTTATATCACAGATATATCAGAAAGAAACTATGAAATGATTCTATTCCAATTTTTTCCAGGGATAAGAACGGGAACGTGCAAAGATGACGCAGTTCCACGAGTCGGACTCTTCCCCTTTTAGTGCTGAGCACTCTTACTAATGTAAGGAGATGTGTCTAGGCGAAATTCCTTTTCGACTCGAGGGCTGCCGTTTGAAACCTCTGCTTCACGTCCCAATTTAGGATCCTTCATTCTTCCAGCAATGTCGGATAGGTATATTAAAACATCTCTTAATAATTGTACATTATATTCATTTTTTTTGTTTGCGCGCAAATCTATCCTTTACAGAGTCTTGAGGATAACCGGTTGTCGCTTCACATTTTCAATCAAGGAGTCTTTTTCAGTAGGTTCCAGAGAATCCTCTTGGCAAGTTGGTTAAATTTACTGACTTTTCATCAGCAAGGCAATGTTAACGGAAGCACAATTTTGTAATTTTTTTGCGCTACTTTGCAATGATTTTAAACCAAAATAGTGCCGCATAACTTGGTTAGACAAGTAACAAAATATACTTTTGATCCGTGCTTTTCTTAGAGATATTTCAATAACAAACCCGTTTGTGAATATTTAATATTTATTTTGAGCGATAAATTATTCGATATTTCAAAAAATGTTAATAATATTCAATATTATAACAATTTATTTTTATAAATTTAACATATCACAATTTACGAAGGAGGAAGCGTTGATCGTCGGGGTTTCGGTCAATGTTCTTATTTAATAAAACACATTTTATGGTTAAAATGTATATTTATTACTGCCGAACACTTCTTCTCAGAAATGTTCTTTTCTTGAAGCGGGACAGTTCTCAATCTTCTCGATAGCCCTGAAGATGGCTTGTATAGCAAGCCGAAACGTCGCCAGTAATAAATATACATTTTAACCATAAAATGTGTTTTATTAAATAAGAAAATTGACCGAAACCCCGAAGATCAACGCTTCCTACTTCTGAACGGTCGACCATATCTTCTCAATTATCACAATTTACGTTTGGTGGTTTGGGTAAAATTCCAAGCACTTATCCTTTTTATCTTTGAATATTCTGAACGGAAGTTAAATCCTTAACTTCCGTTATATGTGTGTTTGGTACTTTAGTGTAGTGATGGGCGATTCCCGAATCCGAATCGATCTTTTGATTCGATTCGAATCGAAATGAAAAGATCGATCCATAAAAAAGATCGACGAGTTCAGATCGATTCAAAAGATCGATCTTCTAGGCTCAGAAGATCTATCTACGATATGGATCGATTTCACAGTTACTTACAATTACCTAAGAAAATAGTATTTCATTTTGACTCGAATTCATTCACTGTCGAGAATCGCCCATCACTACTTCGAATCGACCTGCATCATAATTAGTTTCTATCATGTTACCGGCGGAATGTTACTCAAACTTTTTTCAATTGTGCTCTTGTAGAATTTGATCATCCAAACGCCGAACATGTAGGCATTTTGCACTCAATAGTTAACACGAATGGTTTTCTTTCAAAACATCCCCTCCCCCTCCTTTCATAACTCCTTCATAATATCAGTCCATGACTTGTAAAAAATGTAACTGTAAAGCCTGATTAAAATTTTAAACGATTCTAGATAGATCGATTCCTTAGAAGATCGACCATTGTAGATCGATTCACTAAAAAATCGACTCTTGGAGATCGATTAAAAAAACGATATATCGTGTTTAAAAGATAGATTCAGATCGCCGATCTCTACTTTAGTTTATCTATTACTGATCATCAGTTTTCCTAATAAAAGTTTTTACTGTTCACTGATATGTATACTTAGGCCAGCACAATTAATTATTTACTAACAATTGTACAGATTTTAAATAAAAATGAATTAAAAAAAATAAATAAATAAAAGTTATGAAGATTATGAAGGTGGAATTCTGAATGCTTGGTTGAAGCTCCCAATTTCTTATATTTAATTCTTACTGTGACGTTTCGGACCTTGTTGTCCTTCTTCAGTATTCTGTAATTTTACATATTCTATAATTCATAATTGATAATTTATAAAAAATATTATATGAAATATATAAAATTACAGAATATTTATTTACATTTTAACTATATATTCTGTAATTGTATATATTTCAAATAATATTTTTTATAAATTATCAATTAAGAAAAAATATTAGATGAAATATATAAAACTACAGAATATTTATTTACATTTTAACTAAATATTCTGTAATTGTATATATTTCAAAAAATATTTTTTATAAATTATCAATTAATAAAAAAAAATTAGATGAAATATCCATAGATGCCTCAAGAAAGACAATAAGGCATCCTAAATTAATTAATCATGAGGTGTAGATTGTTAGCTGTCGAGGTGATAAGCAATCAGGGATTAGTTGGGATTCGGCTAGGAAAACATCAATACGAGTTTCGTAAAAATCTGTATTAATGACGTTTCGGCTACTCTTTGGTAGCCTTCGTCAGCACTGAAGTGCCGTGGGCAGAGAAAGACCAAAGTTAACACTTAAGTAACAATAGTGAAAATATACTCATATATTTTCACGATATTTCAAAATATACTCGTATATTTTCACGATGGTTACTTAAGTGTTAACTTTGGCCTTTCCCTGCCCCCCGGGACTTCATTGCTGACGAAGGCTACCAAAGAGTAGCCGAAACGTCCTGAATACAGATTTTTACAAAAATTGTATTGAAGTTTTCTTAGCAGAATCCCAACTAATCCTTGATTGCTAAAGTAATTCATTTCTATAATCTCAACAACTTTGTCTAAACGTTCTAATAATTATAATTTAATGTATATTTGGGTTATAGTGATACGATAATAGTATTTTATATAAACATTTTATTTTAATAAATATAAAAACATATAAGAGTACAATTCTTAACATTATAGTTATAAAATAACTTAAGATTGTAATGTAAAAATATCTTTGTACTTCTATTTTCATATTTCATTAAAAAAAAAAAGATATTTTGTAAATTATTATAAATATTGTTCAGTCATTCAAATTTTTAAATAAAAACATAATTCAACAATTAAAACAATCATTGTGCCTTCGACAAGGTTTTATATTTCAATAACAAAATTATTATAACACGTTATAAATTATTATTAAAATAAGTAACATTACAACATTTTCAGCTTTAAACAATTTAGAAAAATAATATTGTCATGTAATAATGAGATAATCAGTCCCTGAGATTTCACCCAATAGTCTGTGGTAGTTTTTTGAGAGCTCTAGCCCTGATGTTGAGCATGGATCGCATCACCATCCATTCAGCGAATCTTGGGCAGATGTTCTCCATCATCTGTATGCAGCTCAGCTGGAAAGGAAATTGTTCCATTGTAAATTATGCTTTATCAACATATTTCAAATTAATCAGATCACAAGCATGACGGAAGGTCAATACAAACATGGTTAACACGTTAATTGATCTATCTAAACGTGTTCCAAGTGTTTCAAACCGGAACTAGTGCATCTTCCACAAAATTCACTACTTCAGCGAAACAGCCTAAGTGCACAAAGTTGAACCTTTCCCAACAATGGATACGTCAAGAGTGAGTCATTTCATTCAATGATTTATAACGATTTTATGACCGATTTTCCACGGATTTTTTTTAATAGAAAAAAATAATTGTTCACCATTTTACGTACTTTACTAGATTTAACCTTCTTCCTACGAAATAATTTTAGTTTTTCATTCTAGATTAAAAATTGGGGTCCCCCGTGGTCTAGTGGCTAGCGCCTTAGATTCATATGCGGGAGATGGCGGGAAAAACTTGATTTTTTTGAAGTATTTTTTCCGAACCCATTTGCCTTAAATATATGCTAAATACCTCGCGAGAGTGCCATTTCTTGAGTTTTAGGCTCCCACCGTTGATTGAAGGACGGTGGTTAATCATTGAAGTACTAGAAACGAAGAAAATTTCCCAAATCCTCAGGTACAAAAATCGTTCCATTAACTTTACTTTTTCAGACCGATAAGGTTGACGCATGTTTTTCTTGTTTTAATGGGATGTTCGAAGGGCAAAAAAAAAAATATAGTTTTGTATTTTTCGAATCGCCTTCATGGACAGGGATACTGAAATAGTAAACAAAATACACGTATCAAATTTCGTTTTGACATATAGCTTTTGCGTCTCTCTAATTTCGGGCTTAAATATTCCATGGGCATGCATAGAAAGACCCCAGACTGAAATTAGCTGCAGAAACCTGCCTACTTCGGTGCTAGAGGTGAACGAACTCGGTAAGACAGACGCGCGTTATGTCTATGTAAACATTGGAATCAAATCGAAGATGGATTTTTTTGCAGTACTCAAGTCAGTGTTCACTGCAAAAAATGTCTAAAGTGATCCGAGTGAAAAATCGTGTCCTAGTTGAAATATTGGAATTTCAGGTTTCTAAATCAACAATATCAAATGTTATTGAGTTTTAAGCGCGTTTGGGCGGTTTTTGACCAAACGAGTTTTCGTGTTTCAAAAAAGGTTACTGCCTCCAAATTCTAACCGATTTCAATAAATTTTTTTTTAAATGAAAGCTAATAAAATTTATAACAGCTTTGTCTGGCTAGAATGTGGCTAGATTTTTGAGCGCTTTTGGGCGGTTTTTGACCACTGTGTGGCGGCAGGACTTTTCCCATCCCAAGGCTCGTTGGGAAAATTTCTCGCTGCACCCTGGATGTCGGCGCAAATGGCCCAGATTTGTCGAAACGCCGTAATATATATATATATATACATATATATATAAATAGATTAAAAATTGCCGCCTGCAGACTATTGCCCGTGAAAAAGAAAGGTTTCCGTTCGTCAGGCACGACATCTTTGTAATAGAACCCATCTTTGTGCTTTAAAACGTTTGATATAAAGAATATAAAAATATTGATTTATTTGTTATTTATAAATTCAAGAAAATTACTTTGATTGGTTTCGCACAAGGCCGAACAGGCGCTTGTTTCCTTAGAACAACAGCGCTGGGCAAAGAAACCAGACCCCGCTAACTCAAATTCGCTGGGCAAAGAAACCAGACCCCGCTAACTCAAATTTAATAAAAATATCAAATGCCTTTATTACCAGTATTGCATGAGGAATATATCCAGAGGTGTGTCTCTTGACGCCAGTCGTCTGAAGTGCTCGCGATACGTAGTCCTTCGGTGTCGGACACATCACCGTTGGATTCTTGATCTTGCTCATCTTGGTGGCGACATAACCTGGAACCAGGCATTGGACCACAATACCGTGTTTCTTGTATTCTATCCCGAGATCCTTTGTGAACTTCGATACGAATGCCTGGAAAAGAAAAAATTATTTTTTCAAAGACCTCTTCGTGATTTCAATATCCTTAGGCTAACATTTTAGCATAAATATGCTTTAGCGATGACTAAACTGGAAAACAAAAACGTTACAAAAAAGTGTCCGCTGGCGTTCGCGCATGCGCAGTAACCATGTATGTTATAGAGTAGATTACTTACGATTGCCAGGTGGGCCTAAAGCATATTTTTGTTCCTGAATTTGAGCAGAAGGCTCTAAACGAAATTTTACCTGTAGCTATTTATACTTATATTTTATAGTGACCCAATCTTCTTTAATCCAATATTCTTCAGGCGGAAGGTCAACAAAAGAAAATTAAAAAAGTCAACAATTCAATTTATTAAAGAATGGTTTTATTAGAATAAAAGACCGGATAAAACCAAAGGATACCAAATATAATATTTATACAAATTAATTGCACAGATTGTAACAAGGTCTATATTGGAGAGTCGACGCTGTTACTCAGAAAGAGGATAAAACAAAACGTGAAAAATGTGGATGATGAGGATAATAAAACTACTCTCGCTAATTATTCCATAAAATATAAGTATGTATTCGACTTCGCAAATATAGAAATTGTTGAAAAGGAAAGAAAAATAAAATAAAACATCCACATTAAAAAAAACAACAGGGAAAAATATTAATAAAAAAGTCCGTCACGCAGGAGCTGCATAACTAAGCACTTTCCTCAGAATTTGGGTAGTGTAGACTGCTTTCCAAAACAATTTGCTTAAAATATCCTACATAAATAAAATAAAAACATGAATAGTTCTCTTTTAAATTTGTAATGAGTAACTGATCAATTATTAATTTGCTTCCAGAGTTATGTTTACACATGGTACCTACTACACGACTTAATAAATACAAAAAACCTCATATTATCGTATTTTGATCTAACGCAGGAACAGGATACAGTCCCTCTAGTGGTAGAAAGAGCTCCTTGCGGCGGCTTTGTGAACCTACGTCTGGCGGGCTTTTCTATTGAAATATGTTACAAAGTAAACCCCCGCTTTCCGATTGACCGATTCAGCTCATTTTTACAACACTTATTTCTCATGAGTTACCCACGACGTATACCGCGTTTCGTTTCAATACAGCAGAAATTACGACCGGTATGAGTATATTAGGAATTTGGGTCCGGAGTAAACCCCCCTTCTAATGAACCGATTTAGTTTATTTTTACAACACATATTTACCTGTAGATTACCACTACGAATACCGAGTTTCGTCGAAATATAGCAAAAATCACGGCTGGTAGTGGCGAATTGGTATTGTGGGTCCGTAGTAACCCCCCCCCCCTCCTAATGAACCGATTTAGTTTATTTTTACAACACATATTTACCTGTGGATTACCACTACGAATACCGCGTTTCGTTTCAATACAGCAGAAATTATGACCGGTATGAGTATATTAGGAATTTGGGTCCGGAGTAAACCCCCCCTTCTAATGAACCGATTTAGTTTATTTTTACAACACATATTTATCTGTAGATTACCACTACGAATACCGAGTTTCGTCGAAATATAGCAAAAATCACGGCTGGTAGTGGCGAATTGGTATTGTGGGTCCGTAGTAACCCCCCCCCCTCCTAATGAACCGATTTAGTTTATTTTTACAACACATATTTACCTGTGGATTACCACTACGAATACCGCGTTTCGTTTCAATACAGCAGAAATTATGACCGGTATGAGTATATTAGGAATTTGGGTCCGGAGTAAACCCCCCCTTCTAATGAACCGACTTAGTTTATTTTTACAAGACATATTTACCTGTAGATTACCACTACGAATACCGAGTTTCGTCGAAATATAGCAAAAATCACGGCTGGTAGTGGCGAATTGGTATTGTTGGTCCGTAGTAAACCCCCCCCCCCCTCCTAATGAACCGATTTAGTTTATTTTTACAACACATATTTACCTGTGGATTACCACTACGAATAACGAGTTTCGTCGAAATATACCAAAAATCACTGCTGCTAGTGGCGAATTGGTATTGTGGGTCCGGAGTAAACCCCCCCCCCCTCCGTATGAACCGATTTAGTTCATTTTTATATCTCACTTTTCTCTCTATATTACCACTACGAATACCAAGTTTCGTTGAAATATAACAAATATTACGGCTGACATGGTCAAATTAGTGTTTTGGTTTCGGGGTAAACCCCCCCTTCCGGTGGACCGACTTTGGCGGTTAACGAACTCGTTCAATCGTTTGCTAATTGAATGCTATATACCAAGTTTCGTGACGAAAAAAAAACTCTGGTCGCTATCGTGTTAACAGACACACACACACACACACACACACACATATATATATATATATATATATATATATATATATATATATATATATATATATATATATATAGATATATATAAATTTTAACGGGGGTCATTTTCGGTGTCTACTAGGTAGGATCGATACAGATTTGAAGAATTTTTTCAAAAATTCCGTCATGAGTCCAACCTCAATAGCTACTTTCCTTCGGAGGAAAGTGCTAAAAAGATATCAAATAGAATATTTTTTAATTTGCTAAACAAAATGTAATTAATTTTTATCTGGTGACAATATCTAAAAAAAAAATATTTTATTACAATGGACTAATCTTTTTCTGGATGATCGATTTTTGTTTGTTGGAATCAATCGATTTTACACAGTTGATTGACGCTTTACTTAGATAACCCCATTTTGGACGTGACCACAATACAATTAGGCTGTATTTTTTAGTTTATTGAGTTTTTTAGCTCCTGAAGAAGAGGCGCCTAAGATGTGAAACATGTAGAGCAAAAATAAATTGAATTGACTTTGTTAATTATCTTTTGCTGACCTTCCACCTGAAAAATATTATAGTTAGTTAGTAATAATTTATAATTAGATCAGAATTTTAGTAAGTTACGTTTGCATCTGAGTTGGCGTTGCAATATATATATATGTGTGTGTATGTGTGTGTGTGGGTGTATAACTGTGGACAATAGCAATTTTTGTTCTTTGTGGGAAAACCCTCTAGTTGGACCCGTTGTTCACATAATAATTGAAGGGGGTATTCCATATTTTGGGGCAGGAAAGAAATAACTCCCAGAATCATTTTCGTACCACAAATATATATTTAGAGTGAAAATACTGTTCCGATATTTATAAACTTAGTTGAAAGTAAGCAACTACAATATTTTTACAGAAATTAAAAAAAAAAAAAAAAATCAGTCCCGTAACAGGCTACGAGGGCCCTTAGGGGCAGATACTATAGAGGTATCTGATTCATGACCATACGGCACACTAGGGTGATAGTGTGGTCTGTACTATGCTCCGGCCGCCTGATTTTCCCCTTGGCTGCTTCGACTGCTAGAGTCATTAGCACCAACCAAGGTACCCATTATTAAATTAATTAAAGGCTGGGTAGGCCTAGGGACGGTCAGGGAGGCCGAATTCAACCGGTGAACGAAGACACTAGAAGAAAAAATCTTTAGTGCTTGCTCGGGATTTGAACTCAGGCCTCCAGCTTATTAGTCCAGTGCTCTACCACTGAGCTAACCTCGCCCACACAGAACTTAAAATTTGAATTTATTTATTTTTGCAGCAAACGCTTCATTTAGATCTTGTAATTCAGTTATAAATAAATTTTCCCTAAGAAATGTTTAGGAAGTGTCCTATCATAAGATGATCTAGGAATTTCTTCCGGCTGGAGGTGAATGGATTGAAGGGAAAGCTGGTACCATGACAAAGTAGATTTCACACTTGGGGGGGGGGGGGGGAAAGCTCTCCCTTGTTGTATCTCTCCAGTATTACTAAGTTGTTCGGGAGGAAGGAGAAATTCCCTACAAAAAAAATGAAACATCCAACAGTATTCTAGCTTATCCCAACTAGGTATGTCGTTTAGTACAAATAGAGAACACATAGCTCGGTCCGCATGTAGCTCCGGGTATGAGAGTTCAGAATGTAAAGCTCGCTTTGCAGAGGAGATTATACATATTACTAGCTGTTACCCAGTGTGCCATGCTACACCTACTTTCTGTCTATGACTCTCCCCGTATCAAGATCTACCTGTATACCCAGTTACTTCAAAATCGGTCAAACGGCGTGAATTATATCTGTCTATATATTCGTTAAACATCCAACAGAGGCCAGCACCGCAGCTATTCATAGAACAGCCGACAGAGGCCAGCACCACAGCCTGCGAATAGTTAGCCAAACGAGTAGTTGGCTTTTATCAAAGAAAGGCCAGCGCTCCTTAGTTAGACAGTGACTGTTGATATAAAATTGAAATAAACTGCATTACATGAATTTTGACCTAGGGTAGGCGATATCCCGTATCAAGACCTACCTGTGTGCCTTGTTTGGTCTAAATCGGTCAAACGGTGTAGATTTGTATAAGGAACAAACAGACAAACGGTCATACGGACAATCAGACAAACACACAGACACGTGATTTTATATAGGTGTAAATTTGTGTAAGGAGCAAACAGACAAACGGTCATACGGACAATCAGACAAACAGACAGACACGTGATTTTTATGTATATAGATATACAGGGGGACCCTAAAGTATTGTTTAAGCTAAAAGGTATTTATAGGAAAATCGATTCTGAGCAAAAATCTTCCTCTCAATCAGTGTAGGGCATATTTTTTTTTTTTTTTTTTTTTACGGCGCATCTACTTCTAGGTCATTAGCGCCGACATCCAGGGTACAGTGAGGAATTTTCCCAACGAGCCCTGAGATGAGAAAATTCCTGCCGGAGGTGGGGATCGAACCCACCATCTCCCGCTCATGAATCCAAGGCGCTAACCATTAGACCACGGGAGACCCCTGTAGGGCATATTGTAATTCATTTAAGAATTACGAATTACGATTACATTGTATTTTTAGTTCATGAATTAGAATTACATCAAGAGCAATAATTCAATTAAAACGTGAATTATAATTACAGTGTAATCCTGTAAGTATTAAATTACATAATTGAAGTACTAATTGTGTAATTCAAATATCAATTATCAAGAATTGTAATTGAATTACAATTATAATTTAATTATAAGTGTAATTATCACCAATTATGATAGTCGTTAAGCAATAATAAACAATTATTGCTTGCCTCAGTGGTGAGGATTGAGCTCGATTTTATGGATATCTTAGAAAAGCCGTTACAGGAAACTACTTACATCAGAATTTAATTTTTATATATTGTATTTTTGTATTAATTTATTTTGTTAACATTGTAATGTTACTACTAAATAAAGCCATTCATTCATGTATATGTTGTAAAAATTTGGATATTTGCAACTGAAATGTATGAAAGAAAAAAAAAATTATCTATATATATATATATATATATATATATATATATATATAAAAATCACGTGTCTGTCTGTTTGTCCGTTTGTCTGTTTGTTTCTTATATAAATCCATAACCGACCGATTTTGACCAAATTTGGCACACAGGTAGGCCGTGATACGGGGAGTGTCATAGGCTAGGTCAAAAACGTCTACCAGCTGCCTGTCTGTATGTTTGTTCCTTATACTAATCCACACCGTTTGACCTAACGTGGCACACGGGTAGGTCTTGACGCGGGGAGAGTCATAGGCCTGGTTAAAATCGTCTATGACTTACAGTTCGGAGATCACGAGTTCGAAACAATGAACCCAAATAGTTAAAGATTTGCTTTATTAGATTTTAATATTAATTATTTGGTTTCTAGTTTATTTTTGCTTCTATAGATGCAGAAAGTAGGTGTAGCATAGCACGCCGGGTAACAGCTAGAGTTATATACAAATCATGGGACATACAGAATAAGCTCCCTCTTTATATGGTTAGTATAGAATGGAGATAGAGAACAGAATATGGTTCCCCGGTTCTCGCGGTATATAGTTTTTATTTTTATTTTCTATTTGTATAATATTAACTGTTGCAAAATTTCTGCTCAAACTAGGAATAATGAGTACCTTCGAGGCACCATACACGGAGAGGAAGGGGCTAGGTATTTCTGCAGCTGTGGACGATATGTTGATGACAACTCCTTTCTTCCTCTCGACCATCCCCGGCATGACGATCTGGCAGAGTTCGAGCATTGTGACGATGTTGCATTGTACAATATCGTAGTATATCTTCTCCCTCTTGTCCAGCTCCAGGAAGAACTCCGGGTACGGGTAGCTCATCCCAATATTGTTGATGAGAACTCCAACTTCTAGACCGAGGAGTTCCTTCTCGATGTGGGAGAACACGCTGAAGCCGCTCGTGAACTCGGCTTCGATCACTTTCGTCTGCACTTTGTATTTCTCCTCTGAAAGAGAGATAAACGAAAAAAGATTAAAAGTCAACCAATAAAACGATATCTACCATTAGAAAAATACAATAATGGCTGAAATCTTATCTCTAGAGGTGTGTTTCATGCTGATTGAGATCATACAGCGCTGTGGAACACCACCTTTGTTTCATAGGGACCAAAACACAAGTTAGTCATAGCGTTTCGCCAGAAAATATAAACAATAAAGAGGACTCGCAGGAACTGCATCATCTTAGCGCGGTTTCGTTCATATCCCTAGTGTCATTTGAGAAGCTTAGAAAAAAATAAACTTATTTTTTTATATATCTCGTGAAAATTGTCGAAATCCTCTCGAACATATCGAATAAAAGTGATATTAAGGCGTCAGGGACACTGACAGTAGTTAACTTATACACAGAAGCGGAAATTACACAATCCGGCTCTCTTTCTAAAGCAAAGCTCTATAAATCAATGCCTAATATGCCTAATAAAGCCTTTCTAGTGGCTACAGAAGAATCAAGAAGTACAAGAAAGATTGAGTAGAATACCCTGCCTAATATAGCCTAAATAGAATAATATGCCGAATAAAGCCTATCTAGTATATACAGAAGGACAAATAACAAGTCTTGACGAATAACAAGTCAAGATATAGAATAATATACCTAATTAAGTCTAAGGAGTAGATACAAATGGACCAAAAACAAGTCTTGAGGAATCTTGTTTTTTTCTAATTAAATACTTTTTATCAATATTTAGTATATAACCTGTGTTGAAAACTATTAATAGCTAATTGATGAATCGGGTTACAACTAAGTAATCTTTATGAATATTTAGTATTTAACCTATGTTTGGGACTGTGTTATTTCAGAATCTAGTATAGTTTAAGAAATTTTGGTGAATGATATCATTAAGTTGCTCTCTGTACCGTAGCTAGGCTTTGTATTTGTGTCGGCAGATACTTGGGGTATATTTACAACTCTTGAGGATTAACTCCAAGCTGGTAAATTTCCTGCGGACCTTCTGTTTCTACGGGCACTGAACCGACTCTCTATTCGCTCATAGTATCTAACCGTTAAGAAGTTTATTTTTTGGATTTAGGACTTAATATACATATGTAGACTAAATCATAGCAATAAGTCTACCTCCGTCGTCGGTTCTTAACTATGAAGACTCGCTAATGTTACCCAATCTTCGATACATCGTAATTAAAATCCACAGCAAAAACACGACATTTCATCAGATTCCCCTGCTTAATAAATCATATATAGAATAATATGCCAAATAAAGCCTATCTAGTGGATAAAAATAGAGGAAAAACGCCGTTCGTGGTGGTAGAAAATCTTACAAGGCATGTCGTTCAGAAATCTCCGAAATATTCTTACTAATTTTACGTATCCTGTTTTATAACCAAATAGATTTATATTCTATAATCAATAAGAAAAAACTACTAGCAATAAAAAACTATGGGTAACAGATGAAAATAGGGAATCCCAAGAACAATTCTAAAGAACGAAATCAACACCAGTACTGTAATCTAGATATTCATAAGGCATCTTCGGATTCTAACAAACAAAATATTGCTTCTAATTATACGTATCTTGTTTACTGAGAAATACATTTGACTGCTATAAGAAATTACAAAAATAACGAGAAGTGAAAAACAAAACTGCGGGAAACACACAAATAGATCCGTTTAAATAAACGAAACTAACTAACTAAGTTTTAAGCACTTATTTCTCCTAATGTGACGCCCCATCAAACATTTCTTCAAAACATTTTTTGTAGAGAATTTAGTAAGCTTTCAAACTGTTACATTTCACTTGCCACGATTTCCTAACCCTTTTCGAGATATTAAGGAAAATATACGAAGGGGGCCTAATAGATATTCATACGGGATCTGAGAATCCCAGGATTCCGCAAAAATAAAATATTCTATATATACGTATCCTTTTTTATTGGCAAATACATTTGACTACTATAAGCAATTGCAAACAATAGGGAATATGCCAAAGAACTCGGATTAGGAGCCTCAACAGTTTCAAGACATTTGAAGGAAATCGGCAAATCCAAAACTGACATTTCATACGGTACAGCCTGATATATTTCTAACAATGATTTTTTTTTTTTTTTTTTTTTACGGCGCATCTACATCTAGGTCGTTAGCGCCGACATCCAGGGTGCAGCGAGGAATTTTACCAGCGAGCCGTGGGATGATAAAATTCCTGCCGGAGGTTGGGAATCGAACCCACCATCTCCCGCTTATGAATCCAAGGCGCTAGCCATTAGACCACGGGAGACCCCAACAATGAATTGTTTTTCCTATTTTAATTAATCTTTTTTATTGACAAATACATTATCCAACTATAAGCAATGAAAAAATAGGAATAAAAACAGACAAAAAGAACCGTTCGAATAAACGAAATTAATTACTTCAAAGTTTAAGAACTTATTTCTCCGATTGACATCGCTTATTCAAAACTTTCTTCAGAACCTTTTTTGTAGACCATTTAGTAAGCTTTCGAATGGTAACCTTTCGCTTCCCAAGATTTTCAACTGTTTTCGAGATATTAATGAAAGTATACGATGTTCCCAAAATTTTCATTATTTCTAGCAACAGAAAATTGGTTTCATTTTTCCTATCCTGTTTTACACACAAATACATTTTCCCAACATAAGAAATTACAAAAATGAAAAGCAATAAAAAACCAAGGGAAAGAGACAAAAAGAGCGACAAAAACCCGTTCATAAGAACAAAACAGACGTATTGAAGATTTAAGCACTTATTTCTCCGATTGACATAACCTAATCAAAAATAGTTTTAGAATCTTTTTTGTAGAGAATTTAGTGAGCTTTCAAATAGTTTCTATCCACTTACCACGATTTCCCAACCATGTTCGAGATATTAATGAAAGTATACGAAGTTCCCAAAACTTTTCATGTCTGTTCATAAAATATTTTATTCTAACACTTCCTTAACTCAAAACGTAACAAAAATTTCAACATATTAGTTTTAAAGAAAGTAGAACATGCAGATAATGTTTCAACTGAATCCCGTGATTCTAAGTACCCAAACCAAAAACGGTATTCAAAACCTGTTTTTCCAATTATTATATAATTGTATTATATATATATATATATATATATATATATATATATATATATATATATATATATATACACACAAATTGTAACCACCGTTATTTTCGGTCTCTAGGGGTTCTGAAACGCGAAATTTTCTAGTCGACACTTCCTGATTGTTTCATGAGATCAACCTTATAAGCGGCCTCCCTCCCCCATAGGGAGGAACCCCGCTAAAACTAAAAGTAATTAACCCAGGTCGATTTCATACTCTGTGTGCAATTGATTTCCGAGGCTATAAGACGGCCAGAAAAAAAAAAAAAAAAAAAAAAAAAAAAAAAAAAAAAAAAAAAAAAAATGGTGCTTAATCCGCTCCTCGCAATAAAAAGTTTCTTAAAAGCGAGCTGCACACCCAGTTTACAATGATCTTGTGAATTCACTTACGAATTGGGTGGTTTCCATAGTAAATATGTTTTGTTTTATTAAAGATGGGAAACAGTATCAGCTTAGACTTGGACCGAGGCAGACGTGTTTAGCTGCGAAGGATTATCCTAGCTCCTACCTCCTCTATCAGGGAGTACTCTCTTATACATTCTATTCTTCTTTTTCTTTTCCTTTTTTTTTATTTTAACTATTAAGTAGACTGATCGTCAATTGATTAATAGTTCCATTCATTATTTAATATGGCCTCCAACGACACGTTGGAACCTAAACCCCCGGATCCCCAATTTATTAACTTTAAAAAACTAGAAGGGAAATGGTCAAAAAAATTCATTGTAATGACCATTCGAGATAATAGCGAAAAGAAACCCTTTCGAGACTTTAGTCCCTTTAAAGTAAGTCGATTCATTAAGAGCTATGCCCCTAATGCTAAAATAAAATTTTGGAAAACAGGAATTTTTCTTCTAGAAATCGAACTTGGAAAAGACTTTTACAAGTGTTTTGTACTTGTGGTACTTGTGGTAAAAATCACTAAGAGTGGGACAGGCTTAGTCCCCTTTGGATCCTGGACCCAGGAGTAGCCTCGGAAGTCAGTTGCTGACCAGACACTCTCGGACCTGTAGCCTTATTACCAGTACGCCGCTGCCTATTTTTGCAACCACCACTGGCTATCTTCTGCCGAATACCACCAGAGCTTGGAGGATGTTCTTACGTAAGTACACACGAGTACGAACCCCCTTTGCCCTTTTAGCGCGGTTACTCCCGTATGGAGAACCCGCTTATGAGGTTGACCTCATGACGCAATTCGGAAGTACCGACTAGAAACTTTCACGTTTCAGACCCTATAGATCACGAAAATATAGGTGGCTAAAATTTGTGTGTGTGTGTGTGTATGTATATATATATATATATATATATATATATATATATATATATATATATATATATATATATATATATATATGTATATATTTATATATATGCTTGTCTGTTCGCGCTCCTGACGGCTCAAAAATTGTCCGATTTTGATGAAATTTGGCACAAAAATCTGTCTTCTAATTTGAAAGGTCAAGTTCGTTAACCAGCAGAATCCGCCCACTAGAAGATCGTGTTTGGGGCGAAATTCGCGCAAAAAAATCTTAACGCTTACATTTTTGAGTTTATATGCTTGCAGGTACTTGTTTTATAGGTTTGTTAACATAGGAAAACGAATGAAACCATTTTTAAGGCGATATCTGTAACCGTTTCTGAGAAAAGTGGAATCAATGTTTTTGTATGTCATTATTTTTTTGTGAGTACTTAGAATCGCGGGATTCAATTGAAATATTTTCTACATCTTGGAAATTAATCCCAACTAAGATGATTAAATTTTGGTTATATTTGAAGTTAAGGAAGTATGCGAAAAAAAATATTTTATTAAAAGACGTGAAAAGTTTTCGGATCTCCATACATTTTTCGTAAATATCTCGATAACGGTTGGGAAATCGTGGTAAGTGGAAAGTGACCATTCGAATACTTACTAAATTCTCTACAAAAAATGTTCTGAAGCAATATTCGATGGGCCAACGTCAATGAGAGACATAAGCGCTTAAAACTTAAAAAGTGTTTGTTTTGTTGTTTTGAAAGGGTTTTTCTCTTTGTTTATCTCACTTTTTAAATGGTTGTTTCTTGTTTTAAATTGCATTTATCAGTAAAATTAGTATAGTAGTAAAATAAGCTAAAAAACGGTGAAAGGTATTGGTAATAAGTTTGGAGTGGCTGTGGTAGTCATGATGGCAGTGGCTGTCAGTTTCCTGTGATTTGTGATGCTAATCTATTCCATTTCTTCAAGATGTACGTAACCGCGCTAAGATGACGCAGTTCCTGCGAGTCGGACTTTTATTTTTCGCTTCACTTATACAGAGATTGGCTCCATATTTTTTTTTCTTTATTATGCCTGAGCCACACTCCGTAACAACAACTTATCTAATGTTAAATCATACGAGAATTTTAAAATCAATTTTTCCCTACATAAAACATTAAATTTTTCCAAAGGTCTCATTACCTGTGATGAATTTCAGAACTGTAGTGAAAACGAATTGTGCGTTGAACTATCAAGTCAGAATGTTGTTAGTGTTAAAAGAATATATAAAACTCAAAACTATGAAAAAATTCTCACCTCATCATTTATTCTCATTTTCAATAGGGCTGATTTACCTGATAGAATAACTCTTGATTTCCTTAGTGTCAGAGTAGTACCATACATCAGACGATTGATGTTTTACATGCTATCGCTTTCGGCACGGGTCACGCATGTGCAAAGATGTTCCCCTAGTCCGACACGTGGTGTACAATGAGTGTATCTAATACTGTTGAAGATTTGTATAAGATCATTAGTAATAATTGATGTAAACTCAAACTCACCAATGTCCTTAGCAACTTCTTCCAGCTTCGACTTGGTCCTACTGATAAGGACGATGTCCATCCCCACTTCTGCTAGCTGGAACCCAAATTAATATTGTGTCAATCATTTTGAACTCATTGTGCAAAAATATTTCATCCAGTGTTTACATTAAATCATGAACTCCTAGTACCTAAGAGGAAAAAGGCAGTTTTGGTCTTTATTATAATAAAAGTCCCTACTACCTTTTGGGAAACTTAGAATAGAAACATTTAATGTTTTGTTGACGTGAGGAAATATCACGTCATGATATTTCGTGAAAAATGTCTATACCTACTCGAATTACATCTCGAAAAAAGCGAAATTTAAGGCCTATCGAAGCACAGGAAACTAGCAGTAGCCATCTTATACAAAGCGGAAATTATTCCATCCGCTTCTCCTTCAGTCCTAACGAAGAATCGATTACAAACATATTTCTCATTTACTGTGCACATTTTACTGGAATGAAATTTTACTGTTCAATGCAACTAAACAGACAAACAATTAATGAAAAACTGAAGAAAACAAAGAACCGTTGAAAGGTCCGAAGCCAATATTTTCGAAGATTTAAGCACTTTTTTCTCCGACTGAGATCGTCTCATCGAAAACTACTTTAGATTTTTTTGTAGCGAATTTAGTAAGCTTCTGAATAGTTTTGTCGACGTATCACGATTTCCCAACCGTTTTCGAGATATTTAACAAAATAAACGAAATTCATAAAACTTGAAGTCCGTTCATAAAGTATTTGTTTTTTAAAAATTCCTTATTTTCAAACCTAACCAAAATTTAAATATCTTAGTTTGGATAAATATCTGGAACAATTTTTAACCGAATCATTCGTTTCTAAAAATTACTTAGAAAAACTTGTCGTATCCACACCTTGAAAATGGTTATAGACATCACCTTAACCATGGTTTCATTCATTTTACTAGGTAAGAAATCCTTTATCACGTGTACAGAAAGCCTATTAGTGCAGAAATGTAAGAGCTACGTTATTTGTGGTACGAATTGTGCAAAATTTAATAAAAATCGGACCATTTTCAACCTGTGAGAAAGCGAACAGACAAATACATTGCATCTGAGATGGACGAACAATATATATATATATATATATATATATATATATATATATATATATATATATATATATATATATACTTATAGATACATATTTATATACATATATACAGGGTGTTCAAAACTCGATTGACACCCCCCTTTTTCCCACAATTTTTGAAATTTAAAAACGAAACTTAATGGGGCTTAACGTGGTCAAATGAACATTCATTGGACCTAATGCACGACCCCTCAACTTTCTCCAGTTCTCCTCCAGAGGCCATAACTCTGGAATCTCCAAAGGAAAGGGGTTATTTTTATGACGAATTATTGTAGAGAATTGAATTTTATGTCTGTCATTTTTTCGCTTAAGCGCGCCAATGAGTAACAAATTGCCGAAAACCGATAAAACCCTTGTTTTTCGTTACTTTTCTACCAATAACGTAGAAAGTATTAAATTACGTGTAAATAATTCACAAACTTTTACAATCAAACATAAAATAATATTTTATTTTTCATCTAACTTAATATCAGCACTTATATCATTAAAATTAAACTTTCAAACCCTGATTAGACTTGTACAAAATCAGACTGACGTCTTTAAAACGTAAATTTATCATAATTCAACAAAAAGAATTATTAAAATAATGTGATTTTTGATAATAAATTTGGATTTTTTCCAAGTCTTATCAGGGTTTGAATGTTTAATTTCAACGATATCAGTGCTGATATTAAGTTACATAAAAATAAAATATTATTTTATGTGTGATTGTAAAAGTTTGTGAATTATTTACACGTAATTTAATAAACAGTGGAAACAAAAAACAAAAATCTGGTCTGACAAGACTGTTCTAAATTTCATTAGCTTTCATTTTTTTTTAAATACATTCAAATCGGTTAAGATTTGGAGGCTGTAGCCTTTTCGAAACACAAAAAGTAGTTTGGCCCCACTGTGCGGCGGCAGGAATTTTCTCATCCCACGGCTCGTTGGGAAAATTCCTCGCTGCACCCTGGCTGTTGGCACTAATGGCCTAGATGTCAAGGCGCCGTAAAAAACAAAAAAAAAATCGTCCAACACAAAAATAATTACTACGAAATTCTAATCATTAGGTGAGTTCTATTGCATTAAATTTATTATTTGAATGCCTTTCTAAAGTAATTGCATTTGATTTTTTCTTCAAACGTTCTTAAATCCAAAACTAGGTGGAGCAAAAATAGTTTAGGAAATGTTTATTAAGTTTTACTGAAGCGTAGGTCACGTTGATAATAAACCTTTCTGAAAACTTCAAAAACAAAAGTGTGTTTTCCTCCATTCCGGTTAACATTTTAGGCATTTAAAGTTAAGTAAATTTAAAGGTAGGTTAATTTAATTTTTTGGAAAGTAAATTTAATCCTCTACAACGTTTATATCAACTACTTTTTTCATTACGGGCATACTTTCTACGTTATTGGTAGAAAAGTGACGAAAAACAAGGGTTTTATCGGTTTTCGGCAATTTGTTACTCATTGGTGCGCTTTAGCGAAAAAATGACAGATATAAAATCGACATAAAATTCAATTCTCTACAATAATCCGTCATAAAAATAACCCCTTTCCTTTGGAGATTCCAGAGTTAGGGTCTCTGAAGAAGAACTGGAGGAAGTTGAGGGGTCGTGCATTAGGTCCAATGAATGTTCATTCCACCACGTTAAGCCCCACCAAGTTTCTTTTTTAAATTTCAAAAATTGTGGGGAAAAAAGGGGGGTGTCAATCGAGTTTTGAGCACCCTGTATATACAGGGTGATTCAGGTCTAAGTAGCCAAACTCTAGGAGGTCTAGACATCATTTCCAACAAAAAACTTCATTAGAAGTATGGTCCAATTCCGAAGGGGAAATCAGTTACGACCGATTTTCTGTTTTTGTAATGTAGTCATGTTTTTTTATTGAATAAGATAAGATTGCACAAAAACAGTTATAGATAATTAAATTCTAATTATGCCATCATAAAATAGAAAACATTTCCTTTAAGAAAACAGTGATTTTATTCACCAAATCCATCCACAGAAGATACTTTCTGGGCGTCCAATATTTTATGGCGCATCTGCACCTAGGCCATTAGACCCAACCAAGTTTTGTGGCAAAAAAAAAAACTCTGGAGTGTATCTTGTTAACGGAAATATATATATGTATATATATATATATATATATATATATATATATATATATATATATAGAGAGAGAGAGAGAGAGAGAGATGTATGTAAATTTTAACAGGGGTTATTTTCGATGTCTGCTAGGTAGGATCGATAAAGACTTGATGACATTTTTTAAAAATTCCGTGATGAGTGCAACCTCATTAGCTACTTTCCTTCGAAGGAAAGTGCTAAAAGGCGCACGTGGCATACATTTCATGTTGCATGCTCCAATTATTGACTGGACCATTAGGGATGAATACCTCTCGATACGCCATTTAACCATACCTAATCTAAGCAGGGTATTTGATATGGCTCATTATCGACAAATCTGAGACTTGGCGTGTTTCTACATCATTTTTATCTCAAATGTGAATTTGGAGAGCTCGGATTAGATACGGTTAATACTTTGTTTTCAAAATTCTTTCTATTCTTGAGAAACACCTAAATGGACAAAATAATTTTACTACTAATACTAAATAAAAAGTCTGACTTGCAGGAACTGCGTCATCATAGCGAGTTTCCGTTCTTATACTTTAAAGAAAAACCAAATCTTTGGCGCCACAACAGGAAAGTCCCGGTATCGGAAATTAGTTGCCCAGAAAACTCTTTTTTTCTAATTACTCACACCACCTCCTCAGCTTTTGATTGTTCTTTGGTATAGCTCAATTAAAAACACCAAGTAATGAAAACCTTTCTTTACATATGAGAATTAATTGTTTTTAGCAGTAAAATAACGTTTAATAATTAATAAGTAATTAATTCTCATAGAAAAAAAATAAATAAATAAGAAAATAAACTGAGGAAAGCAAAAAAAATGCAAATAAACGAAACACACGAAATTTAAGACAATTTTTTTTAGCATAAATATGCTTTAGCGGTGACTAAACTGAAAAAAAAAACGTTACAAAAAAGTGTCCACTGGAGTTTGCCCATGCGCATGTGTCGTTCGCGCATGTGCAGTGGCCATGTACGAAAAGAAGACTTTATGTGTCACAACAAAGTGTCCGCTTGCTTTCGCTCATGCGCAGTTGCGTGGCCATGTACGAAAAAGAAGACTGTATGTGTCACAAAGAAAGTGCTCGCTGGGGTTCGGCATGCGCGGTGGCGTTCAGGCATGCGCAGTGGCCATGTACGAAAATGAAGACTGTATGTGTCTCAAAAAAGTGTCCGCTTGCATTCGCAGTGGCGTGGCCTCGTACGAAAAAAAAGACTGTACGTGTCACAAAAAATGGTCCGCTGGTGTTCGGGCATTCGCAGTGGCGTTTGCGCATTCGCTTTGGCCATGTACGAAAAAGAAGACTATATGTTATACAGTACATTACATAGGTTTTTCGGGTGGGCCTAAAGCATATTTATGTTCCTGAATTTGAGCAGAAGGCTCTAAACGAATTTTTTTTTTTTTTTTTTTTTTTTTTTTTTTTTTTTTTTTGAGATCGTCCTATCGAATATTACTTGAGAACTGATTTTGAAAGAAATGTCATTCAAACTAGTCGTTTTGATCTGTAAAATCAAACATCCAGATCATTATTTAAGGCTAACACCCGTAACATATAACATTCAAAGTATGATTTGATAATCAATTAATATTTAGAATATAACAAAAGCCATTGTTACTATAGGCGCTCCACATCATAGTGTCATTGAAATAAATATCTTGAAGAAACTACAGGAAAAAACTGGCCTTTAAGTAAATTGTCAACAAAAATCTTGGCGGTTATAATAAGCGGTCCCTTTAGTTTATCGTTAAAATTATCGGAAGACTAAGGAGTGGCTATATTTGTCGTATTCCGCATTATCATCTCGCTTCTTAATGGGTTATTGATAAGGTTATATTCAAAACCTTCAAAGAGTTCTTATTCAGATAAGGAAGTAAATAAAGGCCATAAAATAACTGATTACAGCAGAATCTAATTTTGGATAGAAATACTTTTTGTGAGAAGCATATGTTGAAATTGGTTGTGAGATTTTGAGTATACAAAGAGGTAAAACCGACCTTAACTTTCATTTTTCTAATCTGATTTGTTGATAAGTTTTTCAGATTTGACGGAAATATCACATATTCAATAAAAATATACATATATTAGGTAAAAAAACACAGAGACGGGTGCAAATTGCAGAAATCGAGGTAAAACAAAAGTCCGACTCACAGCACTGCGTTATTATAGCGCGTTTCCGTTATCCTCCCGAGTGTCATTCGGAAATTTCAAATGAAACAGTTAATATTTTATATTGGGCAGCGACTGCTAATATTAATTTTTTATTAATAGTTAATATTTTGTTGCGGCGCGCCGCACAATGGGGCCAATCGACTTTTCGTGTTTCAAAAAAAGCTACTGCCTCCAAATCTTAGCCGATGTCTAAGCATTTTTTTTTAAATGGAAGTTAATAAAATTTAGAACAACGTGTAAATATTACGTTTATTTAAATAAAATGGGGTCTCCCGTGGTCTAGTGGCTAGCGCGCTAGATTCATAAGCGGGAGATGGTGGGTTCGATCCTCACCGGCGCCAGAAATTTTCTCATCTCAGGGCTCGCTGAGAAAATTCCTGGCTGCACCCTGGACGTCGGCGCTAATGGCCAAGATTTATGTCGATGCGCCGTAAAAAAAAAAAAAAAAAAAAAAAAAAAAAAAAATGAAATAAAATAAATTACGTGTAAATAATTCACAAACGTTAACAATTTAAAATAAATAACATTGTATTTTTCATTTAACTTAATATCAGCACCGATATAGTTAAAATTAAACATTCGAAACCTGATTAGACTTGAAAAGAACCAGAGAAACATCTTCAAAACGTAAATTTATCTCAATTCATTAATGAGATTAAATGAAATAATATTATTTTTGAATGATTTTAAAATATATTTTGATTTTTTTCTCGTCTAATTAGGGCTTGAATGTTTAATTTCAACGATATCAGTCCTGATATTAAGTTAGATGAAAAATATAACATTATTTTATGTTCAATTGGAAACGTTTGTGAATTATTTACACGTAATTTAATAAATCGGGGAACCAAAAAAACAAAATTCTAGCCAGACAAAGCTGTTATAAATTTTGTTAGCTTTCATTTAAAAAAAAAATTATTGAAATCGGTTAGAATTTGGAGGCAGTAGCCTTTTTTGAAACACGAAAACTAGTGGTCGAAAACTCGTTTGCGTGTGCGCCGCACAGTGGTCAAAAACCGCCCAAACGCGCTCAAAACTCACTAACATTTGATATTGTTGATTTAGAAACCTGAAATTACAATATTTTAACTAGGACACGATTTTTCACTCGGATCACTTTAGACATTTTTTGCAGTCTGGTGTTTTCTCGGTCTGTCTTACCGAGTTCGTTCACCTCTAGCACCGAAGTAGGCAGATATATGCAGCTAATTTCAGTCTGGGGTCTTTCTATACATGCCCACGGAATATTTAAGCCCGAAATTAGATAGACGCAGAGAGACGGAAAAGCTATATGACAAAATGAAATTTGATACGTGTAATTTATTTACTTTTTCAGTATCCCCGTCCATGGAGGCGATTCGAAAAATACGAAACTATTTTTTTTTGCACTTCGAACATCCCGTTAAAACAAGAAAAACATGCGTCAACCTTATCGGTCTGAAAAAGTAAAGTTGAAGGAACGATTTTGGTACGTGAGGATTTGAGAAATTTTCTTTGTTTCTAGTACTTCAATGATTAACCACCGTCCTGCAATCAACGGTGGGGGCCTAAAACTCAAGAAATTGCACTCTCACGAGGTATTTAACATATATTTAAGACAAATGGGTTCGGAGAAAATACATTAAACAATCAAGTTTTGAGCTATTTTTGACCACTGTGCGCCGCCTCGTAAGGGTTAAATACATCATTAGACCCATGACTCTGTCTTAAACAGAGCATTTCAAATGCCATATAACCAAACAATACATTAACTTCACTATGCTGATGACTTCCTCCAACATGTGCTTCGGGGCGCTGCCAAATAGTCTCCACTGTCGTGTCTTCCTTACGACCCAAAAACCTTTAAACTCTAACCCTCTAGGCATCCATTCATTTCTTTTTAGTTACTAGTATTGAAAAAAATCTAATAAATTTATTATAGTGCCACAGTAATAATGCTAAATAATCTAACATGAATTACTGTTTTACGGTCCGTCCTTATCGGGAGATGGAAGTTGTTTTCGCCTTGTCCTCAGCTATTTAATATGCACAGCCCGCGGCAGTAATAGCAAAATCGTAGTCTTGTTTGCACAACTAACTTTACAATCGTTCATTATTCCTTGTGAATTCCAAAGCACTCAATCCCTTAGCTTCAATAATAGTCTCCTTGTACCTCTAACATATCATCCCAAAACAAATATTCGTCATCTATGGATTCTAAACGTCATTTCCGGATTGCACCATGAGGTCAACCTCATGAGCGGGTTTCCTATTTATGGAGGAACAGTCCAGGCAACGAATGCTTGAAAACAGCTATAGGTGGAAATTTTTGGAACACAATATTTGACTTCGTAACTTTGTTTAGGCTGGATAGGAGGTGAACATTTCAAAAGTCCTCACCCGTAGCCTTTGTGCCGGGGGGAGGGGGGGGTTTCACTTTGATCTCGGAAACCCCGCGTCCTAGCGACATGGCTATTCTATAACAAATAAAAGCTGATTAATTTTCCTACAAGTTCTATTCTATAAAGTTTTTCGAGATATTTTTAGTTTTCGAAATAGCCGCTCTTGAAAGTCTGTCATTTTGGGAAAAAACACTATTGCCGCTTATTTTGACTCCGTTTTGACGGGATAACTCTTCAACGATGAACCCAAAAAATTAATAACGGTCATAGGGTTGTAGAGTATTGTATTCCCTTCAATAATATATATTACTTTGCTATTTTATGTATTCTCCTTCAAACGAAAAAATAATTTCAGTGTTCATCGTTAAATCAAAAATGTAGCGACTAATAGCCCAGGAAACTAAGAGTTATAGGTGGAAATGTTTGGAACACAATTTTTGACTTCATAACTTTGTTTCGGCTAGTTAGGGGGTCAACATATCAAAAGTCCTCGTCTGTAGCCTTTGTGCCGGAGGGGGGGGGGGGGGAGGGGGGGGAGGGGGGTTTAGAAGGTCTCATTTTTCGGGTTTTCACTAATAACTCGGAAACCCTCCGTCCTAGCGACATGACCAATCTATAACAAATGAGAGTTTATTAAATTCCCTACAAGTTCTATTCTATAACGTTTTTCGAGTTATCTTTAGTTTTCGAAATATCCGCTCTTGAAAGTCTGTCATTTTGGGGGAAAACACACTTTTGCCTATTCTCGACCGGATATCTCTTCAACTATGAACCGGAAAAATAAATGAACCGGCTTTTGATATGTTCACCTCCTATCCAGCCTAAACAAAGTTACGAAGTCAAAAATTGTGTTCCAAAAATTTCCACCTATAAGTGCTCGTTGACTGGACTGGAAGGGAGGAATGCGCTTAAACTAGCTATTAACACTTCCGCTGCCATCCCCAGAGTGTCGTGTTGGGAGTTATGGGTTTATTAACTTATATTTATTAATATGACATAAATTCAATAGAACCTAATATAAAAATGTATAATTAATCATTAAATGACCCTTCCTCAAATTTATAGACTTATCGAATACGGCGGAAGGTCAATAAAATTTTTAGACTTCCCTACATGTTTCGCACCATTTTGGCGCCTCATCAAGCGAATATACTTAAAATATAACTTCAGCCTTAACTTGAGGAGGATAACTTTCTACTATCAGGGCCTCGTCTAGACTGGCCATTGACTGAACGAATCCAATATGGTGTCAAATAGTCAGCTGATCGATAATCGATCTGTCATATCTTTAAAATTCATTTCAATTTCCAGATGAAATATAGTCCGATAACACTTTTTTAAAAAAAAAAAAAATCTATACCCAACCCACCTTTTTTCTATTTTTTATCAAATAAATTAATGAAAATATGATTAAGATGATGTATAAGAAAGAAATAGAATGAAAAGAAAGATTAAAGAAAACATACAGATCATTAAAAACAGAAAGAAAGTGATAAATAAAAAAACGTAAATACATCATCTTAATCATATTTTCATTAATTTATTTGATAAAAAATAGGAAAAAGGTGGGTTGGGTATAGATTTTTCTTTAAAGTGTTATTGGGCTATATTTCATCTGGAAATTAAAATAAATTTTAAAGATATGACAGATCGATTATCGATCAGCTGACTATTTGACACCATATTGGATTCGTTCAGTCAATGACCAGCCTAGACGAGAACCTGCTATTGGAAGGTTCTCCTCCTCAAGTTGAGGCTAAAGTTATGTTTTAAGTATATTCCCCTGAATAGGCGCCAAAATGGTGCGAAACATGTAGGGAAGTCTAATAAAATGTGTGAAAGTGTTTGGCGTAGTTTTATTGACCTTCCGCCTTATTCGATAAGTCTATAACAATGTATAGTTTACTCCTTCCTGTATTGTTAAGCACACTCAAATTAGGGATAATGACATATTAAAATAACAACCCCAGACAAAAAGTTACATTTTGCAGATCAGTGTAATATAATCGCGGAACGAATTGAGTTCACTGGTTGCTCCGAAGTGCGCAGATATTCTGCGCCGCCGAAGTATGGTTACCATCCTCTCCTAGATGTGATGGTATCCATAATCGATAAGTCCCGTTCCATCTAGCGGTTTCCTATTCATAGACTCTTGCTCTTCTCGCAAAGCAATGAGGATTCGATTCAGGTAACCACACCGCAATCACGACCTAGATGCGTCGTCGGTTCCACGACTAATATCATCCGAAATTATATTCACTTATACAATGAACTCCCGATGAGACCAACTCCCTTAACTCTAATCCTTAAATAACTAAAATAGGATCTGTGTTCGTCGGTCATTACTCGCGAATTTTACTTCTATAAGTAGATTTCAGACCAAAATGGTGGGAAATCATGTAAATAAGTCGAACTGAAAATAAGCGTCCTGGAAGGGGGGAATTTTAGGGTTTCCATCTCCATGAGTCGAATTCTAAGAAATCATTTTTTTTTTATTATTATTAATTTATTAGCCAATGCCCACTCCTGGCTAATGAGCCATGCGACGTCGAGCCTCCCAGTGACGACCAGTTGTAGAAAACCTGGGGGTCAAGTCGGGACAGAGTATGTAAAACAATTTTTGATTTCAAAACGGATGCCAGATTTGTTTTTAACACAGTAAAAACCCCTATATTCAAATTTTGAGAAGACTCCAAAAATAAAAAAAAAATTGTTAACATTTTTGTTAATAAGTCCGACTATATTTCAAAGAAAATTTAACCGATTTAAACCAAATTTGGACGGTCAATAAAAGCTCCAAAGTTACACATTTTTGTACAATCGGGGTATTTCTACGTGTTCTGGAAGCAACATTATATACAAAAACGTTTTATTTTCATTTTTATTTTGAGAAACATTTCTTACAAGTATCATCTGTGATAATAGTCATTTATATGGTTAAAAACAAGAAGCTCTTTTTTTTCAAAGAGCCCAATGACGTAAAAAGTGGATCATCTCAAGGCTATTATTGAATTTTAAAACGACAAATAAATTTTTCGCTTACAAATTTTTAATCTCTTCCGGACAGGACAAAATTGTTATTTTTTTGTTTTCGATGATATTTATCACATTAGGGATTCTTGGGGTACTGAGTTTACATCTGCTATTATTTTGGGTGAAAAGAAAATTATAATAATAGTTTACTTGAAAATGTGAGCATATTTTTGAATTTATTTGATGAAATATACATTTTTTTTAATGGTTATATTTATTATTATTATTAAAACAAATAAATTGGTAAAAGAATCATGTCGATATCATTTTCTAAACTCGTTATATAAATGAAAGCATTTTCAACATATTTTATTTTATTTCTCAGCTCCTAAGCCACATTGGACGGAACACTCGGACACGTGTTGACTATTTTTTGATGCAGAATCACCAGAAACAAAATGAGCCAAATCAATGACCCCCCCCCCTCTGTATACTCCCCTTGTTAGTAGGTTGAATCAATAAATGCGCTTGACTCTCAAAGCTCCTATAATTCAAAAAAAATATTCATGGATGTAAAATAGATTTGAAACCCTCCGGAATGTGTTAAAAGTATGCTGTGAAGTTCATTGTATAGTATGGAATGTTAATAATTTGTATTGAAACCATGTTATATCACCACAAATATGTCATATAAAGAGGTCTAGCAATAGAGGAAAGCGTTAGATACTATCAAAACCACAAAATGAATTGAAGCCTAATAACATGGATGTATATAAGGGGGGGGCTGAAGGGGCTGCAGCCCTCCGCCGAAATTTTGATTTGATCGGTAAACCGTAAAGTAAAGAACAACACACCTTAACAAGAAGAGACCAAGTAGTACTGACCAGACTTCGCATTGGACACTCGTTGCTCACACATACTTACCTCATGGAGAAAAAAGACAAACCGATATGCAGAGTTTGTAACATAACATTGACCATTAAACACATACTCACTGAATGTAAAAGACGTGACAAACTGAACATCCCACACGACCTACAGGAACTTCTTACAGAGGGTAATCCATGCATACACTCTATACTTCAATATTTAAAACACATAAACATGTATCACAGAATCTGAAGAAACAAAAGAAACAAAATAATTTTTTTTTTATTGTGTAATTATTATTATTATTTTTATTTTCTATTATGTAATTATTACTCAATTTTACTTGGTCATTAATGGAAAACCACAACATGTAGACCCCATCATGACCTAATAAAAAATTGTAGTTAGTTTTAGTGATAAGTTATGTAAATATATTAACTATATTTCAAATAGCAAGGCTCTAAATAATGTTTAGCACTTAATTCTTAACACAAACCTCCTAACTTTTGTCGTATGCTCTCCTTAAACTTTTGTTGTATTTAGTGCTATAAGTTATTGATAATTGTGAACATATAAATTTGTATTTTTTACTGTATCTTAAAAAAGAAAAAGAGCAAGTCGCCGTCGTTGCGAAGCTCGTAAAATAAATAAATAAAATGATCGGTAAACCTGTGTCTAAGCTCCTTAAAAATAAATAAATAAATAAATAAAATGATCGGTAAACCTGTGTCTAAGCTCCTTAAAAATAAATAAAATGATCGGTAAACCTGTGTCTAAGCTCCTTAAAAATAAATAAAATGATCGGTAAACCTGTGTCTAAGCTCCTTAAAAATAAATAAAATGATTGGTAAACCTGTGTCTAAGCTCCTTAAAAATAAATAAAATGATTGGTAAACCTGTGTCTAAGCTCCTTAAAAATAAATAAAATAAGATCACTTAGTTCATAAAAAATATTTTATTTTGGGCGTAATAGTGTTTTAGTTGGCTAAAACTATTCCATGTTCTAGATTGTTAGTATTCCATACCCCGGAAATTTTCCAGCCCATTCCGATATTATTTTTAGCGCGGTTCCTCCCTCCCCCATAGGGAGGAACCCCGCTTATAAGGTTGATACAATGAAACAATCCGGAAGTGCCGACAAGAAAATTTCGCGTTTCAGAACCCCTAGAGACCGAAAATAACGGTGGTTCAAATTTGTATATATATATATATGTATATATTTATTTATATATATATATATATATATATATATATATATATATATATTTGTCTGTTCGCTCATTTCTGGCTTCCCTGATGGTCCGATTTTGATGAAATTTGGTACAAAAATCAGTCGTCCAATTTGAAAGGTCAAGTTCGTTAACCAGCAAAATCCGCCCACTGGAAGATTGCGTTTGGGGCGAAATTCGCGCAGAAAAAATCGTAACGCTTACGTTTTTGAGTTCATAAGCTTGTAAGTACTCTTTTTATAGGCTTCTTGGGCGAGGAAAACGAATGGAACCATTTTCAAGGCGATAGCTTTATCCGTTTTCGAGAAAATTGGAAAAATAGTTTTTGAATACCGTTTTTGGTTTGGGTACTTAGAATCACGGGATTCAGTTGAAACATTATCTGCATGTTCTACTTTCATTAAAACTAATATGTAGAAAGTTATGTTACGTTTGGAGTTAAGGAAGGGTTAGAATAAAATATTTTATGAACAGACATGAAAAGTTTTGGTAACATTGTATACTTTCCTTAATATCTCGAAAAAGGTTGAGAATCTTGTGAAACAAAAGGTTACCATAAGAATGCTTACTAAATGCTCTACAAAAAAGGTTCTAATGAAAGTTTTGATTAGGCGATGTCAATCGGAGAAATAAGTGCTTAAAACTTTAAAGTAATTGATTTCGCTTATTCGAACTGTTTTTTTTTGTCTTTGATTTTGGTACTTAGAATCATGGGCTTCAGTTGAAACATTTTCTCCATGTTTGAATTTTATCAAAACTAATATGTTGAAAATTTGGCTACGTTTGGAGTAAAGGAAGGATTAAAATAAAATATTTCATTTTTAGACATGAAAAGTTTTGGGAACTTCGTATATTTTCATTAATATCACGAAAACGGTTTGGAATCTTGGCAAGCAAAAGATTACCATTCGAAAGGTTACTAAATTTTCTACAAAAAATGTTGTGAAGACATTTGCGATGGGATGGTCATATTTGGAGAAATAAGTGCTTAAAACATAGGTAATTTCGTTCATTTGAACGAATTTTTTTGTGTGTTTCCTACAGTTTTTTTTTCACTGCTCGTTATTTTTGTTATTGCTTATAGTAGTCAAATGTATTAGTCAATAAAACAGGATACGTATATATAGAAACAATATTTTGTTTCAACGGTATCTTGGAATTCGAAGATGCCCTATGAATATCTAGATGACTGTACTGGTGTTGATTTCGTTCTTTAGAATTGTTTTTGGTATTCCCTATTTTCAGAAGTTTTTATCTATTTATTAATTATTTTTTTTAAATTCATTGAACGAAATCATATGAATTCGAAGGTGAGGAGCTAGGAGGCTTAGGCTGGGGGCGTTTTCCCTGTCCCCAGGTACTCTCGTCTCTCTGTGTACCCTCGTCATCTTCAAGTCTTTGTCTAGAGTCATAAAGATAAGCCTCCAAACAACTTTAGGAATGTAGGATTTCTAATTTTTGCCAGTATCAGAACAGCCGCTCTTTACATACCACAGTGGTACAGACGTACCGGTCTATACTAGTTGCACTCCACACGGTGGTAGTACTTGGTGTATGCCACAGCGGATCGCTCATTATAACCTTATTTTATACGTATTAAATAGGTACCTAAAAAAAGTTTATTTGTGTATAAGTGTTGCGTTATTGGGATTAGAATAAAATATTTTATTAACAGACATGAAATACTTCGGAATCTTTGTATATTGTCCTTAATTTTTTTTTTCTTTTATGGTGTATCGAAATCTGAGTCATTAGCACCATTTTTTCCTTATGAGCTTATATAATACTTAGATTTAGCTAGCAACAATATTTTACACCGCAATTAAAGTGATTTGCTCTTCTTATAAACATAATATTTATATTATAATATAAACATAATACATTAATTTGTCTGACAAAAAAAAAAGTCCGACCCGCAGGAACTGCTTCATCTTAGCGCGGTTCCGTTCTTATCTCAAGTGCGATTAGTGAAGGAATATAGCAGCTATCGGTAGGTATTAGCACCATTTTCCCCCTTAATATCTTCAAAACAGTTAAGAAATCGTGGGAAGTACGATGTAACCATTCAAAAGCTTACTAAATTCTATAAAAAAAAAGATTCTGAAGCAAATTTCGATGGGGCAATGTCAGTCGGAGAAGTAAGTGCTTAAAACTACGAAAGTGTTAGTTTTGTTATTTTAAACGGTTTTTTGTCACTGTTTACCTCACTTTTGTTTTTTAAGTTTATTTAACGGTGGAATGAGTATTTCATTAAAACTGAGAAAATAAGAATAATATTGGTAATATAGTTTTCCTAGAGTGAGCGTCGCGATGACGGGAGAGCCCCATCCGTTTAGAAAACTGTCAGTTTCCATATGTGGCTCTTTAAGCTTCCTTCTCTTTGTGATTTTATTTTATATTTTTAACGACAGATCAAAACCTACCGATAGCTGCTACTATTCCTTTACAAATCCCACTTCGGATAAGAACGGAACCGCGCTAAGATGATGCAGTTCCTGCGAGTCGGACTTTTTTTCTATATTCACCAACATACAAAATAATATCTTCAGGCAACAAGTTTACATGAACGATTAGTTTGAAACTAGATTTTTGAACCTTGCTTGTTTGGCTTTCAAGAATTTAATTTAATTCGAATTGGCAGAAGATTCTGAAAAGTATAAATAAAATCCAAACTGTGGAAACTTGACGATACGGGAAGTATATAATTGTTGGGTATTGTTCTGTCACGTATATCCATTTGTAAGGTGGTCGCTGGTATCAGGAATTAGAGGCAAAACGCAATACGTGCTGGTTGGAGTTTGAGGAAGATCCTACGTTAGTTATTTCCATAATCACTATTAAGCATCGAAGTAAAATTACAGGAAATACAATAATTGCTTAATATCCATTATGCACGTGTTTCCAAGTTTGTGTTTGTTCATAATTAATAGTCTGAACATTAGGTGTTTGTGGGGTCTCGTCGTAGTGTATCCGGGTTTTTACACATGGAGATGGGGGTTCGAGTCTCGCCTAGAGCAGGTTGAGTTTTCATCTATGGGCCTGCTTCATCATGGATGCTTAGGGAGGTGGCAACCTATAAATGGCCCGGTACTAACGGTTTAGATGTCCTACTCGCAGGAACTGTGTCATCTTAGCGCGTTTCCGTTCTTATCCCTAGTGTCATTTGGAAAGCTTGAAATAGAAACAGTTATAATTTTGGTTAAACCTTTCATGAAATACTTTTATGGCCCCAGATACGTTTTGGACGACAAGGGTAGCTACCTTACTACCTGACATGGAAAATTACTTCGTGGCCTTATCAAGGTTCCCTCTAGGAAAACACTATTACTATTTCTCATTTTCTTGTTTTCTTTTACTATAATACAAATTTTACAGATTAATGCAATTTAAAACAAAACATCAGCCAAATTAAAAGTGAGTTACCCACGACAAAAACCCATTCAAAAGAACAAAAAAAAAACACGTTTGAAGTTTTAAGCACTTATTTCTCCGATTTAAAACGCCTAATCAAAAATGTCTTAAGATCCTTTTTTGTAGAAATTTTGGTAGGCTTTTGAATGCTCACTTTCCATTTACCACGATTTTCTAACCGTTTTCAAGATAATAAGGTAATATACGAAAGGCAATAAGGAAATATACGAAGTTTCCAAAACGATTCATGTCTGATACTAAAATATTGTATTCTACTCCTTCTTTATCTCCAAAAGTAACCAAAATTTAAACATCTTGTTTTCATGAATTTCAAACATGCAAAACATATTTTTAATTTTTCACGAATGATAAAAAACAACATCAGTTTCTATTGCTTTACAAAAGTTACTAGGGATAAGAACGCGCTCAGGCGACAAAGTTCCTGCAATATCGACGTTTTACTAATAGATTCTACTAAGAGATATTCATGTCTGTTAATAAAATACTTTATTCTAAAATATTTCCTATTTCCTCCTCCCTTCACTTTTTAGTTTGAATGAATTGAGAACACGAAGAAACTGTTTCAACGGAATCCCATGATTCTACGTACCCAAACCAAAACGTTATTCAACAACTATTTTTCCACTTTTCTCGACAATGGTTACAGATATTGCCTTAAAAATGGTATCATTTGTTTTCCTACGCGAAGGAACCTATAAAACGAGTACCTGCAAGCATATGATGTAAGCGTAACGATTATATTCGCGCAAATTTCGCCCCAAAAACCATGTTCCGGAGGACGGATTCTACTGTTTAATGAACTTCACCTTTCTAATTAGACGAAAGATTTTTGTACCGAATTTTGTCAAAAACGGACCATTTTTGAGACGCTGCGAGCGCGAACAGACAAATATTTTGAAGCAGCGTTATATTCGTGATCTAAAGGTTCTGAAACATGAAATTTTTTCATCGAAGTGGGGTTCTTCCGTATGGGAGAGGAAGGAACCACGCTAAAAAATAGGTGTTTGTGGATACGGTGATAGCCACGTTGAATATACTGGTATTTTTATACAAATTATGAATAACAAATAAATCATTATTTATGGCATGTAAAAGTATGGAATGTAAAAATATGCAAAAATAAAAAAGTTTTGATTATTTCATATTATTAGAGGGCAATTAGAATCAAAATGTTTGAAAGATTCATCATATTATGAAGGCACAATTATCGTAAGATACCAGAGTGATTTAGGTACACCGAACTGACCTTGAGTTTGGTATGGTACTGAGTATATCATTGTATAAGGAGATTACGAGGCAGTTGTTAAACAAACTGTAGGTTATCCAGGAAGACAGGGAGAGTGGCTAAGATAATAATGGACTCGAGGAGGATGTGACCAAGTCAATGCTATGAATTAAGAAAAGGCATAGCAAGGTTGGATGTCCTCTTGTTCATGGTTCTTATACTTGCTTCAGTTTGTATCTTCAGTTTTCTTAGATAATGTTACAGGTATTTTAGCGCGGTTCCTTTCCCCGTGATCCGGAAGTGCCGGCTAGAAATACGTTTGCTTTGCAGAACCCTTAGATCTCGAAAATAACGGTGGTTCAAATTTATATATATATATATATATATATATATACACATATACATACTAGCGTTAAATAAGGTATTATTAAAATAAACGCTACTACATAATTTTGTACAGCTGATTATTGAACGGACTTTAGAGTTACCCAGGAAACACCATGTGGAGGTAACCGTGCTTGTTTCCGTTGGGGAGTAAAAAAAACATAAAAAATACAACAACCACTTAAAAAGTTAGGTAAAGACAGAAAAATGCACGTTTAAAAGAATAAAATTAACAACTTTGAAGTTTTAAGCACTTATCTCTTCGATTGACATCGCCCCACCGAACATTACAACAAAATCTTTTTTGTAGAGAATTTAGTAACCGTTCGAATTGCCGCATTCGACTTGCTACGTTTTCCCAACCGTTTTCGAGATATCTTAGAAAATATACTGAGATCCGAAAACTTTGTATCACCATTAATACAATTTTTTTTCTGTATACTTCTTACCCCCAAACGATACCAAAGTTTCAATATCTAAGATTAGATGAATGTAAAATACCTCGTACAAGTTTCAAGTGAACCAATCATCGTTTCTGAATACTCAAACAGAAAATTAGCTTGGAAAAGTATTTGTATAATTTTTTCTCGAAAACGGTTACAGAAATCGCTTTAAAAATGGTTTCATTCGTTTTCCTACGTTAAGGAACCTATATAACGCGTACCTGCAAGCATATGGGCTCGAAAATGTAAGCGTTCCGATTTATTCGCGCAAATTTTGCTTCAAAAACCATGTTCCAGTAAACGGATTCAGCTGGTTAAAGAACTTGACCTTTCAAATGAGAAGAAAGATTTTTGTGCCAAATGCCATCAAAATCGGACCATTTTTGAGCCGATGAGGAACTTCTTAATAATTCAAACCCCCCTAAAAGTACTTGAAAATTTGAATATAAAAAAAAAACTTTCTTTGCGAGTGTTTACATTCTAAACGGATTTCCTGTGCAAAATTTCAAATTTTTGTGTCAAGTGGTTCGGGATATTATTACCTTGGATGGACCAACACCAGGGCTTAAATCCTATGAGGGACAAAATCACAGTTTATTTCTAGTAATTCAAGGTCTGCCATCATAGTTGAAATTAACCTCAATTAAAAATAATACTATGAAATGGATACAGTACGGTAACAGCTGTTCTGTTATCGTCTTAGCAACGCATGCTGCCTTGGCTTGCCTACTCTAACCAACTAAAACTTTAATCCCCTCTAAAAATACTTAAAAATTCGAATATCAAAAAATCCTTTCATAGCGAGTGTCTACGTTCTATAGAGAGTGTCCATGCAAAATTTCAAATTTTTCTGTCGAGTGGTTTCGCCTGGGCGATGATAGGTCAGTGAGTGAGTGAGTGGTATTTGACAAATATATAGTATATATGTACAATATATGTATGGGATTTGCCTTTGTTCAACTTATTTTTGAATAAGTTTTTTTTTAATTGAATTTATCAGTCTAATTAGAAAAAGAAGGCAACTAAATGAGAAACGCCTTGCTAATAGCGTTTTCCTAGACCGAACGTTGAGAAGGTGGGAAGTAGTTTTTTTTTTTGTTTTTTTTTTACGGCGCATCAACTGTTTGGCTATTAGCGCCGGGCTATCTACAGGTTGCCACCCTTTTCTAATGCCAACAGCACGTGGTCGGTCACCCATTCAGGTACTGACCACGCCCGACGTTGCTTAACTTCGGTGATCTACGAGAACCGGTGTATTCAACGTGGCTATGGCCGTTGGCGGTGGGAAGTAGTTTCCGCACTATTATTTTGGACAATTTTTTGCAACAAGATGCATTCTTAAATTATCAAACGTGAAATTAAGCCGGTCTGATCTTATAAGGGGATTATACATTGGGGAGATTAAAGGAATAATACAATTGTTAAACAATAATTTATTTAATAATAATTTCTAAGATACGTTTTAATAATTTTTTTAAAAACGCATCTGCTCCTAGACCATTAGTGCCGGGGAAGCATGGCTGCCAGCCATTTTAGCTTCTTGCAATTAGAAAAGCACAATCAATAGCTCTCCCTTTATCTCCTTTTTAAGAGTAAATCTATCTGCCCTAATCAGGCCATACGGAAATAACCATATTTCTGCACTGTTCTCTATTAATTACCCAAACCAAAGCGATTCAGTCTCATTTTTGGCCATAAATCACAATCTTTCGCTGCAGAATATTAGAGTTTTCCAATTCAAACATATTTACTCTCATGTCTGTACTGCAATGGAACATAAACGGATTTTTCAGGCATTTAGGTGATCTGAGGTCTCTTTTACACTGTAACCAAATAGAAATCCTGGCTTTACAGGAAACACACTTACAACCCGGTAAGACTGCCAGCTTACATGGCTACAAACTCTATAGAAGAGATTACTCCCGTGGTGGTAGGGCATGTGGTGGAGTAGGAATATTCGTAGCTGATAGCATTCACAGTGAAGCTATTTCATTGAGAACTACTATTCAGGCGGTAGCTGTCTCAGTTCATCTCCATTCTCGTCTCACGGTCTGTTCTGTTTATCTTCCACCTAACGAACCATTAGATACTCAGGAAATACGGAATCTACTCAGTCAGTTACCAAGTCCTTTGCTATTTTTAGGAGATATGAACGCCTTAAGCCTTATGTGGCATTCATCCAGAAATAATAGCAAAGGGACACAACTTCAACACATATTTGAACAATTTGACTTGCTATCCCTTAACACTGACAGACCAACACACTTATGCACAAGAACAGGTACACTATCACACATAGACGTGTCATTATGCACCCCGTCATTATACACTCGCTTCACATGGGATGTGGATCGAGATCCTCACGGTAGCGATCACTTCCCAATCCACATTAAACAATCAACACCTCCTGCCAGCTTTAATTCTGCTAAAAGGTATAACACGAAAAAAGCAGATTGGGACTCATACAAGGACATTATAACAGACAAACTTAAAAACACACAAGTAAAAACCATACAAGAACTAAACAATTTAATTATTTCAGCTGCTGACCTCACCATCCCACAAACAACAGAAAACTATAAAAAACCACCCGTTCCTTGGTGGAATGATGAATGTAGGCAGGCCGTGAAGGATAGAAGGAAAGCACTCAATTTATTCAATAGAAATCCATCCGATATAAACCTCCAAAATTATAAACATAAAAAAGCAAAAGCACAATGGACAATAAGGAATAGTAAAAGGAAATGCTGGGTGGACTTTTTATCAAATATTAACAGACACACTTCACAACATGACATATGGACTAAAATAAATCAAATAAGACATAAAAAATACAAACCACCGATACCTGGACTCAAAGTTAACAACTCCATCATAACCGACCAGACAAACATCAGCAATATCCTAGGGAATCATTTCGCCTCAATATCTAGCAATCATAATTATACAGCAGAATTCCTGCAACACAAATTACAGAATGACAATACATTGATACCAATAAACCACAATTACGATCACCCCTTAAATGACCCAATAACCGTAGACGAACTCAGACTTGCACTATCTACTGTACACTCAAGTTCTCCTGGACCTGACAGAATTACTTATGAAATGATTAAACATTTACCCAGCATTTCATTCAAAACCCTTCTAGACATTTACAACGAAATCTTCCAGAGTGGTAACTATCCTCTTTTCTGGAATGAGAGTATAGTGGTACCTATCTTAAAACCAGGTAAAGACGGTGACTTACCCACTAGCTACCGTCCGATTTCATTGACAAACTCTGGTTGCAAACTACTCGAAAAGATAGTAAATAAAAGACTGTTATGGTTTTTAGAAGCAAATAAATTACTGTCACCCTACCAGTGTGGTTTTAGAAATCAACATTCCACAATGCACCATATCGCCAAAGTAGAAAGCGACATATTAAACGCTTTCTTAAACAAAGAATCTTTGCTAGCCGTCTCCCTAGATCTAGAGAAAGCCTACGACACCGTATGGAGAAGGCTTATCATATCACAGCTGGTAGATTGGGGTGTCCAGGGCAAAATACTGCAGTACCTCAGTAACTATTTATCTCAAAGAAAATTCAGAGTGAGGGTAGGTACCACTCTTTCGGATGTCTTTGTTCAAGAAAATGGAGTGCCCCAAGGAGGTGTTCTGAGCACAACCTTATTCAATATTGCTATGAATTCTGTCCATCAGTGTATCACCCCAGGAGTAAAATTTTGCATGTATGCTGACGATCTACTTATATACAGCTCATCCAAACGAATTCACACCGCTGAACAACACATACAAAGTACACTTACAGAATTAGAAAAGTGGAGTGGTAAAACGGGTTTCAGGTTTTCCAGAGACAAAACAAAATATATTGTTTTTACAAGGAAAAGAAATCTTCCAGCCCCCCACCTTACAGTACATCAAACACACATTCAACATACAGAAACACTCAAATTCCTCGGACTAACACTGGACAAAAAATTAACGTGGTTGCCCCATTTGAAAGAGCTCCTTAAAAAATCCAAAAAATCTTTGAATTTTTTAAGAGTTCTCAGTAGCACAAAATGGGGAGCTGACAAATTTACGATGCTTACTCTGTACCGGTCTTTTACCAGATCGCTTCTCGATTACGGATGTATAGCTTATTCTTCTGCCAGCCCAACCACCTTGAAACTACTTGACACAATACAGAACACAGCACTAAGAATTGTCAGCGGTGCATTTAGATCTAGCCCAGCAGAAAGCTTATGTGCCGAAACTGGTGAACCTCCACTGCAGTACAGACGTCGAATGATATGTAATAAATTCGTATTGAAATGTAAAGCTATTGGAACGCCATGCGTCACTGAGTTTTTATATAACCAATACTCCGAAAAATACACCGAAAGAAACGTTAAGCAAAAGCCACTCTCATTACGAACTAAAGACAATCACAGCGACCTAACTCTCTTCCAAACACCTGTTCACACAAATAACATTACTGAGATACCTCCATGGCGACTGAAAAACCTTAAACTAGACTTAACACTGACAAAATACAAAAAATCAGACCCAACTTCTTCGACACACTACAAAAACGTATTCAACTCCCTGTTCAGGCAAAATAACAACACTCAGTACATATTTACGGACGGATCAAAAACTAACTACGGGACTGGTGCTGCCGCCATCACAAGAAACGAATCCTATCACATAAGATTACCCGATCACACTACTGTTTACACAGCAGAATTACACGCAATCCTTTTAGCACTCAAAAACATTGAAGATACAGACACGAACGACATAACAATATGCACTGACTCATTAAGCTCCTTACACTCAATGACAAACATTTACAGCACACACCCTATTGTCATAGAGATTTTTACACAATTATTCCAACTACAAACAAAGAACAGACATATCACTATGTTTTGGTTACCTGGACATGAAGGGATTTCACAGAGCACTACAGTAGACTTACTAGCGAAAACTGCTACCCAAAGACCTACACCTGACCTGAACAAAATGACAGCAACTGACCTATGCAAACTAGCTGAAAATAAGACAGTAAACGACTGGCAGACAGAATGGACTAACTCTCAAAGCAAACTACGGGAAATAAAAAATACAATAACACCCTGGTCAAGAGAAAACCTAACAAGACGAGACCAAGTTATAATTACGAGACTTCGCTTAGGACACAGTTTACTAACGCACTCCTATCTAATGGAACGACAAGACAGACCTGTATGCGCATGTTGTAACGAGACATTAACAGTTAAACACATACTTACTGACTGCAGATTACGAGACTACCTAACAATTCCTCATGACTTACACGACTTACTTGCCGAAAATAGTCCACATATTAACACCATACTAACTCACTTAAAGACAATTAACCTATATTCAAAAATCTAGCCTTATCTCCAATTTACCTCCTAAAGTTAATTTAAAATAATGAACGAAATAGCCTTTATAAAATCATTTACATTTTTAAGAAATTAAGTTAATTAACCTACATTTAAATATAAAGCCCTATCTCCAATATAATCTTACCTCTTCTACCCTCCCCCCCCCCACTTTTTTTTTTTTTTTTTTTTTTTTTTTCCCTCTTCACACTTTATTTAATATCTATCATATCACCGTATTGTTATTGTGAAATATATTATATAAAACATGTTATTGTTATTATTAATTAGCTCACTAATGTACTAGCTATGCTCATAAAATGTACTGACTTGTTATATATACAATGTGCAAAAAGTATTTTGTAATATCTTGATGTATGTTAAAGAGCAAGTCGCCAAAAGTTGCGAAACTCTTAATAAATAAATAAAATGAAAAATTAGAAAAGATACAGTGATCTAGACTCAATGGGTAAAGTATTATTGTCTTTCTTGGTTTTCTCTTTATTTTTTCAATTACAAAAAAAAAATCATATCAAAATACGTAGCAAAAATATGTATTTATGGCACAATGTGTAAAAATATGGATGTTTTACAAAATATGACAAATAAAAACCCGTTTAAATGATTAAAAATCACTTAAAACGAGCAGAATTTCATCAACAATTATTATTTAAGAATCAGGAAAAAATATGTAAATACAATAACATCCATTCCCTAGTAATAACCAATAAAGAAATGAAATAATACAAAAATTTTGTTGAGAGGAGATCGTTGTCCGTTGGGAATGCGAAGATAGATTTATTCAGGGTTAGGTCGTGGAATCTTAATAAAACTACAATTTTGATATTAAATAAAAAAAACTTTTTCTAATAAAAAATGTAGTTTTATTAAAATACCACGACCAAACCCTGAAAAAATGTAACTTCGTTAAAATTTTTGAATTCAGATTCTTTTAATAGGAATTAAAATTACCAACAAATTTGTGTGATACAGTCGTATCAAAAATCCTGCAAAACATTTCGAATGAAGAAAGGGATGGACTTCACGTACACGTTCCGCCTGGAGGAAATGCTATCACGAGGCTGGTCCTGAATAGCTTAGAGAATTCCTGTAGGAAACATGTAGGTGAGCAGGTTGAATACATCACTTGGGTGCCAAGAACTTCTTCAACATTTTAATTAACTCGGACCATTGTGGGGAAAGTATCAATTCAGCGATTGAATAGAATGTAATTAATTAAATAATCCGTAGTTAATAATAAATGGACGTTAAAAAAATTTAAATAAATAATTAAATAATCTCTGCTTAATGGTAGAGCGTACATATATATATTCTTGATGGTACGACTTCTATTTCCAGCGGCAGCTCTTCTACTTCCTTTCTACTAAAAAAAAAAAAAAAATTATATAGTTTTATTTTTTTGTTATTTTTTAAATTTTAAGATAAGATAAGAATAAGATTAACGTAATTTAGGTATAAGTAGAAAATGTATTACTTTTTTTAGACTTTAACATAGGATAAGATTAACGCACATGTCCAAAAAAAAAAAAAAAAAAAAAAAATTATATAGTTTTATTTTTTTGTTATTTTTTAAATTTTAAGATAAGAATAAGATTAACATAATTTAGGTATAAGTAGAAAACGTATTACTTCTTTTAGATTTTAACATAGGATAAGATTAACGTGCAGTATAAAAAAAAAATAATAAAAAATAAATAAATAAATAAATTAATTAAATTAAATAAATAGAATTAAATAAAATTATATTAACGTACATATAGGTATTAAAAAAAAAATTAAAAAAAAAATTATATAGTTTTATTTTTTTGTTATTTTTTAAATTTTAAGATAAGATAAGAATAAGATTAACATAATTTAGGTATAAGTAGAAAACGTATTACTTCTTTTAGATTTTAACATAGGATAAGATTAACGTGCAGTATAAAAAAAAAAAAAAATAAAATAAATAAATAAATGAATTAAATTAAATAAATAGAATTAAATAAAATTAGATTAACGTACATATAGGTATTAAAAAAAAAATTATATAGTTTTATTTTTGTTTGTTATTTTTTAATTTTAAGATAAGATAAAAATAAGATTAACGTAATTTAGGTATAAGGTGAAAACGTATTACTTCTTTTAGATTTTAACATAGGATAAGATTAACGTACAGTATAAAAATAAAAATAAAATAAATTAATTAAATAAAATAAATAAATAAAATAAATAAAAAAAACAGACAAATAAATAGAATTAAATAAAATTAGATTAACGTACATATAGGTATTGAAAAAAAAACAAAAAAAAAAAAAAAAACAGACTAGTTTTTAAGATAGGATAAGATTAACATACAGGTGCGTATACGTATTTAAAAAAAATGTGCTTACATATTTATTTAAGAGTAAATCCTAAGCTTTGTATTAGAAAAACAAAACAAAAACGATTTAACAGCTGGACGATTAAAACAGTAAGTTGTTCGTCCTAAATTTCTTTCCTTTCCTTTCTTCTACTTCCTCCTGCGATATTTCGCTGGAATCCTTTCTACCTTCGTAAGGCTATTTTTTGGTTACCACCAAGGATAAAAATAAATAGCCTGATGAAGCTGGAGAGGATTCCAGCGAAATATAGCAGGAAGAAGTTGGAGAGAAGAAGCACTGCAGGAGATAGACGACGCACAGTGGGGCCAAACGACATTTCGTCGTTCGACATTTCGTCGTTCGACATTTCGTCGTTCGACATTTCGTCGTTCGACATTTCGTCGTTCGACATTTCGTCGTTCAACATTTCGTCGTTCGACATTTCGTCGTTCGACATTTCGTTTCAAAAAAGGCTACATATATATATATAATAACACAGGCACACACACAAAAAAATATGTATTTTCCAAAGACATCAAACATATATTCTTATGTATTTCGACACGCTGAATCCGAATCCTGAGTCCGTTTCATCCCATCACGTCAGGTTTACGAGCATTTGAAGGCCAAATTTCGCAAGAAGAAATATCAAGTGCTTTCATGATTTTGAAGGTCGCTGGATTCGAATCTGAGGTCTGTTTTACCTCATCAGCTAAAAATTAAGTTAATTTCAAGGACAAATATGTCTACTTTGCAAAAAAAAAAAAAAAAAAAAAAAAAAAAAAAAAAAAAAAAAAAAAAAAATTTGTCCGCAAATTAATTGTTTGCAAAATAAACATATTTGTCCTTGAAATGACCTTCATTTTGCGTCGATATGGTGAAACACATCTCGGATCCGAATTCATCGACCCTCAAAACCATGGAAGCTCTAGTTATTTCTTCTTTAACGTCTTCATTCGAAATTTGTCCTTCAAATTGACGTGATGGGGTGAAACGGTCACCGGATTTGGATTCAGCGTGTCGAAATATATAAGGATATGTATGGTGTCTTTGGAAATTACCACTTTTTTTGTGGGTGTGTGTGTGTGTGTGTGTGCCTGTATAGTTATTATTGAACAAATATACAAGCTCATTCTCTTCGGATTCCACCTGCATACTACGGTTTTGATTAAAGAAAAAGTTAATTTAAGAGGAATATGTCGGATAATGAAATAAATATTGATAATTCTGAATGGAGGCGCGTATAGTAAGTGGAATGAATGAACTTTCTGCTGGTGAGAGTGGGTTGATGGTCACTTTCTTTGGCATTGGTTCTCGGCACGCTCTATAGCCTTGTCACCCGCTGTGTTCCTTCTTCCTTTTCCTATAGGAAACACGCTACGGGGCGGGGGGGGGGGGGGTCGTTTCATCGCCCCTGCTTACTCTGGGCTCACGCGATTACTGTAATTGATGAAATAATGACTGGTTATTATCGTCGCACTCGTAACATAATCGTCATGAACCCTCTGTCATATATTGTACTACAGTCGTGTATACTTAATAATAGGACTGTTATTTTGGTTTCTCCTTGGAAAAATAAGTGTACTTTGAATGAATACAGATGAAGAATTATGTATATGTATGTAAATTCTTTCATTTAAGCCCCCCCCCCCTCCTTCGTAAGGAAACCCGCTTAGGATAACTACCCTGGTGTCGCAATTCGGAAGTGCTGAATAGAAAAATTCAAGCTTTCAGAAAATAACGATGTATCTATCTATCTATCTATATATATATATATATATATATATATATATATATATATATATATAAGTACGGCCCGGTGTCTGTGAGAGCTAAGGCGAAGCACTCCATGCCAAAGGGAGTGGGTTCGATTCCCACTAGGAGTGGTGGCTTTTTTTTCGAAAAAAGAAAATGCAATAGCCCTGTCCTGACTAGAAAAGGGTGATAACTACAGATAATGCGTCCTAAAATTTCTTGTAAATAATGAATGGACGTTAAAATTTAAATAAATAATTAAAAAAAATATATATGACTGACATATCTTTCATTGGAAGAGAAAAGGCAAAATTGAAAAAAAAAAAAATCGATTGTTTTATCTTTTTTTCCTCGCCTTGTTTCTCGGGCTCGCTTTTTGTTCTCTCACAGTTTCAAAAAAAAAAAAAATTAATTATATAACAGTATGTATATGTATAATTCCAATTGTATAATTGGATATAAGAATAATAAATTGGGATTTAAGCAAATGCGGATGCCCATAAATAAATAAATAAAAATAACTATAATTTATATATATTTATATAAATATGTTTGTTTGTTCGCTCACTAGCTTTTTTAAAAATGGTCCGATTTGTCACTTCCGTTACATTTTCGCGTTCGCCATATCAAAACAATTACTCTTTTCATACGTCTAGGTGGAGACCATCGTTACTGGTACTGTTGGGAGCGTTTACCAAAAAAATATTTATTTTCAAGCCAATTTTGTGTAAGTACCGAGTCTGGTATATGCAAAGGGTCGAGCGTTAAAGCTTTTTCGCTCCATGGGTCATACTCTTCTTTTCCTAGGCTCGAGCAAGTGTTGAAACGTTGGTATTTTGTTGGATTCATGGGATTTGGATTAATTTGCTACAATTATATGTGCTCTGTATGAGTAAAAATTATACAGAGCAAATCGCCTTGGTTGCCGAATCTCGTCAATAAATAAATTATATTTATTAGCCAGCAGAATCCTTCTACCGGAACATGGTTTATTTGGGAAAAATACGCACAAAAAAATTGTAACGGCTTCATTTTTACGCTACTAGGCTTCCAGGCAAACGTTTTATAAGTAAGTAACTCAGTGTTTCTCCTTCTTCTTCAACAGAAAATCAGAAAAATCTTAACCAGAATGCAGCTTTTATTTACATAGCTATAGATAACATACATTCACAGAATACAAAGCCTGTTTCATTAAACAGTTAAATAATAAATGTGCTCATACTTAGTTCAAAAAAAGCAAAGATAAATTAGAAACCATAAGTAATATTAAAATCTAACAACGCAAATAAAGTTAAAGAATAAACAAAAAAAAAAAATCTTCCTACTGGGCAACTATAACTTGGAACTTTTCATTTATCGGTAACCAGACATGAGAAAGCAGGAGTCTTGGGAAATATCTCATTTTTCAAAAGTGACAATTTCTGACAATTCACTCTTCTCTAACTGCTCAGAATCAGAGTTTCGTACCCGTGACTGGTTGGGAAATCTTAGTAAATGTAAAGCATCAATTCGAAAGCTTATTACATAGCCTTCAAATACGGCCCCCCTTTTGTTACCTCTTGTTTAGTTTTAAGATGATTAGATAGTTAGCCGCCGAGGTGATAAGTAAAGATGGAATGGTTGGGATTCGGCTAAATAAACCTCAATATGATTTTGTTTTAAAAAATCTATATTTCGGACGTTTCGGCTACTCATTGGTAGCCTTCGTCAGCTAAAATGACAAAAAAAGAAATTAATACAAAAACAAAAAAAATATAATTGTGATAGGTAACAGAACTATAAATACAATTAACTTATAAAAGAACATATCGTCTTAAATTCTTAGTATGAGTAGAATGAAAAAGTAAATAGGTACAATAATTGATTTTAATAGTAATTAGTAACATTAATTGATTTTACAAAGAAATAAGAAACTACATACCAATGACAAATATAGTAGCTAATAGTAACATTAATAAATTTTACAAAGAAATAAGATACTACGTACCAATGGAAATGCCGAGCGGCAGAGGAAGACCAAGGTTGGCAACGCATTTTCCCCTCAAATTGCCTCGCGCTGATGAAATTATTAATTTACGAAGATCCTGAGGGTTTGACTTTGAAGTAATTAGCGTTGTTAGGGTCTCGTAAATATTCTATCACTCTTCCTCTGCCGCTCGGCATTTCCATTGGTATGTAGTATCTTATTTCTTTGTAAAATTTATTAATGTTACTATTAGCTACTATATTTGTCATTGGTATGTAGTTTCTTATTTCTTTGTAAAATCAATTAATGTTACTAATTACTATTAAAATCAATTATTGTACCTATTTACTTTTTCATTCTACTCATACTAAGAATTTAAGACGATATGTTCTTTTATAAGTTAATTGTATCTATAGTTTTTTTACCTATCACAATTATATTTTTTTTTGTTTTTGTATTAATTTCTTTTTTTGTAAATTTAGCTGACGAAGGCTACCAATGAGTAGCCGAAACGTCCGAAATATAGATTTTTTAAAACCAAATCATGTTGAGGTTTATTTAGCCGAATCCCAACCATTCCATCTTTACTTGTTCAGTTTTAGTTGCCTGTTTAACTCATTGCTCTGATATTCTTGTTACCATATATTTTTTGTTAACCTTTTAGCTGTTAGACCTTGTTTTTTACCTTTTTTAGTGTATACTTTTCATTTTAGATTCATTTATATTCTGTTAACTTCTTAGTACGGAGATTGAATGTGCCAAAAAGAAAATATATATATATATGTATATATATATATATATGTATATATATATATATATGTATATATATATATGTATATATATATATGTATATATATATATATATATATATATATATATATATATATATATATAGGGGCGAGGTTAGCTCAGTGGTAGAGCACTCGAATAATGAACTGGAGGACCAGGTTCAAAACCCAAGCGCGCACTGAAGATTTTTTCTTCTAGTGCTGCCGTTCGAGGGTTGGATTTGGGGTCCCAGATCGTCCCTAGGCTCACCCAGCCTTTAATTAATTTAATTAATAATGGGTACCTTGAGTGCTAATGACTCTAGCAGTCGAAGCAGCCAAGGGGAAAATCAGGCGGCCGGAGCATAGTATTGACCACACTATCTCCCTAGTGTGCCGTATGGTCAAGAATCAGATACCTCTACTGTATCTGCTCCTCTGGGCCCTTGTGGCCTGTTACGGGACTGACTTTTTTTTTTTTTTTTTTTTTTTTTTTTTTTTTTATTTAATTATTAATAAATCATGGTTAAGTACCAAAAATAAAATAAAAAAAACTGATCGGATTGTTTATGAAAGTAAATGGAATCTTTTATATTAGTTTATTTTTAATTTTAATTTGATAAGCCACTATTTTCCCCCCAAAGGTCAGCCATCTATGTCGTAATCGCTCTCTAAACAAATGCATCATTATGAATGAGATCACTTCGGGCAGATGTACTAACAAGAACAAAACAAATATATATAAAATGAAGAGTACCAGTTTAAAAAAAAAAAAAGAATAAAGATAAAAAAAGAAAAGGCAAATGAATGAAAATTAAAAAAAAAAAAAATAATAATAAAAAAGTACCGGTTTTATATAAAAAGAAAAAAAAAAAGGAAGAAAAGATATTCAGGAGCATGCGGTGAATAATTCGTGTAGCTGTTTTGCACGGTAGGGCGATGACGACCATGGGGTTCTTTCGCCCAAAAATACCACAAACAAACAAATACGGTTCTTATGCGATTTTTGATAGAGCGGTCTCATTTAGAGAAATCGGTGCTTAAATGGAGTAATTTCCGCTTAGGATACTGTCAGTTTTCTGTTGTGGCGCCTCAGATCTTGCTTTGCTTTAAGATTTCATTTTACGTTTTTACATTCTTTACGAATGATCAAGATGAAATATTAACTGTTTCTATTTTAAGCTTTTCAAATGACACTAGGGATAAGAACGGAAACGCGCTAAGATGACGCAGCTCCTGCGAGTCGGACGTTTTAATAATACATGCTCATAGCTTCATTTTCCGTGCTCTCATTACTATAGAAAGTGAAAGGAAGCTGAAGCTGGATTGGAAGGAGGAATACCCCGGTGAGAAACCGATCCCTATCAGGCGTAGCAAGAGGGAGGTTCTTCCTCTACTTCTTCCATCAATGGGAAGGAAAGACAAGTTCAAGGACGGCGTTACTTAGAGCCTTGGCCTAGATGTGAAGGCTGGCCTCAGAACAGACCAGCCAGTGGAACAACTTTCTCCCTCCAATGGCCATTAATAATAACAGTCCAGTTCGTCTTCGATTCGTCGGGAAGATGAGAAGCGCTTATCTCTCAATTAGACTAAAGATCCTTGGATTGTTATTTACTTAAAAACTACTGCGGAAAACAAAATTCGGGTCTTTCTGCGAAGACCACATCCAGTTACTTTGAAGTATCTCTCATGATTTTAAACAGTGATTTTGGTACCTACGGTTAGCTTATAGGTTCTTTGCAGGTTATCTATTTTTTTCTTTACAGGTTATCTAAGGTTAGAAACCATATTAAATAAATATAGTAATCAAAACTTAATATAGTAATGAAAAGTATTTAAAATCACTGCAATCACTACTAAAAGTAACTTTTTTTGACTACTAGATTTATATAATATAACAAACCCTTAGATAACTTGTATTTGTAAGTAATACTTTTAGGCTTGTAAAACATAAATGAAAATAAGCAGCATATATTTCAGCAAGCAATATTTATGAAAAGGTTAATATTATAAAAATCAATGGTAATTGTGAAGTTTAGGGGCCTCCTCGCCGATTTTTTGTCCGGTGGTTCTATAACATATTTATGTTTTATATTTATTTCGCATAATGGGCATACGCGCTATGAGTTTCCGCTCTCTACGCTACCTCAAGAAGATATCAAAACTCTTGTCAATCCAACCCGCTAAAATTAATAGAATTCTATTAATTTTTGCGAGTTGGATTGGCTTGAGTGTTAAAGGTTACTTTACTACCAGCAACAATCAATAGAAAAGCCCATAGGAGTAGCCAATAGAAAAGCTAATGAGTTACGCGCGTGCGCTGAATGACTTATAATCAGTACAGACACCTCACAAGTAACTTGATGTGGTCTTCGCACAAAGACCTCAAAATTCAAGACCTATTCTAAAACCTAGAAAAATGTGACCAGGAAATGGGTATTTCACGAAACAAAATTCAAAACATAGCGGTTGCTATTTTTTCATTCTGTTCCAGGATTTTGAACCTGGTTTTAATACCGTCGCAATCTAGAGCAGTTTGCTTTCCTAACCTGCATAACAGTGAACTTTAGTGCTTAATAGCGTTTTTCCTAGTTGAGAGCGGCATTTTTTTTTTTTTTTTTTTTTTTTTTTTTTTTTTTTTTTTAACGGATTCGTGTTTAGTGCATCAAAATACGTTACAGAACAACACGTAAAAACAAAATGGGTAAGGAGACCCCTAAACTTCACAATTACCAAATGATTTACTACCTGACACAATGTAATACTCACAAAAACGCTATTTGGACATAAACACACATACACACATTAGTAGAGACTGGAAGAAAGAGATAGAGAAAGTATTTTAAAGTGACGATTCTCGGTAAGCGGTAATTAGCATCTTAGTGGATTTTATGGACATTTTTAAAAGCTGTTTCATTTACTCGACCGGTATATTTGCAATTATGCTGTGTTATCTAAAAGAAATGACGAGCTCGGGGGTTAACTTGAAACGATTAGCGGAGAAAACTCACTAAAATTAATTACTAATAGACAATCATTAATTATGACTGTAAAAATGAGCTTTGATTACGGTGCTTTCTCCAGCCTCCTCGAGATAATGTCGTATAATGTATTTACGGCCGAGGTTTCTCTAATTTTGTTCTATGAAAGCGTCCAATTATCCATACTAAGGTTATGATTGAACTCAGTAATTGTCTCTCCTCGCTAGTTGTTAATCCTTAGAACTAAAATTAGATCCGTGTTCATTTGCCTGAACGAACACGGACATGCGCATTAAAATGCATTTCTTATGTTTGTAGACATTTATGGGACATGTTCTATTCTAAAATGCTCAACAAATTGGGGGTAAGCGGATATTGCTAAACAAATGGACCAACTTTAATAGAATTTCAAGCCTGACTCGCAAAAACTCCATCATCTTAGCGAGTTTCCTATTAATCTCTAGGGCCATTTGGAAAGCTTGAAATAGAAACAGTTATTATTTTGGTTGGAGGGGTCTCCCGTGGTCTAATGGCTAGCGCCTTGGATTCATAAGCGGGAGATGGTGGGTTCGATTCCCAACCTCCGGCAGGAATTTTATCATCCCACGGCTCGCTGGTAAAATTCCTCGCTACACCCTGGATGTCGGCGCTAATGACCTAGATGTAGATGCGCCGTAAAAAAAACAAAAAAAAAAAAAAAAAAAAAAAAAAAAAAAAAAAAAAAGAAAAAAAAACACGATAACCACAACGTTTCTCATTTTCTTGTCTCCTTTTACTATAATACTAATTTTACAGGTAATTGCAATGCAAACGAAAAAAATAACCAATTGAAAACCGTTCAAAAGAACAAAACAAACACATTTGAAGTTTTAAGCACTTATTTCTCCGATTGACATCGCCAAATCAAAAATAGCTTCAGACCTTCCACATACCACGATTTCACGACCCGTTTCGAGATATTTACGAAAATATATGAAGATCCCAAAACTTTTCAAGATGTAAACAACCTAGTATATTTCAATTGAATTCCACGATTTCCTATGAATGGAGGGAGGAAACACGCTAAAAATGGACCGACTTTAATGACATTTAGTAGAAAAATAATTTGTTTTAATTTGAAGGTGAACTTGAGCCTTCAGAATCCTGTTCTGTTAACCAACAGAATCCGCCTTGCGGAAACGATTTAGTGGCGAAATTAGCAGTAAAAAAATTGTTTATGCCATACAATACTTCCAGGTACAAGTTTTTTTGGTAATAAGGCGTGGGGAATCTAATGAAACACTTTCCAAGGTCATTTCTATAACCGTTGCCGAGGCTTAAAGAAAAAACAATATTTTTCTTGAGATTTTTGGTAAACCGTAGTTGATGTAAAACTTCTATTCGAAATATTATAAAATTTCCTACAAAAACGTTTTTATGTGGATTTTGATAAAGTGATCTCATTCGGTGAGCGCGGAGTAATTTCATTTTAGGATATCCTCAGTTTTCTTTGTAGTGCCGAGGACCAAGACATTTTCCACGAAGGATTAAGACAAAACATTAATTGTTCTAATTTTAAGCTTTGGAAATGAAACTCAGGTAGGGATTAGAAGGGGAAAGCGCTAAGATGACGCAGTTCCTGCGAGTAGGATTTCCCAACCGGTTTCCTGAAAAATAAGGATTTACCAAAAAAAAAAAAAAAAAAAAAAAAAAAAAAAAAAAAAAAAAAAAAAAAAAAAAACGTTCGGCTCGACACGGTTTTAGATATGACCTTCAAATGGTTTCATTTGCTTCCCCACCTGGAAGCCTAGTAACGCCAATACGTTAACGCTTCGGGTTTTTCGCGAAAATTGTGCCCAAAAAACAATGCTTCGATGGGCAGATTTTGATGATTTTTGTACCAAATTTCATTTAAATCATTTTTGATTCTGTCAGAGAGCAAACGGACAAATATATATATATATATATATATATATATATATATATATATATATATATATATATATATATATATATATATATAAATTTGGACCACCATTACTTTCATGACCTATGGGTTTTGAATCGTGATCTATGGAAAATTTTCTAGTCGGCAGTTCCGGATTGCTTCATGAGGTCAACCTCATAAGCGGTTTCCTCCCTATGGAGGTAACAAATGTGTATGTGTGTGTGTTTGTAGAAGAGATATTGATATTTGATATTTATTTATTAAGAGTATCGCAACTTTTGGCGACTTGCTCTTTAACAGTACATCAAGATATTACAAAATACTTTTTGCACATTGTGTATATAACAAGTCGGTATATTTTATGAGTATAGCTAGTACATTAGTGAGCTAATTAATAATAGCAATAACATTTCTTATATAATATATTTCACAATAACAATACGGTAATATAATGATATTAAATAGAGTGTGAAGAGGAAAAAAAAAGTGGGGGGGGGGGGGGTAGAAGAGGTAAGATTATATTGGAGATAGGGCTTTATTAGCGCGGTTCCTCCCTCCCCCATAGGGAGGAACCCCGCTTATAAGGTTGATACAATGAAACAATCCGGAAGTGCCGACTAGAAAATTTCGCGTTTCAGAACCCCTAGAGACCGAAAATAACGGTGGTTCAAAATTGTATATATATATATGTATATATTTATTTATTTATTTATATATATATATATATATATATATATATATTTGTCTGTTCGCTCTGTAGCTCCCAGACGAATGGTCCGATTTTGATGAAATTTGGTACAAAAAGCTTTCGTCTAATTTGAAAGGTCAAGTTTGTTAACCAGCAAAATCCACCTACTGGAAGATGGCGTTTGGGGCCAAATTCGCGCTAAAAAAATCGTAACGCTTACGTTTTTGAGTTCATAAGCTTGTAAGTACTCGTTTTATATGCTTCCTGGGCTAGGGAAACGAATGAAACCATTTTCAAGGCGATAGCTTTAACCGTTTTCGAGAAAAACGGAAAAATAGTTTTTGAATACCGTTTTTGGTTTGGGTACTTAGAATTATGGGATACAGTTGAAACATTTTCTGCATGTTCGAATTTCATCAGCACTAATATGTTGAAATTTTTGTTACGTTTAGAGTAAAGGAAGGGTTAGAATAAAATATTTTATTAACAGACAAAAAAAGTTTTGGTAACTTTGTATAATTTCGTTAGTATTCGAGATACTAACGAAATTATACAAAGTTACCAAAACTTTTTTTGTCTGTTAATAAAATATTTTATTCTAACCCTTCCATTACTCTAAACGTAACAAAAATTTCAACATATTAGTGTTGATGAAACTCAAACATGCAGAAAATTTTTCAACTGTATCCCATAATTCTAAGTACCACAATCAAAGACAAAGAACCCTCCCTAGGAAGGACGCTAGGCAGTTGAAAAGCTATATATCTTGGAAATCCATATCTCTAACATTAAATTGTTTTTCTTATTTTTCTTAACCTGTTTTATTTTCAAATACATTATCCAACAATAAGCAATTAAAAAATAACAAGGAATAAAAAACAGACAAAAAGAACAGTTCGAATAAGCGAAATCAATTACTTTAAAGTGTTAAGCTCTTATTTCTCCGATTGACATCTCCTAATCAAAACTTTCATTAGAACCTTTTTTTTAGAGCATTTAATAAGCTTTCTAATGGTATTCTTTCGTTTACCAAGATTCTCAACCTTTTTCGAGATATTAAGGAAAGTAAACAAAGTTAATAAAACTTTTTATGTCTGTTAATAAAATATTTTATTCTTACCCTTCCTTAACTCCAAACGTAACCAAAATTTCAACATATTAGTGCTGATGAAATTCGAACATGCAGAAAATGTTTCAACTGAATCCAATGATTCTAAGTACCCAAAACAAAAACGGTATTCAAATAATATATTTTCAATTTTCTCGAAAACGGTTAAAGCTATCGCCTTGAAAATGGTTTCATTCCTTTTCCTAGCCCAGGAAACATATAAAACGAGTACTTAGAAGCTTATGAACTCAAAAACGTAAGCGTTACGATTTTTTTTGCGGGAATTTCGCCCCAAACGCCATCTTCCAGTAGGCGGATTTTGCTGGTTAACGAACTTGACCTTTCAAATTGGACGACGGATTTTTGTACCAAATTTCATCACAATCGGACCATTAGGGAAGCCAGAAATGAGCGAACAGACAAATATATATATATATATATATATATATATATATATATATATATACAAATTTGAACCACCGTTATTTTCGGTCTCTAGGGGTTCTGAAACGCGAAATTTTCTTCGAAAACCGTTGACAATCTTCTGAAGCGGAAGATTACCATTCGGAAGCTTACTAAATGCTCTACAAAAAAGGTTCTAAAGAAAGTTTTAATTAGGCGATGTCAATCGGAGAAATAAGTGCTTAAAGCTTTAAATTAATTGATTTCGTTTATTCCGATGGTTCTTTTTGTCTGTTTTATTTCTTGTTATTTTTTAATTTATTATAGTTGGATAATGTATTTGACAATAAAACTGGTTAAGTAAAATAACAAAAACAATTCATTGTTAGAAATATAGATTTCCAAGATTCCAAGACCTTGTCACTAGCGGGTCCGCCAGGTAAGATTGTAAATCATGACCTTTCATTTTTAAATGTAGGTTATTTAACTTAATTCGCTTCCCGTTCGGGCTGTCTCTCAGGGAAGTGTGGACTCCTCAGACGAGGAAGGCTATTACAAGCCAAATTTGCCAATCAATGATTAAAAAAAAAAAAATTGTCTTAAAAATGTAAATAATTTTATAAAGGCTATTTCGTTCATTATTTTAAATTAACTTTAGGAGGTAAATAGGAGATAGGGCTAGATTTTTGAATATAGGTTATTTATCCTTAAGTGAGTTAGTATGGTGTTAAAATGTGGACTATTTTCGGCAAGTAAGTCGTGAGGAATTGTTAGGTTGTCTCGTAATCTGCAGTCAGTAAGTATGTGTTTAACTGTTTATGTCTCGTTACAACATGTAGAAGAGAGGGATTGTTAGGTTGTCTCGTAATATGGAGTCAGTAAGTATGTGTTTAACTGTTAATGTCTCGTTACGACATGTAGGAGAGAGGGATTGTTAGGTTGTCTCGTAATCTGCAGTCAGTAAGTACGTGTTTAACTGTTAATGTCTCGTTACAACATGTAGAAGAGAGGGATTGTTAGGTTGTCTCGTAATCTGGAGTCAGTAAGTATGTGTTTAACTGTTAATGTCTCGTTACAACATGTAGAAGAGAGGGATTGTTATAATTACAGGGACTACAATTTGATTTTTCATTGCAAAAGAGCTACATATAGCATTAGTTCAGAAAACAAAGAGTTGGTTAATCGAATCGAGACTATCAGTGTTTTAGGAGTGGCCTTTAACCCCTAACCCGCGTTTCTCATCAAAATATTAATTCATATATCTATAAAACTAAAAATAGGACTGTTCCTTTAGTCTCTAATCAAAGATTTTTTCAGGGTAATCGAATTTTATGTTTGGACTCGATATTTTAAACAGCTGACTAGACTCACAGCTGACTGTTGCTTTGGAGATAATCCTCTCTCATGATGTGGCCATTCTAGCGGAAGGGTTCACTTTCGTTTCATTTGGCTGTATCTAGTTTTTAGCCTACTGAAGAGGCGTCCAAAGATGCGAAACATTTAGAGCCAATTTTAATAAATTGACGTTTATGTTAATTTGATAATTTATTCATTGAGCTTCCTCGTGCAAAAGAAAGAATCAAAGTATAAATATAAAAATCGAGGCCACCATAAATTCTCTATTCACGCAAAAAAACTAAGCTTAAAAAAATCACGGAAGATGTTTTTTATCTAAAAGGCTAACTAATTAAAATTTTAGCGGACTGAATAAGTCATTTTGTTGTTGTTTTTTCTTAATTTATGGGACCGGAGTTCCTGTGAGACAAAATATTTTATTATATTTATTAATGTCCAGGAAGCAGATGACACAACAAATTTTTTTACATTTATTATTGTTTTTTTCTTAATTATTTCTCTTTATACAATATTTTGCGATTTTAAAGCAAAATGACTAATCTTTTTTATAGGGTCATTAAAGCGAATATATTTAGCGGATAGTGTCCTTATCAATGGGTGCAATTATTTTTTTTTACATATTATTATACAAATTCTTATGTGTTTTGCTTAGTTCACTATCGTTTTATCAATTATTGTTGATGTTAATGTTTTAATAAATAAATCTATTATTCAAGGTCAAGTGTTAGTTATTTTATTCTGGTTAGACATGAAATTTTGTTTGAGTCTACGAATGTTTGTCTGATCGCATTAGAATTAATGGAATTTTAGTCAAAAGCGTAATTATATTTTGTTATTTATAAGTTATTTATAAAAAATATGTTTAAATTCATGTATTCATGTCTACAGAAAATTTCCCTATTAAGTTATATAAGCTCTAACTAAAAATTATTTGTCAAAAAGAATTACGTTTAAGGATTTTAAAAAAAAAGGGCAAAGCAATACACAAGAAAATATCCTACCTTATATGCAAAGGCTTTTCCCAGTCCATCTGTGCCTCCAGTGACTACTGTAAAAAGCAAAAAAATAAAACCATTAATTTTGTTAGTAATATAATACTATTACTATATTACTGGGAGCTTCGAAATGAATATTGGGGTTTAACGCTTTATAATAACACAGGTCAACAATTGATCTAAAAACAACATTCGGAGTGGTGTGGTCTTTATGGGGTTTTGGTGTCGCTGATTATGGTGAGCGGGTTGGTTAACCTTCATCACATCAGATTCGAGGTCATTTGAAGGTCAAATAGAGAATAAATCCGTAGGAATACCCTGCGTGATCCTCCTGAAGCACAAACATCGACGGCGAAAAAGTATTGATATCCCCCAGAAACACTAACATCGAAGAAAAGGGGTCTTTTTGCGAAGACCACATCCAGTTACTTTTGAAGTAGCAGTAGTGATTTATAACAGTTACTCGTACTCGCTGATAAGCTTACTGATTAGCTTACTGGTTCTTTGCTGGTTATCTACGGTTATAATTCATATTAGATAATGGCAAGCAATATTTATTAATAAAAAGGTTAATATGATCAAAATAAATTCTCTCAACTATGAAATAAGTTATTAAGCATTAAAGTTGACTGTTTTGCAGGTTATGAAGGATAACAAACAACGTTATTTGGAAACAAACATACTTTATTCCTTTTCTCTCTCTCTTTTGGATATCTTACATTTATTAGGCATTACATGCTATGCGTTTCCGCTCGCTCAAGAAAATATCAAAACCCTAGTCAATCCAACTCGCAATTAATAGAATTACATTAATTTTAGCGACTCTAGTCTATCCAACACGCTAAAATTAATAGGATTCCATTAATTTTTCCAAGTAAGAAACCAATCCCTTTTTCTTTGTCAGGAACATCGCGAACTAATTGTAAAAGTCTCATTTTTCTCACTAACATAAGCAGAGCATTTTCATAAGCAAAAGCTAATTCACTGATGAAGGTTACTTTACTCCCAGCAAGAACCAATGCTATTGGTCATCGGAATCCTCCAATAGGAAGGCAAATAAGTTATGCGCATGCGCTGAATCACTGATACAATCACTACTGATACTTCAAAAGTAACTGGATGTGGTCTTCGCAAAAGACCAAAAAAAAAGAGGCCAAGTCCCAGGCCCCTCCTAAAAACGGGTTGCCAATGAATGTTACGATATCATAGTTTTGGGCCAAGTTTTAGGCTAATAATACCCTCTCACTTATTTTTACAATTACAGCTTGGCCAGTTTTCGTTAACTTACATTCGGCCGCGGCCGCGTTTAACTTACATAAACCCGATCGTTCTGTTCTAAGCCATCAAAGAGTTTATAATAATCCTGAATCGTTACCCTAAGGGCCTGAATTTTTAAATGCCAGACATTTTATAATAAATTCGATTGTTATAGCGGCCATCATTCAACGAAGACTAGCCACGTTGGAATTGCACAAATAATTGAGAGGGTATTATTAGCTTATTGACAAGGTATTAAGAGCCTAAAAATTGGCCCAATACTATGATGTCATAACTTTTATAGGCAAACTGTTTTTGGGTGGGGCCTGGAATTTGGCCTCTATTTTTAAACGTTTTTTGGGGATATTCTTATATATCTCGAAACCGGTTGGGAGATGTATTCGTAAGCTTATTAAATTACCTACTAAGATGGTTCTAACGCGTTTTCCGATATAGTGATCTCATTCCAAGAATTGGTGCTTAAAAATAGACCTTTTAAGCTTCGTTCTTTTGAACGGGTTTTCTCGTTTTCTGCCTCAGTCTTAAATTGTTTTTGTTTTTTCCCCATTGAAACACTGTAAGTAAATGAGAAGCTGTTATCATGACTTGTTGTTTGTCATAGCTGAAGTCGAGGAGGTGGAGGTAGTCATTTCCGCTTGGCTACTTCCAGTTTCCTGTTGCATAAATCTCACTTAACAACGCGAAGTTTTTGCACGTGGTCTTAAAATTTTTCACGAAATATCAAAACATAGTATTTAAAGTTTCTGTTCCACGTTTTCCAAAAACTGGAAACAAGAACGGAAGGTGCAAATATTAAGCAGTTCCTGAAAGTCAGACATTTGATGGCACTTTTAGGAACTTCCTGCGTCTAGCGCAGAGCCTTGATGACAAGGAAACATAACAAATAATATAAAAATACACGAAGTCATTCAAATGTAAATTCCTGAAAAGAATGGCGGCTAAGGCTTCGACCATGTACATCAACGGGTTTAGTGTAAAAAAAGCCAGTCCAAGGATAATGTGTTTGCTCACTTAGGACCGGCGTTGACCCTCACAACAACTACCATACACGCTGGATTGTTTCGTTTGTGGAGATTTTAGTCATCTCTAGACAATATGCTTAACTATCATACACGCTGGATTGTTTCGTTTGTGGAGGTTTTAGTCATCTCTAGACAATATGCTTAACTATCATACACGCTGGATTGGTTCGTTTGTGGAGGTTTGAGTCATCTCTAGACAATATGCGTAACTATCATACACGCTAGATTGTTTCGTTTGTGGAGGTTTTAGTCATCTCTAGACAATATGCTTAACTATCATACACGCTGGATTGTTTCGTTTGTGGAGGTTTTACTCATCTTTAGACAATATGCATAACTATCGTGTCCTTGAAAATTAAGCTAGTATCATTATAAACATTATCACTGCAGTGAACGTCAGTATTCTCATTAAAATAAATAATTAGAAAGTTTTTTTTTCGTTCATTCATTTATTAAGGCATGACATCGTTTACATCATTAACAAAACCGGATAAAATTTAGATTAGATCAGTTGATGTTGTGTTATCTTCAGTTATTAACAGATGATAGTTGATGAAGGAATGTGGTCGCATTCGTGAACATTTCATCACTCAATATCCTTCCTAGGACTGGGTGGATTGAAAACGTTAAGGACTGAGTGGGGTACGCTCGAACCCCAACTTTAAATTTCAATTTTACTTACTAAACCACAATTAATATTTTTTTCATTAATGTATGTAATATTTAGGTATATTATAGGTTAAAATAAAATTAAAGCGAACATAACATATTTTTTTATTATTTATTAATACATTTTTTAATAAATTTGTACATTTTTATAATAAAAATGATTGATTTACAAAAAAAAATTAATAATAATAAAATAAATTTACTTTACATTCATAAAAATCATGAAACCCAAAAAATATTAAAAAAAATAGAATTTAAAAAAAAATTGTTAATTTTCAACATTTATACAATTTATACATACATGATTATTTTTCGTATGTTTGGGACACATAAATTGTCCGCAGTTATTACACGATTTTTTTTTACTTTGGAAACGATTTTTCTAGGAAACAAATAGCGTCTTTCCATTCTTTTGGCCCCAGTTTCTGTAGCAGTCGACGTTGAAGTCTTGGGTTCTTGAGTTTCTTCGATGTTGAAAGAAATTGAACCACATTAACCCCATGTTCTTGAAATGATTAAGGTAATGTTACTGAATCGATTTACCACCAAGAAAAAGTAATTTGAAAGCTTTTTTTTTAAAAAAAAAAGAGTTTATTTATACTAAACTAAATTCGGTCACACTAAAGTGCCAGCGCACCCCAGGCCTGTTTGTTTAAATAACATGAAGTTCATTTAGTTTTTGATCCCTAGGATCAAGACGCTTGCAGAAAAAAACTCCTAGAAGGACTAATGGATATCTATAAATTTACAAAAATGGGAAGCGAAAAAGGAGCGGTGGGGTGCAGGATGACCCCACTCAGTCCTAGGATGGTTGAATGGTACTTCGGATAATCCATAAGATGTCGATCAATTTTATTTATTTGTTAAATTTTAACGTCCATTTATTATTAACTACGAGATCAACTAGCACTTTCCTCCGAAGGAAAGTAGCTATTGAGGTTGCTCTCATGACGGAATTTTTGAAAAATTTCTTAAAATCTTTATCGATCCTACCTAGTAGACACCGAAAATGACCCCCGTTAAAATTTATATCTATCTATCTATCTATGTATATATATATATATATATATATATATATATATATATATATATATATATATATATATATATTAAATATGTGTGTGTGTGTGTGTTTGTCTGTTAACACGATAGTGGCCAGAGTTTTTGTTTTTTTCTTCACGAAACTTGGTATACAGCATTCAATTAGCAAACGATTGAACGAGTTCGTGAACTACCAAAATCGGTCCACTGGAAGGGGGGCGGTTTACCCCTAACCCAAAACACCAATTTGACCATGCCAGCCGTAATATTTGATATATTTCAACGAAACTTGGTATTCGTAGTGGTAATATAGAGAGAAAAGTGAGATTTAAAAATAAACTAAATCGGTTCATTAGGAGGGGGGGGGGGGTTATTCCGGACCCACAATACCAATTCACCACTACCTGCCTTGATTTTTGTTATATTTCGACGAAACTCGGTATTCGTAGTGGTAATCAACAGGCAAATATGCGTTGAAAAAATAAACAAAGTCGGTTCATTAGGAGGAGGGTTTACTCCGGACCCAAATTACAAATATACTCATGCCGGTCGTAATTTCTGCAGTATTGTAACGAAACGCGGTATACGTCGTGGGTAACTCATGAGAAAGACGTTTTGTAAAAATGTTCTAAATCGGTCTATCTGAAAGGGGGGCTTACTTTGTAATATATTTCAATAGAATAGCCCGCCAGGCGTAGGTTCACAAGGCCGCCGCAAGGAGCGCTTTCTACCACTAATGAGACTGTATCCTCTTCCTGCGTCAGATCAAAAGGCGAAAATATGTAGTTTTTTGTATTAATGAAGTAGTGTAATAGGTGCCATGTGTAAACATAACTCAGGAAGCAAATTAATTACAAAATTAATAATTGAACACTTACTCCTTACAAAATTAAAAGAGAACTATTCATGTTTTTATTTTATTTTTATAGGATATTTTAAGCAAATTATTCTGGAAAGCAGTCTTCACTACCCAAATTCTGATGAAAGTGCTTAGTTATGCAGCTCCTGCGTGACGAACTTTTTTATAAATGAACACCTTCTTTACAGTCTCGTGGCTCTTTGGATTACAGATTTTTCCATATTCTTTTAAAGATCATGTGATAAGCAAAGAGTATGTTTTATTTTCCTTAAGGGGTAATACTACCTTGTAACGTTTTTAGCACTTTCCTCCGAAGGAAAGTAGCTATTGAGGTTGGACTCATGACGGAATTTTTGAAAAATGTCTTCAAATCTTTATCGATCCTACCTAGTAGACACCGAAAATGACCCCCGTTAAAATTTATATATATATATATATATATATATATATATATATATATATATGCATATATATATATATATATATATATATATATATATATATGTCTGTTAACACGATAGCGGCCAGAGTTTTTGTTTTTTCGTCACGAAACTTGGTATATAGCATTCAATTAGCAAACGATTGAACGAGTTCGTTAACCACCAAAGTCGGTCCACCGGAAGGGGGGGTTTACCCCGAACCCAAAACACTAATTTGACTATGTCAGCCGTAATATTTGTTATATTACAACGAAACTTGGTATTCGTAGTGGTAATATAGACAGAAAAGTGAGATATAAAAATGAACTAAATCGGTTCATTAGAAGGGGGGGTTTACTCTGGACCCACAATACCAATTCGCCACTACCAGCCGTGATTTTTGGTATATTTCGACGAAACTCGGTATTCGTAGTGGTAATCCACAGGTGAATATGTTTTGTAAAAATAAACTAAATCGGTTCATTAGGAGGGGGGTTTACTCCGGACCCACAATACCAATTCGCCACTTCCAGCCGTAATTTTTGGTATATTTCGACGAAACTCGGTATTCGTAGTGGTAATCTACAGTTAAATATGTGTTGTAAAAATAAACTAAATCGGTTCATTAGAAGGGGGGGTTTACTCCGGACCCAAATTCCTAATATACTCATACCGGTCGTAATTTCTGCTGTATTGTAACGAAACGCGGTATACATCGTGGGTAACTCATGAGAAAGAAGTGTTGTAAAAAGGAGCTGAATCGGTCAATCGTAAAGCGGGGGTTTAATTTGTAATATATTTCAATAGAAAAGCCCGCCAAACGTAGGTTCACAAAGCCGCCGCAAGGAGCGCTTTCTACCACTAGAGTGACTGTATCCTGTTCCTGCGTTGGATCAAAATACGATAATATGAGTTTTTTTGTATTTATTACGTAGTGTAGTAGGTACCATGTGTAAACATAACTCTGGAAGAAAATTAATAATTGATCAGTTACTCATTACAAATTTAAAAGAGAACTATTCATGTTTTTATTTAATTTATGTAGGATATTTTAAGCAAATTGTTCTGGAAAGCAGTCTACACTACCCAAATTCTGAGAAAAGTGCTTAGTTATGCAGCTCCTGCGTGACGGACTTTTTTAAGATTTCCTTTTTTATGGGCTCAAATGATTCCTTAACTAATCCAAAATGATATTCTAGAGTGTTTATCTGGCGGAACAGTTTTTAAATGTGTCAACAATTCCATTTTTCAACAAATGTCCCAATACATTTCGAAATTAAAAGCCTTTTTTTTATTACAAGAAATTATGAACGAAAAAATTAAAAAGAAAAAAATGTCGGTACACTTAACTTTAAAGTCGATTTTCTCAAAAGTATTTTTTTCCAATCGGGCGATAGGCTTGCACTTTCAACTTTCACCCGATCTACTTCAAATTTTAACTGCAGCTTTCTTATAATATTCGCTAGTAAAGTACGTAGGACATTATCGATGCATTGAATTATTTAACGATTTTTGTCGGAGAAAATGAAATATTGTTCACTATTTTTGAAAAAAAATAATATTTTTTTAAAAATCCTACTTACTTTTCTAGATTTTACTTGCTTCTTTCAAAATAATTTGAGGTTTTTGCTCTAGATTAAAACATACGCCTGTAGACTAACAACCACGAAAAAGAGTGTTTGCGTTAGTCTGACACAGCGCCGCCATTTTGATTTCACAGAATTAAAACTTTTTTTTCCCAGATAATTTAATATCCAACACAACAAAAACACATGACAACAAGGATAATGGACAACAAGGATGTTTTATGTGTTGTAAAACACATGACAACAAGGATAATGGGCAACAAGGATGTTTTATGTGTTGTAAAACACATGACATAAAGAATTGAAAAATATTAATTTATTTTATATTCATAAATTGGAAAAAATTACATTGATTTTTATCACAAAAGGTATTATTACCCCTTAAATCCTTTGATATTACTGCAATATTAGAAATATCGGCACTACTGATAATGCTGATAATGTCTATATCACTATATTATATTACATTTGATCAGGGAAAACATTCCTTACACTCTCGTGATACTTTGTATTACAGATTTCTGCATATTCTAAAGATTATCTGATAAGCTCAGAGTATGTAGTAATTTCCTTAAACCCTTCGATATCACTCTAGTATGGAAAAACCTTTGGCACTATATCACTATATTATACTACGTTATATCGAGGAAAAACTTCCTTACGATGACTTTGTGATGGATAAATAAAGCAAGAATTAAAAGAAACAATAAAATCAAGGGAAAAAAAAACATCCTGACACAAATACTATTTAAGCAAAGCGTACCTCAACCTAAGGGCATGGAATGGTAATTTAAGCAAAGCGTACCTCATCCTAAGGGCATGGAATGGTTATTTAAGCAAAGCGTACCTCAACCTAAGGGCATGGAATGGTTATTTGTTTGACAAGTTTACTTGGTAGGGCGCTGACGACCACGAGGTTTTTCGCCCCAAATATTCTAAACAAACATACAAACGTGCAAAGTATCTCAGTAAGACTATGAACGTAAAGCCATGGCGCGATTTAGGCCAAAAAAAGTCGGGGGACGAATTCTTCTGGTTAACGAACCAACCTTTGAAATGACACAAAGTATTTTTGTACCAAATTTCATTAAAATCAATCCATAAAACTTTAAACCATAATTATTTGTTCATCGGATCGACATCATTAAGGGGAAAAAATTGTAAATAGACTGTAAATATATATGTATGTTTGTGTGTATGGGTATATAGATATGTAATATTGGTATGCTTAGGCTATATGCAATAAATTATAACTATAAAGAATTAGTGTATTAAGACATACAATTATAGAATGAGCGAAGTAAAGGATTGAGTACCCTTCATTACAATTATTCAGCAAATTTCTATTGAATTTAGCTAAATATTTTTAACCCCACTGATCTGTAGAACGTAAACAATGGGTGTAATGACTGTGCAGTTTTTCGCCCAGATCAAAGCAAACCCTTAACATCTTTAAGCGGGGTCTCTATGAAGAAACCGCGCCAAAAGTTTGAAATACCAGCAGGTGTATACGGACGGTCTGGGGACTAGCTGAGAAATAAATCAGTGGATGATTTAATGAGACCCCGACCCTGCTTCCCTGATCCTGAGGACTAGAAATGTGAGAGTGGAGAAAGCAGCCTCACAAGGCCTCAGAACACTGACCTCATGGCCTACAATCCTTCTATCCCTGTCTTAAACCCTATCCGTCTTCCTCTCAGTAAACATTTAGAGTATTAAATAATAAAATCCCCAAACTACAACAACAGCAAATGAAAACAGCATATGTATGTATATCAGGTCATCCCATAAGTAATGAATATGGGTCTCTTTGCGAAGACCACATCCAGTTACTTTTGAAGCAGCAGTAGTGATTTTTAACAGTTACTCGTACTCGTACTCGCTGATAAGCTTACTGATTAGCTTACAGGTTCATTGCTGGATATCTATTACTACTTGACTCGTTATCTACGGTTATAAACCATATTAGATAATGCCAAGATATATTCATTAATAAAAAGGTTAATATGATCAAAATCAATGGTAATTGTTAAATTAAGGGGCCTCCTCACGGTTTTTTTGGACATCTGGTGGTAAATCTAATATATCAGCTTTTATTTCTTCCGAGAATAAATAGGCCAAAGTATCCTCAATCGTATTGAAAACTGAAGGAATAGATGTATTCTACACATAGGAAAAATATAGTCATCGTAGCAGTGTCCTATTTATAGGACAGTCGATTCAATTGCATATAAAAATTAGATAAAAATATATTTTCAATAAACTATTACTTAGAATAATAGTTTCATCAGTTCTAATTCAGAAAATGAAAGAAAAAGTTACTTACCAATTTTTTAGGAGGAATAAGAGACAAAGAAAGTAAGGAGTTAGGGAGCAGTTATAAAACACAAAATAAACGTATTAAATAAAAAAAAATAATTGTAGAATGGTCGTCAATGGTTCAGTTAGCTCTAAATACACCATGGTCGTCAGTCGGCAATATAAAACAATATTTCTAATTGTCAATGTAATCTATGTCGTCAGTCATCAATAAGAAATATGTTCCTATGTATTGTACTGTACTTTTATATGCACAGATGTTAAATAAACGTATTAATTAAAAAAAATGTACAATGGTCGTCAGTCGACAATATAAAACAAGCTTCTTAATTGTCAACGTAATCTATGTCGTCAGTCGTCGAAAGGAAATATATTCCTATGTATTTTACTGCAATTTAATATGTACCGATGTCAAATAAACGTATTAATTAAAAAAAAAAGTCCGACTCGCAGGAACTGCAGCATCCTAGCGCGGTTCCGTTCATGTCCCTAGTGCCATTTGATAAGCTTAGAAAAGAAATAAACTTATTTTTTTTATATATATCTCGTGAAAATTGTCAAAATCCTCTCGAACATCTCGAATAAAAGTGATATTAAGGCGTCAGGGACACCGACAGTAGCTAACTTTTACACAGAAGCGGAAATTACAGAATCTGGCTCTCATTCTAAAGCAAAGCTCTATAAATCAATACAAAATATGCCTAATTAAGCCTTTCTAGAGGATACAGAAACATGGGCGTATATGAGGGGGGGGGGGCTGAGGGGGCTGCAGCCCCTCCCGAAATTTTGAATTGATGATAAAAACTTCTCGTAAAACCCTTAAAAATAAATTAAATAAGATCACTTAGTTCATAAAACATATTTTATTTTACGTGTAATAGCGTTTTAGTTGCCTAAACTATTCCAAGCTCTAAATATTTAGTATTCCATACCCTGGAAATGGTCTCAGCCCCCCCCCCCCGAAATTGTTTTTATATACGCCCATGTACAGAAGGATCAAGAAGAAGTACTCAAGATTGAGTAGAATACCCTGCCTAATATAGCCTATATAGAATAATATGCCGAATAAAACCTATCTAGTAAATACACAAGGACAAATAAAAGTCTTGACGAATAACAAGTCAAGAAAAAAAACTTTATTTAACAAAATAAAACAAAGTTTAGTTGCCCAACTAAAATAGAATAATATACCTAATTAAGTCTATGGAGAAGACAAAAATGGACCAAAAACAAGTCTTGTGGAATATTGTTTTTTTTTCTAATTAAATACTTTTTATCAATATTTAGTATATAACCTTTGTAGAAAACTATTGATTGCTAATTGATGAATCGGTTTACAACTAAGTAGTCTTTATGAATATTTAGTATATAACCTTATGTTTGGATCTGAGTTTTTGGGGTGCTCTTCGCCTAGGCTTTGTATTTGTGTCGGCAGATACCTGGGGTATATTTACAGCTCTTGAGGATTAACTCTTAGCAGGTAAATTTCCTGCGGCCCCCTTGTTTCCACGGGCATTGACCCGCCATATTCGCTCATAGTATCTAACCGTTGTGAAGTTTATTTTTTGGATTTAGGACTTAATATACATATGTAGACTAAATCATAGCAAGAAGTAATCCTCCGTCGTCGGTTCTTAACTATGTAGACTCGCTAATGTCATCCAATCTTAGATACATCGTATTTAAAATCCACAGTAAAAACACGACATTTCATCAGAATCCCTTGGTGAATAAAACTTATATAGAATAATATGCAAAATAAAGCCCATCTAGTGGATAAAAATAGAGGAAAAAAGCCGTTCGTGGTGGTAGAAAATCTTAAAAGTATTTCGCTCAGAAATCTCCGAAATATTGTCACTAATTTTACGTATCCTGTTTTATAGCCAAATAGATTTATATTCTATAATCAATAAGAAAAACCTACTAACAATAAAAAACTATGGGTAACAGATGAAAATAGGGAATACCAAGAATAATTCTAAAGAACGAAATCAACACCAGTACTGTAATCTAGATATTCATACGGCATCTTCGAATTCTAACAAACAAAATATTGATTCCAATTATACGTATCCTGTTTTATTGACAAATACATTTGACTACTATAAGCAATTAAAAACACTAGGGAATATGCCAAAGAACTCGGAGTAGGAGCCTCGACAGTTTCAAGACATTTGAAGGAAATCGATTTCATGTCTGTTAATAAAATATTTTATTCTAATCCTTCCTTAGCTCCAAACGTAACCAAAATTTTAGCATATTAGTGTTATGAAATTCAAACATGCAGAAAATGTTTCAACTGAATCCCATAATTTTAAGTATCAAAATCAAAGACAAAAAGAACAGTTCGAATAAGCGAAATCAATTACTTTAAAGTTTTAAGCACTTATTTCTCCGATTGACATCGCCTAATCAAAACTTTTATTAGAACCTTTTTTGTAGAGCATTTAGTAAGCTTTCTAATGGTATTCTTCCGTTTCCCAAATTCTCAACCTTTTCGAGATATTAAGGAAAGTATACAAAGTTACCAAAACTTTTTTATGTCTGTTAATAAAATATTTTATGCTAACCCTTCCTTAACTCCAAACGCAACCAAAATTTCAACATATTAGTTTTAATGAAAGTAGAACATGCAGTAAATGTTTCAACTGAATCCCATGATTCTAAGTACCCAAACCAAAAACGGCATTCAAAAATTATTTTTTCAGTTTTCTCAAAAACGGTTAAAGCTATCGCCTTGAAAATGGTTCAATTCGTTTTCCTAGCCCAAGAAGCTTATAAAAAGAGTACTTACAAGCTTATGAACTCAAAAACGTAAGCGTTACGATTTTTTTGCGCGAATTTCGCCCCAAACGCCACCTTCCAGTGGGCGGATTTTGCTGGTTAACGAACTTGACCTTTCAAATTGGACGACAGATTTTTGTACCAAATTTCATCAAAATCGGACCATCAGGGAAGCCAGAAATGAGCGAACAGACAAATATAAATATATATATATAAATAAATATATACATATATATATATATATATATATATATATATATATATATATATATATATATACAAATTTGAACCACCGTTATTTTCGCTCTCTAGGGGTTCTGAAACGCGAAATTTTCTTGTCGGCACTTCCGGATTGTTTCATTGTATCAACCTTATAAGCGGGGTTCCTCCCTATGGGGGAGGGAGGTACCGCGCTAAAAAGTGTATTGTACAATGGTCGTCAGTCAGCAATATAAAACAAGCTTCTTAATTGTCAATGTAATCTATGTCGTCAGTCGTCAATAGGAAATATATTCCTATCTAGGCGGTGGGTAGTGCGCCAGGCAAAGTTCCGGCCTAAGCATACTGTGTGTATACTACAGGAGGTCTTAGAGCCGATTTTTACCCTCTCATAACTTTCAACCAGGTAAAGATAAAGTTATGAAATTTTACAGAGGTATTATACTACTAGATGTGAGTAAAACTGGAAATTTTCATAATTCTACATCGAATAGTCGGGATTTATAGGACTTACTCACTCACTCATTCACTCACTCACTGACTCATCAAAATTATTAGGCACTTCCCATGATGCTAGAGACTTGAAATTTTGCATGATGATAGATATGGAGGTGTTATTGAAGGAAAAAATCGAAAAATCCTGAAAAGTTGTGTTTGACTCCGCTTCCGGGGTGGGGGCGTGCCAGTTTTGTACTTCCTTCGGAAACCCGTTATTCCGTCCGAAACCCATGAAGTGGGGTATCAAATGAATCGTCTCGGTATGAAGAACCTATATTTGATGTTTTAAGAAACAATTAGACGCATATAGGCTCGGTCAAAATCTTATACTAGCTGTCTGTTTGTATGTTTGTTCCTTATACAAATCCGTACCGTTTGACCGATTTTGACCAAACTTGGGACACAGATGGGTCTTGATACGGGGAGAATCATAGGCTAGGTTAAATTGTCTATCAGCTGTCTGTCTGTCTGTTTGTTCCTTATACAAATACACACCGTTTGGCCGATTTTGACAAAAGTTGACACACATGTCGGTCTTGATCCGGGGAGTGTCATAGGCTAGTTCAAAATCGTCTATCAGCTGTTTGCCTAACTGTTTATTCCTTATACAAATCCACAAGATTTGACCGATTTTGACCAAACATGGTACATAGGTAGGTCTTTATCCGGGTAGTGTCATAGGCTAGGTCAAAATCGTCTATCAGCTGTCTGTCTGCATGTTTGTTCCTTACACAAATTCACTCCGTTTGACCGATTTTGACCAAACTTGGCACACAGGTAGGCCTTGGCCCGGGGAATCCACTAGGCTAGGTAAAAAAGGTCTTTCAGCTGTCTGTCTGTATATTTGTTCCTTATACAAATTCACACCGTTTGACCTATTTTGACCAAACTTGGCACGCAGGTAGGTCCTAATACGGGTGTGTCATATTACCTATGACGTTTTGTACTTTTAGTTCCATCGGAAAGCCATCATTCCTTCTGAAACCCATCATGTGGGTTATCAAATGAATCGTCTTCGTAAGGAGAACCTATATTTGATGTTTTAAGAAACATTTCGACGCATCTTAACAACAACAGTAGTGACTTCTTTCTTAAATGTAGTAAATAAAGTCGTAGCTGTTAACTGCATAATATACTTGACAGCAGATACTAAGTTTTTCAAAGTCGAGCCATCCTAATTCCAATGTTTAGGATCACAAACTGTATCGTCTGTACAAAATGTATCGTCTTTGTTCTTATCTTTTTCTTGAAGGCCTAGTAAGCTTTCCCTATTGTGATCTTTATCCTCGGGATAAGGCGCCTGTGTTTTACAGTGTAATAGTTTAGTTAAGAGAGCAATCAATTTGTCCTCTAGAGTAATGTCATCTGGAAGAGCTTCTAACTTTTCTAGTCTAGTGATTAGATGTATGTAGGTTGATTATTGGTATCAAATATCAAGCAGTAAGGAGAACTTTATGCAGAATCAAAAGACCCTGGTTTTATATTAAGTACAAAAAGCCAGTAGGTATGCGGCAACTAAATTTTAATTAATACTTAGAAAAAAGTAATGAGATCCCAAAAAAAAACATAAATGTGAAATAGAGGCCAAGTTCCTCCCCCACAAAGAAACAGTCCCTTCCCCAAAAATATCCCCTCCTAAAACCCCCCCAAAACGCCTTACCATCCTACACTCCAAAAAAGTAGTATGAGTTAGTGTATTAAGTGCTCCATATTTTCAACCAAAAATATTTGCCAATACAAGAGATGATACAAGAAAGAAATGTCCAAGTTCATTACTTGGAAGAGCTCATAGTTACTTACTAAGAACAGTAAAGACACTTCAACTGACCTTTAAAAACAACAATAAAAATACTTATATCCAGTTACTAAAATATCATTTTCCTCAACCAGGTATATTCTTGAACTTGGCAATGTTTTATTTGTGCTGAAATTATCTTTAGCGAGAAACCTAAACATTGCCAAGTTTAAGAATATACCTGGTTGAGGAAAGTGATATTTTAGTAACTGGATATAAGTATTTGTTTTGTTGTTTTTAAAGGTCAGTTGAAGTGCCTTTACTGTTCTTAGTAAGTAACTATGAGGTCTTCCAAGTAATGAAGTCAGACATTTCTTTCTTGTATCATCTCTTGTATTGGCAAATATTTTTGGTTGAAAAAATGGAGCACTTAATACACGAACTCATACTACTTTTTTGGAGTGTAGGATGGTAAGGCGTTTTGGGGGGGTTTTAGGCGGGGGATATTTTTGGGGAAGGGACTGTTTCTTTGTGGGGGGAGGAACATGGCCTCTATTTCACATTTATGTTTTTTTTGGGATGTATTTTACTGTGATTTAATATGTACCGATGTTAAATAAACGTATTAATTTAAAAAAAAATGTATTGTACAATGGTCGTCATTCGGCAATATTGAAGATGTTTACATTTTTCACGAAAAAAACTAATAACTGTTTCTATTCCTTTACAAATGCCGATAGGGATAATATAGAAAACGGGGTAAAATGCCGCAGTTCCTATGAGTCACACCACAATCGTTTGTTTTCATATAACGAGGGAGGAACCCCGGTAAAATTAATTCTCGAGCGAGAGTAATGAAAGGAGAGAGAGAAATTGGCTTGAAGTTGCACTGTCACTCAGACTTTCTCTGGACTTTTGAACCTTGGATTCGAGATCCATCAACATTCTCTCTCGTTAGACCAATACATTCGGCATTTTCCCTCGTGTATTCAACTCATTGGAAGGACGAGGAATACATTCGGCATTTTCCCTCGCGTATTCAACTCATTGGAAGGACGAGGAATACATTCGGCATTTTCCCTCGTGTATTCAACTCATTGGAAGGACGAGGAATACATTCGGCATTTTCCCTCGCGTATTCAACTCATTGGAAGGACGAGGAATACATTCGGCATTTTCCCTCGTGTATTCAACTCATTGGAAGGACGAGGAATACATTCGGCATTTTCCCTCATGTATTCAACTCATTAGGAGGAATACATTGGCCCAAACCCCTGAAAGTATCTACATAAATATGTAGTCATTGGTTTAAACATTATGTAAATATAAATCCGTCCTAAACAGAAACGTTAAGGGTATTTTTATTTAAGATCAATTCAACCTTGGAGCCTATTGAGAAATTTGTTGAAAGGACTAGCTAGACAAAATAACAAAACTCGAACTTACTGTAAATGAGGAAAAAAATAAAAGCAATTAATTAAGAAAAATAAAATGCACTTTTGTAAATGAGCTATATCTAATAGTAATAAAACCAAAGTTAAGGGCGCCCATACACGGAGAGGAAAATCTCAAGATTTCGATTGCGCAGTCCATAACCCTTACCGTAAATGGGACATCCTTGAGGCCAGAGTTGAACTGTACAATAGGGTGGGCCGAAAAAACTATTTTTTTTATTTCGAAGTTGTAATAGTGCGGAAAAGTTGCGAATTATATAGAGAAATAAAAGGAAACAAAATGATCAAAATCGGTTGACATCTTCCGTTCGCGCATAGGCTTTGAAATTTGACAAAATATAAAAAATCTTCCTTTTTGCGAATATTTCCGAAATTTTTGAATTTGATGATTTAGTAATATAATAGTTTTTAACGTCTTGGAATAGAGCCTAAAAACATTGTGTTTTGATTTGGTTTAGATCAGTTGATATCTTTGAGTCCTGCGGAAGATGTCAACCAATTTTGATCATTTTTGTTTCCTTTGATTTCTCAATATAATTCGCACCTTTCCCGCACTATTACAACTTCGAAATAAAAAAAATGAGTTTTTTCGGCCCACCCTAGTGTACAATCCATCGAAGTAGAATTTTTTTTTATTATTATTATTATTATTATTATTGATTATTACAACAATATGAGTTAACATATTTCTAGTAATATTGCTGGTTCTGTTATAATGACATTGTGAGGCTTGATGTGGGAATATGAACAATTACAAAACCCACAATAGTAATGCATTAAAGAAAAGATAAATAAATAAATAAAAAGATAATATAAAATAATAATGAAACAACTGTAAACAATTTTAAATGAAAATATAACACACTTTGTGCACTGCAGATGTTAAAGCAAATTGTCTCTAGGCCACCTCCGCTTCAGCCTTCTATGGGGATTTTGTGGATTTTGGAACGAGGATAGAGAATTTATCAAAGGATTTGGAGATTGGAATGGAACTTCTGATAGACTGATTTGGCCAGGGATTGGATAAAGGGGATATTGAAGTCATTATGGAGGGTTAAGTTCGAGACATAGTAAGGAGCATTGGATATTTTTCGAAGGATTTTGGATTGCATTGTTTGTATTCTGTAGGAATTGGAAGGTTTAGTGGAACCCCAGAGTTCTAGTCCATAAGTCCATATTGGTCGGAGTACGGTATTGTATATAAGTCGTTTGTTAGTCATTGATAGTTTCGAGCGTTTGTCCAATAAGCGTGATAAAAGCCTAAAACGTCTGTTTAGTTCCTGTCTTTTCTGTGTTATGTGTGGCTTCCAAGTTAAGCGTTTGTCTAGTATCAGTCCCAAGTATTTTACTTGCGATTTCTGCGGAATTATAATGTTTTGGAGGGTTACTGGCGGGCAGCTTGACTTACGAAGTGTGAAAGTTGCATGGCTAGATTTTTCTGCATCTACTTTGATTCTCCATTTATTTAGCCATGGTTGAAGTAGACACAGGTGTTCTTGGAGGGAATTAGAAGCAAGAATTGGATTTTGGTTGACAGTAAGTTTAGCGGTATCATCAGCATACATGTGGATGGTTGTTTGGGGATGAGATGGGATATCAGCCGTAAGTAGAATTAAAACCCTAATAGATTAACTTTACAGACCAATGAGCCCTATTTGAACTGAACTTTTATGGCCACCTTAATATAATGAAAGCAAATAAAAGTAAAGTTAAGAAATTAAAATTTTTCGCATTTTAATGTATTCTTTTTACATTTATGGTTATTATATTGTCGTTTATTAAACAGATCCATACGGAGTCAAGTCCGTAAGACTTCTTCGATGAGGGAATAAATACAGCTAAAACGTGTAGTGAGGTTTCATTGAGCCCTTCCCCATATTTCGATAATGCCTAAATTTGTGTAAAGTTTGATTTAATTGGGGGCGAGGTTAGATCAGTGGTAGAGCACTGGACTAATTAGCTGGAGGCCTGAGTTCAAATCCCGAGCAAGCACTAAAGATTTTTTCTTCTAGTGTCTTCGTTCATGGGTTGAATTCGGCCTCCCTGACCGTCCCTAGGCCGACCCAGCCTTTAGTTAATTTAATAATGGGTACCATAGGTGCTAATGACTCTAGCAGTCGAAGCGGCCAAGGGGAAAATCAGGCGGCTGGAGCATAGTACTGACCACACTATCTTACTAGTGTGCCGTACGGTCATGAATCAGACACCTCTATTGTATCTGCCCCTCAGGGCCCTCCTGGCCTGTTGGGCCCTTCTGACTTTTTTTCTTTTTTTTATTTAATTATTAATAAATCATGGTTAAGTACTAAAAATAAAATAAAAAAAACTGATCGGATTGTTTATGAAAGTAAATGGAATCTGTTATATTAGTTTATTTTTAATTTTAATTTGATAAGCCACTATTTTCCCCCCAAAGGTCAGCCATTTATGTGGTAATCGCTCTCTAAACAAATGCATCATTATGAATGAGATCACTTCGGGCAGATGTACTAACAAGAACAAAACACATCAACATTATCCGTGCTAAGAAGAAAATAAATACGGATTTATGTTTGGAGGTAAAATTAAAGTGTAGTCATTGTACAGGTGTACGTAAGTACACATTAGGAACTAGCTGTAATTTATGGAGGGCTACTGTCCCAAGAATATAATATATATATATATATATATATATATATATATATATATATATATAAAATCACGTGTCTGTCTGTTTGTATGTTCATCTGTTTGTCTGTTTGTTCCTTATACAAATCCATACCGTTCGCCTGATTTTGGCCAAACTTTGCATACAGTTAGGTCTTGATCCGGGAAGTCTCGTTTATGAATAAAATTGACACATGTTCTACACCGGAAAAAACGTTTAGTGATTTTCAAAGGTTACCCAAAGTTTGTAATGATTGTTTTTTTTAAAATTTCATGCAGGAGCTGCTTAATTATGCAACATTCCTCAGAAGTAAACTATATAAATGCCAAAAACTATTTGAACCTTTAGCGCGTTTACTCGCTACTTCCATAGGGAGGAAACCCGCTTATGAGTTTGACCTCTGACGCAATTCCGAAGTGCTGACTAGAAAATTTCACGTTTCAGAACCCATAAATCACGAAAATAACGGTAGAGTTCGCTCTCTAACAAGCTCAAAAATGGACCGATTTTGATGAAATTGGAAAATCGATGCGCTTACGGATTTTCGTTTGTAGGCTTCCAGGTACACTTTTGATAGGTTCTGTAACGTAGAAACCGTTTTCAAGAAAACATGATAAAACTAGTTTTTCAAACTAATTTCAGTTTGGGTATTCTAAAACTATTGATTCAGTTGAAAATTGTTCCAGACGTTCGATGTTCATCTAAACAAAGATATTGGTTGCGTTTATAGTTAAGAATGTACTAGAAAAAAATATTTCAATACTAAAATATTTTATTGAGAAGATATGGTCGACCGTTCGGAAGTAGGAAGCGTTGATCATCGGGGTTTCGGTCAGTGTTCTTATTCAATAAAACACATTTTATTTGCTAAAATGTATATTTATTGCCGCCAACGTTTCGTCTTGCTATACAAGCCATCTTCAGGGCTATTGAGAAGATTGAGAACTGTCCCGTTTCAAGAAGAGAACATTTCTGGGGTTTCGGTCAGTGTTCTTATTCAATAAAACACATTTTATTTGCTAAAATGTATATTTATAGCCGCCAACGTTTCGGCTTGCTATACAAGCCATCTTCAGGGCTATTGAGAAGATTGAGAACTGTCCCGTTTCAAGAAGAGAACATTTCTGGGGTTTCGGTCAGTGTTCTTATTCAATAAAAAACATTTTATTTGCTAAAATGTATATTTATTGCCGCCAACGTTTCGGCTTGCTATACAAGCCATCTTCAGGGCTATTGAGAAGATTGAGAACTGTCCCGTTTCAAGAAGAGAACATTTCTGGGGTTTCGGTCAGTGTTCTTATTCAATAAAAAACATTTTATTTGCTAAAATGTATATATATTGCCGCCAACGTTTCGGCTTGCTATACAAGCCATCTTCAGGGCTATTGAGAAGATTGAGAACTGTCCCGTTTCAAGAAGAGAACATTTCTGGGGTTTCGGTCAGTGTTCTTATTCAATAAAACACATTTTATTTGCTAAAATGTATATTTATTGCCGCCAACGTTTCGGCTTGCTATACAAGCCATTTTCAGGGCTATTGAGAAGATTGAGAACTGTCCCGTTTCAAGAAGAGAACATTTCTGGGGTTTCGGTCAGTGTTCTTATTCAATAAAACACATTTTATTTGCTAAAATGTATATTTATTGCCGCCAACGTTTCGGCTTGCTATACAAGCCATCTTCAGGGCTATTGAGAAGATTGAGAACTGTCCCGTTTCAAGAAGAGAACATTTCTGGGGTTTCGGTCAGTGTTCTTATTCAATAAAACACATTTTATTTGCTAAAATGTATATTTATTGCCGCCAACGTTTCGGCTTGCTATACAAGCCATCTTCAGGGCTATTGAGAAGATTGAGAACTGACCCGTTTCAAGAAGAGAACATTTCTGGGGTTTCGGTCAGTGTTCTTATTCAATAAAACACATTTTATTTGCTAAAATGTATATTTATTGCCGCCAACGTTTCGGCTTGCTATACAAGCAATCTTCAGGGCTATTGAGAAGATTGAGAACTGTCCCGTTTCAAGAAGAGAACATTTCTCATTCTCGAAATGTTCTCTTCTTGAAAAACGATCAACGCTTCCTAAAATATTTTATTAATTCCCATTTTTGTTTATTGGTCAAGATGAATAATACATGTACAAAAAAAAACACATAATTTTGGTGGGTATTCAGTAACTCCTAATAAAATAAAATTTATATACGTATTTTCGTGCACCAGTATGGCCTCGTCTAGACTCTTGGAAGGTTATCCACCTCAGGTGGAGGCTGTAAGTTTTGTATTTGTAACTATTTCCCCTGAAGAGGCACAAAAAATGTGTGAAACATGTAGAGACTTACTTACTTAATAAAGTTGGTGAAACTGTATGGTGAGGTTTTTATTATTGACCTTCCGCCTAGCAAGAAAATACGAAGATTAAAAAAGGGTCAGTTGAATAATGAAAATTGATATAGTGGGAGAGGTAGTTAAATTTTTGATTATTGGGACGTCCCCAATTGATTTTTATAATGAAATAAACCAAAAGCATTAGAAACATTTTAAGCGTCAACGAATGACAATTATTGCAAAAAATAGAAGAATATTATGCTCAAAGCTGTGGTAATATTAATCTACGCGATAATACTGCTGAATGTACTGAAAACTGTTTACCGACGGAATTATACTTCTGTAATCGGGGACATTTGAAAACAATATTCACGCAGGCGATGAACAGCCATTGTTCTTAATGATTATGATTTTCCCAAGTCAAAGGTCCGCATTTCCATATTCTTCGTTGGGGTTTCTGTAAGGAAGACACCCGTTAGGGAATTTTAGTGTTCAGTTAGCTCTAAATACACCATGGTCGTCAGTCGGCAATAGAAAACAATATTTCTAATTGCCAATGTAATATATGTACTCAGTCGTCAATAAGAAATATGTTCCTATGTATTGTACTGTACTTTAATATGTACAGATGTTAAATAAACGTATTAATCAAAAAAAAAAATGTATTGTACAATGGTCGTCAGTCGACATTATGAAACAAGCTTCTTAATTGTCAATGTGATCTATGCCATAAGTAGTCAATAAGAAATATGTTCCTATGTACAATGTTCATCAGTCGGCAATATAAAACAAGCTTCTTATTTGTCAATGTAATCTATGCCATAAGTAGTAAATAAGAAATATGTTCCTATGTACAATGTTCATCAGTCGGCAACATAAAACAAGCTTCTGATTTGTCAATGTAATCTACGTCGTCAGTCGTAAATAATAAATATGTTCCTATGTACAATGGTAGTCGGTCGGCAATATAAAACAAGCTTTCTAATTGTCAATGTAATCTATGTCTTCAGTAGTCAATAAGAAATACGTGCCTTTGTACAATGGTCGTCAGTCGGCAACATAAAAATAGGCTTCTGATTTGTCAATGTAATCTATGTCTTCAGTAGTCAATAAGAAATATGTTCCTATGTACAATGGTAGTCGGTCGGCAATATAAAACAAGCTTTCTAATTGTCAATGTAATCTATGTCTTCAGTAGTCAATAAGAAATACGTGCCTTTGTACAATGGTCGTCAGTCGGCAACATAAAACAAGCTTCTGATTTGTCAATGTAATCTACGTCGTCAGTCGTAAATAATAAATATGTTCCTATGTACAATGGTAGCCGGTCGGCAATATAAAACAAGCTTTCTAATTGTCAATGTAATCTATGTCTTCAGTAGTCAATAAGAAATACGTACCTTTGTACAATGGTCGTCAGTCGGCAACATAAAACAAGCTTCTGATTTGTCAATGTAATCTACGTCGTCAGTCGTAAATAATAAATATGTTCCTATGTACAATGGTAGCCGGTCAGCAATATAAAACAAGCTTTCTAATTGTCAATGTAATCTATGCCATAAGTAGTAAATAAGAAATATGTTCCTATGTACAATGTTCATCAGTCGGCAACATAAAACAAGCTTCTGAATTGTCAATGTAATCTACGTCGTCAGTCGTAAATAATAAATATGTTCCTATGTACAATGGTAGTCGGTCGGCAATATAAAACAAGCTTTCTAATTGTCAATGTAATCTATGTCTTCAGTAGTCAATAAGAAATACGTGCCTTTGTACAATGGTCGTCAGTCGGCAACATAAAACAAGCTTCTGATTTGTCAATGTAATCTATGTCTTCAGTAGTCAATAAGAAATACGTGCCTTTGTACAATGGTAGTCGGTCGGCAATATAAAACAAGCTTTCTAATTGTCAATGTAATCTATGTCTTCAGTAGTCAATAAGAAATACGTGCCTTTGTACAATGGTCGTCAGTCGGCAACATAAAACAAGCTTCTGATTTGTCAATGTAATCTACGTCGTCAGTCGTAAATAATAAATAGGTTCCTATGTACAATGGTAGCCGGTCGGCAATATAAAACAAGCTTTCTAATTGTCAATGTAATCTATGCCATAAGTAGTCAATAAGAATTGCGTGCCTATGTACAATGGTTAGTCAACAAACAAATGGCTATATAAAAACTATTCGTAATAGTTTTAATCGGTTCGATAGTTGTCGCATAATAATTTTACAAAAGACTAACTACCGGTAAAAATTAACACTTTTCAGATTCTTGCAAAATCCAAACAAAATCCAGTTAGGGCGGCTTCAGTTTTGTTTTTTTTAAATAGTTATTGAATATATATATATATATATATATATATATATATATATATATATATATTGTCTTACTTTTATATTATTACAAGTGTTTTAAGCTGTTAAGCAGGAAAGTAGAACTAGAGATAGGGGCACGCGAGATATAATATGTGGTTTGGTGAATTTACCATCCCTTTGCAACTGGAGTGGTTTAAGTGGTTGATGTAGAAGCGAGAAATAGTGAACTATGGCTTGTATGTTTGTGTGCCTTATTGTGTGTTAGGAACGAACAACATTTAATTCACTCTCACTTTTCTTTAACATTCTCCTCTTTATGTTTTTTAGAATGAATATTTTCATTAACATCGTTTACTTTAAGGCGGGAAACCCGCTTTCCTAAGATACAAACATATCAACAAATTTGGATTAGATTAAAAACGGGTATTACGTTTAAATTAAATTACGCCGTCAAACCGGCCCACAGTATGGCCAAACGACATTTGGGGTGTTTGACAAAAGGCTACAGCCTCTAAATCGTAACCGAATTCAGAGCTTGCTTTTTTTAATTAAATCTGATAAAATTTAGAACAACTTTGTGGGGTCTCCCGTAGAGTGCGTAGACTATACATATATTATGGGGGATATTATCATAGAAGATATTTTTATAGATTTTCTAGTATAATAATAATAATAGTAATATAAATAAAAATGCATAAAAAATGTACAGAAAAAAACAGAGTGGCACATAAGGGCAGATTCAAACAAGGAGGGCAGCAGCGAATGTGTTAAGAGGTTAAAAAAATGTCTGGAAAAATTTCGATGGTACCGCCCCATTGAAGATTAATATTAAATGCCATATAAGATGCATGGGCCCTAGATTATATTTATTATCAATATTTTTTCAATGAGATAAGAAACGATAACCAGATCAAATATTTACAGATATTTTTTATTTAATTTCTTCAAATTATTCTTTTAAACATCTTCTACCATGCCTACATATCCCTGAAATTGACCTATTATTTGTTACAAAATTTGGTATCCTGTGTTATCCATTTTAGTGTTTCAGATTTTATATAATGACATATGTTTGTGAGTGTATGTATATATATATATATATATATATAAAGAATGGGGGACTGATCCTCTGAGCGCAAGCATATGTCTATTAGAATCCATGTTATAATACCAGACTGCGCAACTTATCCATTGAGCGCAACGATATATCTAATGAACTCTAGGTTATATATACCAGACTGCAGAACTTATCCATTAAGCGTAACGATATATCTAATGAACTCTAGGTTATATATATCACTCTGAAGAACTTATCCGTTGAGCGCAACGATATATCTATTGTACTCAAGGTTATATATACCAGACTGAAGAAGTTCTCCATTGAGCGCAACGATATATCTATTGTACTCTAGGTTATATATACCAGGCGGAAGAGCTTATCCACGGAGCGCAAGCACGTGTCAATTAATTCGAATCCATGTTATAAGTACCAGGCTGCAGAACTTATCCATTAAGCGCAACGATACATCTAATGAACTCTAGGTTATATATATCATACTGAAGAACTTATCCATTGAGCGCAACGATATATCTACTGACCTCTAGGTTATATATACCAGACTGAAGAACTTATCCGGTTAGCAGAAGGACCCATCAATTGATTACTGTCCAATGCTCAATTTGATGATTTGAGTAAATGTATTGAGGGCTCTAAGACCTATATCAGACTTGTGAAGGGTGAGAGGGGATCAGACTTGTGAAGAGAACCAGGGTTGGAATATAAGCCTCACCCCCTTTCTCAGACCAGCCCAGATATGATCAATACTTTTTCTTTGCTGGTCAATTCTTCAGTCTGTTGTCAATTAATCTGCCTAGCTCTTTCAAGTCCACACAAAAAAAAAAAAAATACTAATACACTTGCATAAATAAACAGGCTCACAAGCCTTATTTATAAATCCAAGATAAATAAGAGGTTTTAGCGCGTTTCCTCTCTATCTCCTGATGCAATCCGGATATACCGTCCAGAAAATTTAACCATAAAACCCGAAAATAACAGTAGTTTGAATTTATATATATATATATATATATATATATATATATATATATATATATATATATATATATATATTTGTCTGTTCACTCTCTAGCTAGTTGAAAAATGGAAAGATTTTGATGAAATTTGGTACGAAAATATTTTTTAGTCTATTAGGTACATTAGAATTAGATATGCCCTAGAGTGTAGTAGGTAGACTCTCCAGTCTACTAGATACATAAGTAGTCTCAGGTGGTCACTCATCTTGGCCGTATATAAATGGGGCTGCAGCCCCCTCCCCCGAAATTGCTAACAATTTGTCATAAAAATAAATTAAATGAGGTCACTAAATTTAAATAAAAATATTAGTTTTTGGTGAATTAGCGTTTTAGTTTTCTAAGTTCTACATTGTTTGTATTCCATACCCCCCAAATGCTCCCAGCCCCCCCCCCCTTCCCAAAATGCTCCTAGCCCCTCCCTCCGAAATTATTTCCTCTGTACGCCCATGTCACTCTTCTATGTTCCACTGACTCCCGACGTTGCTTAAGTTCGATTATTAAAGTAAAATATGGCAAAGCATATTATAATTATTAATGTAAAATGTATCAACTACCACTAAATTTTTAATTTATAAAAGTGAAAACCCAATTGACCAAATAAAATTTAATATTTAACTCCTTGATTTTTATTCTCTATAAATTTCGGAATACCGAATTAAATTGTTATGTATTATTTCTCGAGCTATTTTTATTGCTGAGTTAATAAGAATGATGTTTCTGCAACCTTGGCAGTTAGTAATTTCCTTTTAGTTGTTTGTAGCCACGGGTTTCCTGAAAAATTGGAATTTCACTGTCCCTTGGCCACGTGCGGTTGCAATTCAAAACTTTATAATATTTTAATGCCTGATGTTTCAAATTGTAATCTACTAATTAAATTGTATTTATATTATAAGTGGTAGTAATAGTTTTTTTTCAATTTTAATCGCTATTTATTTTAAAGCGAAAAGTATAATTGCGCATGCGAAAACGTCTGTGGGATATTTCCATTTCTGTTCGACCATTTTTAAAGCTGAATGAACTGTAAACAACTATTTCATTCAATCAATGTGCTGATGCAGGTATACCCCCTCTAATATTCAGAAGACAACAGCTCGCAGCCCGGTACATGTCAAATCTAGTAATACAACTAACGCATCCGACATATCCATATGTGTTCAACAGAAAATACAACCGAAAATTCGAAACCAATCCTTCATCCACAAAGCCAATAGGAATTAGAAATAACCAAATAACAGACTTTTTACTTCAAAACAATACGAACCTACCGCCACCCATAAGTGTCCCACCGTGGACCATAAAACAACCGCAAATAAACACGGAACTCACAAAAATAATAACAAAAGCTAAAGGGAAACTACCAGTACACGAAGCAAAATATAAATTTAAAGAAATTATAGGAAAAAAGAAACATGCCAGAGTAATATACACCGATGGATCAAAAATTGCTGACCTCACATCATGCGCCATATTTAATGGAGAAATCACCACGAAACACAAGCTGAATAAACTCTACAACATCCATTCTGCTGAACTCACAGCCATAGCCCTAGCTCTACACCAAAACTTAGAGTCAACATAAACCAACATCGTCATCTCCACAGACTCCTTAAATCCATGTTATAAGTACCAGACTGCAGAACTTATCCATTTAGCGCAACGATATATCTATTGTACTCAAGGTTATATATACCAAATCAGCACAAACCAACATCGTCATCTCCACAGACTCCTTAAGTGCACTCCACAGCCTGCAGGACATTTACTCCAATAATTTACTAGTGCAAAAAATACAAACATAACTTCATACACATGAAATGCAAGGAAACACAATAATGTTCATATGGACACCCAGCCACATAGGTATAGAGGGGAATGAGATGGTGGACGTGGCTGCAAAAGAGGCACACAACCTACGTGAAATCATGCCAACCTTATTGACGGGAAATGAGCTATTCCTACCACTAAAAAGAAGAATAAAAGTAAACTGGGAAAATATGTGGAATGAAGTAGAAGGTAATAAACTAAAATACATAAGAACTTCAGTAGACACCTGGCACTCCTCGTCGAGGGAAAATAGAAGAGAGGAGGTAGTCATAACAAGAATGAGGATCGGACACACAAAAATCTCACATGGATATTTAATGAGAAGAGAGCAACCTCAAAAATGCCCAAGATGTAATGAACCCTTTACAATAAAGCATTTAATATCCCAATGCCACCAATTCAGAGTAGAACTAATGAATAGAATATCCCTCCAGACATAAGAGAGGCATTAGCAGACTATAGTATATATATATATATATATATATATATATATATATATATATATATATAGACAAAAAATAAATAAAAAATAATAATGAAAAAAAAACCATAATGCGTAAATGCGTATGTGTGTATATATATCTAAAGAAATGCGATTCATTCAAATAGAAGAAGTTTTTATACTAGTAAAAAAATAAAGAAAGAAAATAAATAATAATAACTGTCAAACCATAAGTATATGTTTTCCGAGAAAATACAAACGTGAGTGTGGCATGAATGAGATCGGGGAATGATGCTCTGGGAGCAGTTTTCCCTAAAGCCCAATCCATCCATCCATCTTTCAATCGGAAATATTTACATTAAACTTCATATTTGGATGAATTTAATACCTATTTATTCACAAACTAATGTGTAAATGATACTTCATATTAAAACATAATGAAAAATACGTTTATAGTGTAGTAAACTGGAGTTTTCGCGCAAATATAGACCACAGAATAAACCATATAATTCATCAGCTATAGGCTGCACCAACATTGGTCCTGACCCGACCCGATCCTATCCGATGAAGACCGATTCTCTGCCGTTCAATCTTGAATTATGGCTACAACTCAACAAAATGTTTAAGACAGTCCTTATTAAACCTAACGGGTTTTATCATAAATGCTGCTTTGTCCAACTTCACCATATCACTATTGTTTTTTACCGCTGCAGATCTGTCACACGAAAATAAAAATTTAACACAGCACGTTCCATTTCGATAGTCATTTTATAGATGCGTCCGATATTAAGAACATTGGTGACAGACCGATCAATATTCGCCTTCGTTTGACTAAAGGCTCGAAATATTATTGGTCTAGTAATGAGATATTGTGAATCCTATCCATGCTCTGAACATATTGACTGACCAAACAGATACTAAAATACTGGTAGATTCATCACACAGTTCTATAGGAGTATTGTACTGTGAAACTGAACCTTGAAAGCCTAGACGAGGTTTGCCAGTGAACTTGTAATAGCTGAAGACAGGTTGCTGACCGGGCAGGGGAGGTTAGAGACATACAAACCTACTTACAACTCAAACTCCTTCCGCCTCCTCATAACTTTCTACCTTGACCATTAACCGCTTCCAAACCTCTAAAGCGATCTTTATTCAATATTTAAGAGCACGGCCGATTCCCATATATCATGAGAATTTTTTTGTATTTACGATAGTATACACATTTGTTGAACGCGAGAGGCAAAAATTATGTAAGTCCAACTTTCAGGATCTGTTTCATGTTTCGATAGAATCCTTATGCTCGATAAGGTTTCAAAAAAGTCCGATTCGCAGTAACTGCGTCATCTAAGCGTTCATACCTCTAGTGCCATTAAATACTATATAACAACAATAACCAATTAAAGGTCTCCCCGTGGTCTATTGGCTAACGCATTAGATTCCCATGCGGGAGATGGTGGGTTCGAGTCCCTCCGGCGGCAGGAATTTTCTCATCACACGGCTCGTTGTAAAAATTCCTCGCTGCACCAGGATGTCGGCGCTAATGGCCGAAATTTCGATGCGCCGTAATAAAAAAAATTTAAAACGTTAGGAAAACAGTGACAAACACCCGTTGAAAAGAACAAAACTAACAATTTTGAAGTTTTAAGCAGTTATTTCTCGGATTGACATCGCTCCATCGAAAATTACATCAGAACCTTTTTGTGTAGACAATTTAGTAAGCTTTCGAATGGTAACTTTCCACTTACCACGATTTCCTAACCATTTGCGAGATATTTTAGAAAATATACGAAAATCCCAAAACATTTCAAACAAAATGTATCTAGCCTAGATTAGATGAATATCATCATATACACATGCACAAATTTGAAGCACCTTTATATTATTGATCTATGGAATCTGAAACATGAAATTTTCGTGTCGGTATTTCCGGATTGCGTCATGAGGTCAACCTCATAAGCGGGTCTCCTCTCTATGGAAGAAGGGAAGAACCGCGCTAAAAGCTTAGAACGAAAAATCATAATATTTTACTATCAGACTTTTTGATATTTTTTGCAGGAAACGTTATTATTGTACAGCCAAATCCCGATATGTCGAATTTCGATATTTTGAATCCTTATCGAGCCACGGGCGTAAATAAATAATACTTTCCGGGGGGAGGGGGGGGGTTGAAATACTAACAATCTTAACCTTGGAATAGTATACAACTAAAACGCTATTACACCCCAAAAACATATTTTTTTTTCTGAGTGAAGTGATCTTATTTTTAAGTTTTTTATGAAAAATGTTTACCGATGAAATCAATGCATGGCCCATATTTCAGGCCAAAATTATGTAAATAAGTTGAACTGAATGTACGGTCCTCGGGAGGGGACTTCTAGAACTTCCACCTCTGATGAGAGTACTTTAGTCGAAGTACAGCGGGGGCTGCAATGAAGAAAACCACATACTTCACGACGGACGTATGATGACGCTTTCCCCGGCTCCTTTCTCTTCCATTAAATCGGCTCAGATCAAAGGATATTTAGTTTTCTTCCGCTCCAAACGCGACGAAGAAAAAAACATTGACTACCTTGAAAACATTGGTATAGAGCTCGGTAAAAGAGTGTGTTAATATATATATATATATATAAGGTCTCCAATACAATTCGTTGTTTTTGCGGTAGGCGTTTAAATTTTTCACGGAATATCCGAACAAATTATTAAATGATTCTATTCCAAATTTTTAAAATGACACTATGGATACGAACGGAAACACGCAAGGATGACGCAGTTCCTGATCTCCTGCCGACCGAGTTTCCAATAAAACATTTTTTGTCTGAATGTATCTCCGTAAATGTATATATGTAAATATATATTGTGATACCTGTTGATGGAGTCGTCACTGGCATCGGCGAGAGTACTGTGTGCGAGCGCTTTCGACGTAAGCACATCATTCTCAAGCCAGTTTTGCGTTAGTACTAACTTAACACATCATTATCAAGCCCGTTTTGAGTTAGTACTAACTTAACACATCATTATCAAGCCAGTTTTGCGTTAGTACTAACTTACACATCATTATCAAGCCAGTTTTGAGTTAGTACTAACTTAACACATCATTATCAAGCCAGTTTTGAGTTAGTCTAACTTAACACATCATTATCAAGCCAGTTTTGAGTTAGTACTAACTTAACACATCATTATCAAGCCAGTTTTGAGTTAGTCAAACTTAACACATCATTATCAAGCCAGTTTTGAGTTAGTACTAACTTAACACATCATTATCAAGCCAGTTTTGCGTTAGTACTAACTTACACATCATTATCAAGCCAGTTTTGAGTTAGTACTAACTTAACACATCATTATCAAACCAGTTTTGAGTTAGTCTAACTTAACACATCATTATCAAGCCAGTTTTGAGTTAGTACTAACTTAACACATCATTATCAAACCAGTTTTGAGTTAGTACTAACTTAACACATCATTATCAAGCCCGTTTTGAGTTAGTACTAACTTAACACATCATTATCAAGCCAGTTTTGCGTTAGTACTAACTTACACATCATTATCAAGCCAGTTTTGAGTTAGTACTAACTTAACACATCATTATCAAGCCAGTTTTGAGTTAGTCTAACTTAACACATCATTATCAAGCCAGTTTTGGGTTAGTACTAACTTAACACATCATTATCAAACCAGTTCTGAGTTAGTACTAACTTAACACATCATTATCAAACCAGTTTTGAGTTAGTCTAACTTAACACATCATTATCAAGCCAGTGTTGAGTTAGTACTAACTAACGTCGAAAGCGCTCGCCCACAGTACTCTCACCGATGCTAGTGACGACGGACTCTGTGACAACAGTGCATTTACTGGAAGACCTAACCCTTTAGATTATTTACAAACATATATGCACATTTTATTAATGAATTTTGATGATATTTTACAAAAAAATATTTGGGGGGGGGAAGTCGAGTTCGTTAAGTAGCAGAAGCCGTTCACCGGAGCAAAGTTATTTCGACGAAAATCAGGCAAAAAAAAAAAATTGTAGCACTTACGTTTTTCTGTTAATAGGCTTGCAATTCCATATTCTATAGTTCGTCTAACGTAGGGAAGCTAATGAACCCCCCATTTTTAGACATACATATGCAACAGTTTTCGATAAAAGTGGATATAACTAGTTTCCTTGCTAGTTTTTGGTTTGAGATTTCAGAAACTATTGATCATGTTGAATATTGTCCCAGACTAATTTATCACAACTATAATATTTAAATTTGCATAGCGTTTGGAGATAAGGAAGTATTAAACAAATATTTGTAGCAAGAAACAGTTCGTATATTTTCTAAAATATCTCTAAAAATATTCAGAAATAGTTGTAAATGGAAAGTGACCATTCGAAGCCTAATAAATTCATCACAAAAAAGGGCTGAAATTAATTTTCGATGGAAGGACGTCAATCGAAGAAATGAGTGCTTAAAACTTGGAAAGTGTTACATTCATTGCTTTAAACGGTGTTTGTGTTCGATTTCCGAAGTTTTTTTTGGCTTCTCATTTTTTTAATTGATTTTAGTGGTGATATACATTTGCCAGTAAAAGAAAGATACTTAAAATAAGAAACCACTCTTGGTTGCTTGTATTTGGCCATTTTCAATTTGGGTTTAGGTAGAATTAGAAAAAAATTGTATTAACGAACATGAGCTGTTTTGGGATTTTCTTATATTTTTTTTTTTAAATATCTCGAAATCGTGTAAAGCATCTGTCTGAAAGCTTAATAATTGTTCTATAAAAAGGGTTTTATAGAGCAAACTAATTTGCAGAAATTGGTGCATAAAATTAAAAAATGTCGGTTTCGTTCCTTTAAACGACTTTTCTTTTTTTTTATGGTTTTGCCTCAGTTTTTTAAGTGTTTTTTTTTTAAAGTAAAACACGATAAGTAAATGAGTAGCATATTTTTATTACTTGTTATTTTTAAAAGAACTAACCTTTAGAGGGGTTAGCTAGCTCGTAAGAGGAATTTTCTCATCCCACGGCTCGTTGGGAAAATTTCTCGCTGCACCCTGGATGTCGGCGCTAATGGCCAAGTTGACGAAGCGCCGTAAAAAAAAAGTAAAGCGGTAGTTGAGGAGCGAGTATAATCCGTTTAGAGTTGTCTACATCCAATTTCCTGTGCGTTGAGGGATCTTTTTAATTTTTCCACGAATTATCAAAACGAAATATTAACTGTTTCTATATCAAGCTTTCCAAATGACTCTCGAGATAAGAACGAAAACCATGGGCCTATATAAGGGGGGGCTGAGAGGGCTGCAGCCCCCCTCCCCCCGAAATGTTGATTTGATAGGTAAAAATTTCATAAAACCCTTAAAAATAAATTAAATAAGATCATTTAGTTCATAAAACATATTCTATTTTGGGTGTAATAGCGTTTAAGTTGGCTAAAACTCTTCCAAGATCTAAATTGTTAGTATTCCATACACCGGAAAAGGTCTCAGCCCCCCCCCCCCGAAATTTTCCCAGCCCCCTCCGAAATTATATCCTATATACGCCCATGACGAAAACGCGCTAAGACGCAGTTCCTGCGAGTCGGACTTTTTGCATAAATAGGCTGCCAGTTAAGGTTCTGTTTACTTATATTAACCCTTTAACGCAGAAAAAAAAATGTATACAACAGTTGTTTTTTTATTTTAGGGCATTGAAAAACACCTTCCAATCTCTACTTATTGTATTGAAACAAATATGGTTCCAAGTAATAGGGTGGGGCATATAAGTCCCTCTGATAGATCTTAATAATGTCTGCGCCCCTTTACAATTTTGCACAGGCAGAGGATTTAAGTGGGATATATATGTCCCTCTGTACGTTAAAGGGTTAATGTGGGTAATCCACCCCCACCCCTCACCTATATTGTATTGTATGGATGTATGTTTTATTTAAACGTCAAATTTTATACTTTTTTTTAATACAGTCACTAATTAAATTGGTGATTGCAGACGCGACGTAAGTCAAGAATTTCAAATTAAAGAGCGAAAAAACATCATAACTCCTGCAAATTTTCAAATAATCGAAAAATGTTTTCCCTCCGTCATAGCATACATTTATGTTTTATGTTGCTGTCATGGAAAAATTACATAGTTTCTAATTTTTAGTTTTCGATTTTTTTGGACTGAAGTGGTTTCTGCTCTCACCGATTCAATTGTTACTTATATCAGTTATAGTATTTTTTTGATTAATATTTATTTATATAGTTTGTATTGATCTTCACAAGGAATGACTTGGTAAGTTTATGAATGAATTTTCCAGGGCAGCTTTTTAACAGGGAATTTATTGAGCGAACACGCTATTTAACAATATGGCAAGAAACGCACATCTTTATAAGCACTTCTTTGCACTATAAATGGGTCTTGTGCATAAATGCACATAACACATTTTCATCATTTTCCGACTTGACAACTTCCCCTTGACAATAACCCCTTGTGAGCATCGATACTTGAAGCCCAAACGTTTAAAATAAAAATAAATTTTTATTTTTAAGTTTTACCAAATATTATGACTTAACACTATTTCCATATTTCTTACTATTTAATGGTGTGGAAAACTTATATGTTTATCGAGGCACCGAATTTACCCGCCGAATATATATATATATATATAAATTGTTGGGAAATCGTGCTATGTGGAAGATAACTATTCGAAAGCTTATTAAAATTTCAAAAAAAAAAAAAGGTTCATTGTAATTTTTTTATGGGGTGATGTCAATCAGAGAAATAATGACTTGAAAATTCGCAATTGTTATATTTGTTCTTGTGAACGGGTTTTTGTATCTGTTTACTGGTTGTTGCTTATTTTAATGGATTTTCTTTTAGCGCGGTTACTCCCTACCTCCATAGGGAGAACCCGCTTATGAGGTTGACCTCATGACGCAAATCCAGAAGTGCCGACTAGAAACTTTCTCGTTTCAGACCCTATAGATCACGAAAATATAGGTGGTTCAAATTTGTATACACATATATATATATATATATATATATATATATACAAATTTAAACCACCAATGCAAAAAAAAAATCGTAACGCTTACGTTTTTGAGTTCTTATGCTTGCAGGTACTTGTTTTATATGTTGCTTAACGTACGAAAACGAATGAAACCCTTTTTAAGGTGATATCTTTAACCGTTTCTGAGAAAAGTGGAATCAATGTTTTTGTAAGTCATTATTTTTTTTGTGGATACTTAGAATCGCGGGATTCAATTGAAATATTTTCTACATCTTGGAAATTAATCCAAACTAAGATGTTTAAATTTTGGTTATATTTGAAGTTAAGGAAGTATGCGAAAAAAATTATTTTATTAATAGACATGAAAAGTTTTCGGATTTTCATGCATTATTCGTAAATATCTCGATAACGGTTGGAAAATCGTGGTAAGTGGAAGGTGACCATTCGAATGCTTACTAAATTCTCTTCAAAAAAGGTTCTGAAGCAATATTCGATAGGGCAACGTCAATCAGAGATATAAGCGCTGATGATTTGTGATGCTAATCTATTTCATTTCTTCGAGATGTACGCAACCGCGCTCAGATGACGCAGTTCCTGCGAGTCGGACTTTTTTAAATTTGGGGATGATCTTATTGTGGGTATATTAAATGGTTATTTTTTAACAATAATTTCCTATAAAGGTTTTCATGTGCCCAGAGAGAAGAAGTCATACAAGTACATAGTGTACAGAGACACTCCTGTAATATACACATATCCGAAGGAATATTTTTTTAAAATTTTATAATATAAGAAAAAATAAATACTATAATATTTTTACTTATATATTTGCCCACTTATATATTTGCCCACTTATATATTTGCCCACTTATATATCTGCCCACTTATATATCTGCCCACTTATATATCTGCCCACTTATATATTTGCCCACTTATTTATCTGCCCACTTATATATCTGCCCACTGTCCCTTCTCATTAAAATCGACATTATAATACCAATTTTACAGATAAAGGTAATTTAAAAGAAAACAAGAATCGGTTAAAAAGTGAGTTAAACAACGACAAAACCCTGTTCAAAAGAACAAAACTAACACGTTTCAAATTTAAGCACTTATTTCTCCAATTGACAAAGCCTAATCAAAAAGTTCATCAGTATCTGTTTTGTGGAGAATTCAGTAAGCTTTAGAATGGTCACCTTTCACTTACCACGATTTCCTAAAAGTTTTCGATATATTAACGAAAATATACGAAGTTCCCAAAAATTTTCAAGTCAACTAATAAAGTATTTTATTGTGATCCTTCCTTAACTCCAAACGGAACCAAAATTTAAACATGCAAAAAATATTTTAACTTAATCTGATTATTCTAAGTACTCTAACCAAAAACTTTATTCGACAACTGTTTTTCCATTTTTCTCGAAACAGGTTAAAGCTATCTCCTTAAAAATGGTTTTATTCGTTTTCTTTGGCTAAGAAAAACGATTAGTAAGCGTAACGATTTTTGTTCGCGCGAATTTCGCTCCAAAAACCGTTGTCCGAAAATTTGCAATTGTTAGTTTTGCTCTTTTGAACGGGTTTTTGTATTTGTTTACCCAACGTTTTAACCAGTTGTTGCTTATTTTCATTGGATCTTCTTTTTTAAATTTGGAGATGATGTTATTGCGGATATATTTAGCGATTATTTGTTTACAATAATTTGCTATAATGCTTATCATGTGTCCAGAGAGAAGAATTCTTAGAAGTACATACTGTACAGAGATATGTCTGAAGGAATATTTTTTTTTTTAATTTTACAATATAAGAGAAAATAAATACTATAATATTTTTGAATGAGTTACCTGCCCATTGTCCCTTCTCCTTGAAGTCGACATTGAGGGATACGAGAGGGGCTATAAGGTAATAGCCGATGGAGGCTATGGACTTGCCGAGCCTGTAGACTAGGATACCGGCAAGAAGGAGCCCGAGCTTCTCGAGGGTGGTGAACATCACGACGAAAACTGAACATTGATCCGTCGTTGCTGTTCCCTCTCCTTCCCCCTCCAAGCTACTCGCGGAACCTCCCGATAGCACCGGGCACAAGGCGCTCTCCCCATTTCCAATCCAAGAGCTCATTTTAAAAGGGAGAAAAAGAAGTTGAAAATTTCTTAAGATGAACATTGTTTTAGAAAATTGTATGCAAAAGAATGCATTTTTAAATTGTCTAACGTGAAATGACGCCGGTCTGATACAGTCGTGGGGTCACCGATCAGGCCCATTTTGTCTGGTGATTTTGCATCGAAAAATAGTCGACACGTGTCCGAGCGTTTCGTCCAATGCGTCTTAGGACTGCGTCTTTATGCTAAAAAATAAAATAAAATAGATTGAAAATGTATTATTTTATATCTCGAGTTTGAAAAATTATATCGGAATGATTCTTTCACTTATTCACTTGTTTTTATTCAAAATAGTGGCCAAAACTGTTCATACGTTGAAAAAATGAAGTGAAATCTCATGTAATTTGGTTTTTGAAGTCATTGCTTACGATTCAAGAGTTAAATTGCAGGAAAAACATCGTAAAAGTATTGTAAAATTAATATTAAAAACAGAAATGTGTAAATTAAATTTTATTCGTTCTTTGTAATTTATGGATTTATTATGCATGAACTTGATATAGGTAAAGTGCTAATATAAGTCATTTATATGTTATATAATTCTTTATTTACTCCAAGTAACAAAAGTCATGTATGTCCTATTCGTCAATGTTTGAACCATTCCATTCGGATTCTGATGTTGAGCCACTTGTATCGAAAATAAAATCGTTTCTTGTCTCTTGTTTGGTGATTTCAGATTCTTTTAATAATTTTCTAGCTTAGAAAATTACGAAAATGTATGTTATGAAATATATATATATATATATATATATATATATATATATATATATATATATATAATCATTTTACCATCACCTCTTCACACAGAAGAAGGTTGAATTGCATGTTTGTCAGTATATTTAATTTTTTGCACGTTTGGCTAATTTTTATTGCTCGTTTTTAAAATTTTTGCTGCGCGAAATCCGGCCTTTTGTTGTAACTAGGGGACGGATGTTCATGTACCAAGGATGAAATAATGGTCGAAAATTCCCACAGGTGTTTTATTTGGCAAAAAGTTTTCAGGGACTAAGCCCCATTTTCAATGCCCTGTGACACAATACCATCATTAAAACAAGTTCAATTTAAACCAAATTAAAATAACAATACAATTTTAAAAAATAATAACAATCGTAAAAACCTGAGACTAAATTTTAATATAATACTAGCTGACCCGGCGAACTTCGTACCGCCTAACAGTCGATTCTTTAATTATTATTTTTTTTAATACTTATTCTGCTATTTGGGACACCGGGTCAGCTAGTAAGATAAAAAAGAAAAGAAAAAAGAAACTTAATAAGTCAACAATTACATTATGTCAAAAAATAAAAATTATAAAACACTTAAAATTATTTTAATAGTCACTAAAAAGCACAATGAAAATTACAATATCAGATTTATTATTATGATTCCTACTTATTATATTTCATTTTATATTTACTTATTCTTAATTAAGTATCATTTTTATTGTAGTACTTAATGGTACACGATATTTTGTTTCCATTGCCTGTCGCGTAAACAAACAATACTATTGACCATGCGAGAAAAATGGATTTTCTACATTAATACCACAAACACTTAATGACTGCCCCTGGGATTTGTTTATAGTCAAACTGAGTTCATAGGTCCAATAGCAACACAGTTGTAGGCACTGTAATGAATTCACTGCTGCTCGATTCAAACTTGCACCATTATTAGTCAATGTCGCGCTTCACGGGTCTGTCTTAACCGAATTCTTTCACGTTCATTCCGATCTTCACGTTCCTGGGCAGTACAATTAGATTGATAATTAATCTGATTCTTTGCATTTGTCTGGGTTCTTCTGCCTAAATTTGTCCGCCGCCTTATAGGAGGCATATTTAGTAAGTCACAAACACACAACACTTTAGTAATTTTATAGAAATTTGTGGCTTTTAGATTCAGTAATATTATAGATACACAGCAAAGAGATGTTTAAATTTCAAATAATATTTTACCACAGATCAATTACAATTAACCATAGACAATTTGTTTTTGAGTAAAGTTACCATCGTATAAATATTGACAAATATTGACATTAATATTTATACGATACAAATGTCACTCAATTGTTTTGCCTTCCCAGAACCCCTCCACTAACACTTAAACTTTATGGTATGGTATTAAAGTTCTAATTGACCTTCAAGTATTATTACGAATCATTTGTATGGGAATATAGAAAAGTGGGGTCTTTTTTACTTCGTTAACGCAAATATAAATTAATTTAAATTGCATTATTAACATGTGATTCTATTGTCACCTAGTGATTACTTGTTCTTATTTTTTTTAATTTTTTTTTTTTTTTTTTTTTTTTTGCTTATACACAAAAAACCTAATACGTTAACTGTTAAAAATATTATAATTGAGAACATATCTTATTATTTAAAAATGAATTTGCGTTAAGGAAGTGAAAAAGACCCGAAAAGTGTTGTTTTTAGACTTTTTCGGGCAATTCTTTAAAAATTTTCTCTCCGTAAGAACCATCCTCGTAGTTCAAGGAATATTATAAAAAAAGAAATAGCGAAATCGGTTCAGTTGTTCTCGAGATTTGCCCTTACCAACACATTTAGCGATTCATTTTTGCATAATAGATACAACACGATTTTTGTCAATTTATTTAAAATTCTTGTCAATAAAAGGCTAAAACACACACTCAAACGATAAATAAAAAATACATTTATTCTATCACATAAACACACACATGCAGGAATAAATAAGTCTAAAAACCCCAAAAACCCTAAAAAGATATGAAAAGAGAAAACTAAGTAGCCACCATGCATTGGTTCTAATTCAGCCGAGCCTTGCTCCTAGACTGGCCTTGGAAAGCAGCAAGGGACTGTAGGGCTGCTGATGAAATGCTTCAACGTACCGCCGTCTCCTTTTGCATTAACGTTCTTCTCCGAGACAGCGTCAATCTTTATCCAAACTTTTTCTGCTATGTCCATCTTTCTTACCTTCCTCAAGGTGTCCAGTAATTCACAGTCGAGGAAATCTGTGTCGTGGTTTTCTTTAAGTACATGTTTCCTCATCTCCGAATCCTTTCTGGTCAAATGTTCTTTAATCCGTACTTTTAATTTTCTTCCACTTTGACCAACATACGAAGACCCACAGGAAGTACATGACACTCGGTAGACTCCCGACTTGTTCAGCGGCTGGATGACATCCTTCGTTTTTGGTAGCCGGCATTTAGCGCGGTTCCTCCCTACCTCCATAGGGAGAACCCGCTTATGAGGTTGACCTCACGACGCAATCCGGAAGTGCCGACTAGAAACTTTCTCCTTTCAGACCCCATATATATATATATATATATATATATATATATATATATATATATATATATATGCTTGTCTGTTCGCTCTCTAGCAAGCTCAAAAATGGTTCGATTTTGATGAAATTTGGCATAAAAATCTGTTGTCTAAATTCAAAGGTCAAGTTCGTTAACCAGCAGAATCCGCCCACTAGAAGATAGTGTTTGGGGTGAAATTCGCGCAAAAAAAATCGTAACGCTTACGTTTTTGAGTTCATATGCTTGCAGGTACTTGTTTTATAGGTTTCTTAACATAAGAAAACGAATGAAACCATTTATAAGGCGATATCTGTAACCGTTCCTGAGAAAAGTGGATTCAATGTTTTTGTAAGTCATTATTTTTTTGTGGGTACTTAGAATCGCGGGATTCAATTGAAATATTTTCTACATCTTGGAAATTAATCCCAAATAAGATGTTTAAATTTTGGTTATATTTAGAGTTAAGGACGTATGCGAAAAAAAATATTTTATTAATAGACATGAAAAGTTTTCGGATCTTCATACATTTTTCGTAAATATCTCGAAGTTGGGGAATCGTGGTAAGTGGAAGGTGACCATTCGAATGCTTACGAAATTCTCTACAAAATAAAATGTCCGACTCGCAGGAACTGCATCATCTTAGCGCGGTTCCGTTCTTATCCCTAGTCTAATTTGGAAAGATTAAAATAGAATCAGTTATTATTTTGGTTCCACCAGTCTTGAAAGGTCTTGATTTACGATCATACCTGTATGGGTCGGCTAATCCATAAGTCGGCCAGAAAGGCCTCCGCTCACAGGCATTTGGAAAGCCTTGGGATCTCTCTCTTTGAACGCTACATTTCTAACAATAAATTCATCTTCTTATTTTACTTAATCTGTTCCACCAGTATTGAAAGGTAATGATTTACGATCTTACCTGGAAGGGTCGGCTAACACTAGAAACGGTCCCGCTAGTTACAAGGTCTTGGAATCTTGGAAATCTATATTTCTAACAATAAATTGTTTTTGTTATTTTACTTAACCAGTTTCATTGTAAATACATTATCCAACTATAAGCAATTAAAAAATAACAAGGAATATAACAGACAAAAAGAACCGTTCGAATAAACGAAATCAATTACTTTAAAGTTTTAAGCACTTATTTCTCCGATTGACATCGCCTAATTAAAACTTTCTTCAGAACCATTTTTGTAGAGAATTTAGTAAGCTTTCGAATGGTAATCTTCCGCTTCACAAGATTGTCAACGGTTTTCGAGATACTAACGAAAGTACACAATTGATTAGGCATTGTCAATCGGAGAAATAAGTGCTTAAAACTTCAAATGTGTTTGTTTTTGTTTCAAATGGGTTGTTGTTTTTTTTTTAATTTCATTTATTTATAGAATTAGTTTTACTGTAGAAGAAATCAAGAAAATTAGAAACATTTTGATATTTGTTTTGATATTTGAAATAACTATTTGCAGTAGTGGGGTTGGCCAATCAGTGGTGGGTGGGTGGTTTCAGGCATAAGGGTACGCTGCCCCTTGGTAACGGGCCCTTTGCATACGGGGGAAAGGTTGAACCAAGATAATAACTGTTTCTATTTCATTCTTCCCAAATGACACCAGGGATAAGAACTGAACGACGCTAAGATGACGCAGTTCCTGCGAGTCGGACTTTTAGCGCGGTTCCTCCCTCCCCCATAGGGAGGAACCCCGCTTATAAGGTTGATCTCATGACGCAATCCAGAAGTGCCGACTAGGACATTTTACGTTTCAGAACCCCTAGAAACCGAAAATGATGGTGGTTCAAATTTATATATATATATATATATATATATATATATATATATATATATATATATATATATATATATATGTATATATGTATATATTTATACATTTATATATATATATATATATATATATATATATATATATATATATATATATAAAGTCCGACTCGCAGGAACTGCATCATCTTAGCGCGGTTCCTGATCATATCCCTATTGTCATTTGAAAAGCTTAGAATAGTAACAGATAATATTTTCCTCGGCCTTTGTTCAAAAGGGTTTTATGGCTTTACCTGGTCGGGTCCGCCAGACCCTAGAATCCTCTTCTACCGATATTTTATTTCATACGTTTCAATGCATTGGAAAATATCAAAAATTTTCACATATTCCTGTGTTCTTTTACTATCGTAATAATTCTACAAATAAAATCAATTAAAAAATAAAATAAAAAAACCAACAGCATGAAGGCAATTGAAAATATTCAAAAGACGTCATCGAATCTCTTTCTCTTAGCAAGCTATATTTCTAACAATGAATTGTTTTTCTAATTTTACCTAATCTGTTTTATTGTCAAATACATTATCCAACTATAAGCAATTAAAAAATAACAAGGAATAAAAAGAGACAAAAAGAACCGTTCGAATAAACGAAATCAATTTCTTCAAAGTTTAAGCACTTATTTCTCCGATTGACATCATCTAATCAAAATTGTTTCAGAATCTATTTTGTAGAGAATTTATAAAGCATTCAAATAATTTCTATCCACTTATCACGATTTCCCAACCTGGTTCGAGATATCAATGAAATTGGGGTCTCCCGTGGTCTAATGGTTAGCGCCTTGGATCCATAAGCGGGAGATGGTGGGTTCGATCCCCACCTCCATGAGGAATTTTCTCATCTCAGGGCTCGTTGGGAAAATTCCTCGCTGTAAAAAAAAAAAAAAAAAAAAAAAAAAAAAAAAAAAAAAAAAAAAAAAAAAAAATTAATGAAATTATACGAAGTTCCCAAAACTTTTCATGCCTGTTCATTAAATATTTTATTCTAACCCTTCCTTAACTCCAAACGTAACCAAAAGCTTAACGTGTTAGTTTTGTTGAAATTCAAACATGCAAAAAATGTTTCAACTGAATCCCATGATTCTAAGTAACCAAACCAAAACTTTGATTTAACAACTTTTTCCCGATTTTCTCAGAAACGGTTAAAGCTAGGGCCTTAAAAATGCTTTCATTCGTTTTACTAGCCCAGGAAGCCTATAAAACGAGTACTTACAAGCATATGAACTCAAAAATGTAAGCGTTACGATTTTTTTTTGCGCGAATTTCGCCCCAAACGCCATCTTCCACTGGGCGGATTTTGCTGGTTAACGAACTTGACCTTTCAAATATATATACAAATTTTAACCACCGTTATTTTCGATCTCTAGGGGTTCTGAAACGCGAAATTTTCTAGTCGGCACTTCCGGATCGATTCAACATTATAAGCGGGGTTCCTCCCTATGAAGGGAGGGAGGAACCGCGCTAATATATTTGTCTGTTCGCTCTCTAGGTCGAAGACGAATGGTCCGATTTTGATGAAATTTGGTACACAAATCTTTCGTCTAATTTGAAAGGTCAAGTTCGTTAACCAGCAGAATCAGTCCACTGGAAGATGGCGTTTGGGGCGAAATTCGCGCAAAAAAAATCGTAACGCTTACGTTTTTGAGTTCATAAGCTTGTAAGTACTCGTTTTATAGGCTTCTTGGGATAGAATATCGAATGAAACCATTTTCAAGGCGATAGCTTTAACGGTTTGAGAGGAAATTGGAAAAATAGTTTTTAAATACCTTTTATGGTTCGGTACTTAGAATCATGGGATTCAGTTGAAACATTTTCTGCCTGTTCTACTTTCATCAAAACTAATATGTTGAAATTTTTTTTTACGTTTGGAGTTAAGGAAGGGTTAGAATAAAATATTTTATTAACAGACATAAAAAGTTTTGATAACTTTGTATACTTTCCTTAATATCTCGAAAAAGGTTGAGAATCTTGGTAAACGGAAGATTACCATTAGAAAGCTTACTAAATGCTCTACAAAAATTGTTCTGATGAAAGTTTTGATTAGGCGATGTCAATCGGAGAAATAAGTGCTTAAAACTTTAAAGTAATTGATTTCGCTTATTCGAACTGTTCTTTTAGCGCGGTTTCTTCCTCCCTTCATAGGGAGGAACCCCGCTTATAAGGTTGATCTCATGAAACAATCTGGAAGTGCCGACTAGAAAATTTCGCGTTTCAGAATCCCTAGAGACCGAAAATAACGGTGGTTCAAATTTTTTTATATATATATATATATATATATATTTGTCTGTTCGCTCATTTTTGGCTTCCCTAATGGTCCGATTGTGATGAAATTTGGTACAAAAATCCGTCGTCCAATTTGAAAGGTCAAGTTCGTTAACCAGCAGAATCCGCCCAATGGAAGATGCCGTTTGGGGCGAAATTCGCGCAAATCAAAAATCGTAACGCTTACGTTTTTGACTTCATAAGCTTGTAAGTACTCGTTTACTAGGCTTCCTGGGCTAGGAAAACGAATGAAACCATTTTCAAGGCGGTAGCATTAACCGTTTTCGAGAAAATTGGAAAAATAGTTTTTGAATACCGTTTTAGCGCGGTTCCTCCCTCCCCCATAGGGAGGAACCCCGCTTATAAGGTTGATACAATGAAACAATCCGGAAGTGCCGACTAGAAAATTTTGCGTTTCAGAACCCCTAGAAACCAAAAATAACGGTGGTTCAAATTTGTATATATATATATATATATATATGTATATATTTATATATATATATATATATATATATATATATATATATATATATATTTGTCTGTTCGCTCTCTAAATAGAAGACGAATGGTCCGATTTTGATGAAATTTGGTACAAAAATCTGTCGTCCAATTTGAAAGGTCAAGTTCGTTAACCAGCAAAATCCGCCCACTGGAAGATGGCGTTTGGGGCGAAATTCGCGCAAAAAAAATCGTAACGCTTACGTTTTTGAGTTCATACGCTTGTAAGTACTCTTTTTATAGGCTTCTTGGGCAAGGAAAACGAATGAAACCATTTTCAAGGCGATAGCTTTAACCGTTTTCGAGAAAATTGGAAAAATAGTTTTTGAATACCGTTTTTGGTTTGGGTACTTAGAATCACGGGATTCAGTTGAAACATTATCTGCATGTTCTACTTTCATTAAAACTAATATGTTGAAAGTTATGTTACGTTTGGAGTTAAGGAAGGGTTAGAATAAAATATTTAATGAACAGACATGAAAAGTTTTGGGAACTTCGTATACTTTCATTAATATCTTGAACACGGTTGGGAAATCGTGGTAAGTGGATAGAAACTATTTGAAAGCTTAATAAATTCTCTACAAAAATGATTCTAAAACTATTTTTGATTAGGTTATGTCAATCGGAGAAATAAGTGCTTAAAACTTCAAATACGTCTGTTTTGTTCTTATGAACGGGTTTTTGTCGTTCTTTTTGTAATTTTTGTCTCTTTCCCTTGGTTTTTTATTGCTTTTTATTTTTTTAATTTCTTATGTTGTATTTGTAAGGAAAATGTATGTGTGTGTAAAACAGGATAGGTAAAATGAGACCTATTTTCTGTTGTCAGAAATAATGAAAAGTTTTGGGAACTTCGTATAATTTCTTAATATCTCGAAAACGGTTGAAAATCTTGGGAAGCGAAAGGTTACCATTCGAAAGCTTACTAAATGGTCTACAAGAAAGGTTCTAAAGAAAGTTTTGAATAAGCGATGTCAATCGGAGAAATAAGTGCTTAAAATTTGAAGTAATTGATTTCGTTTATTCGAACAATTCTTTTTGTCTGTTTTTATTCCTATTTTTACATTGCTTATAGTTGGATAATGTATTTGACAATAAAATAGATTAATTAAAATAAGAAAAACAATTCATTGTTAGAAATATATCAGGCTGTACCGTATGAAATGTCAGTTTTGGATTTGCCGATTTCCTTCAAATGTCTTGAAACTGTCGAGGCTCCTAATCCGAGTTCTTTGGCATATTCCCTATTGTTTGCAATTGCTTATAGTAGTCAAATGTATTTGCCAATAAAACAGGATACGTATAATTAGAATATTTTATTTTTGCGGTATCTTGGGGTTCTCAGATCCCTTATGAATATCTATTAGGCCCCCTTCGTATTTTTTCCTTAATATCTCGAAAAGGGTTAGGAGATCGTGGCAATTGAAATGTAACAGTTCGAAAGCTTACTAAATTCTCTACAAAAAATGTTTTACAGAAATGTTTGATGGGGTCGTCACATTAGGAGAAATAAGTGCTTAAAACTTAGTTAGTTTCCTTTATTTAAACGGATCTATTTATGTGTTTCCCGAAGTTTTTTTTTCACTGCTCGTTATTTTTGTACTTGCTTATAGTAGTCTAATGTATTTTTCATTAAATAGGATATGTATAATTAAAAGCATTATTTTGTTTGTTAGAATTCGAAGATGCCGTATAAATATCTAGATTACAGTACTGGTTTTGATTTCGTATTTTAGAATTGTTCTTGGTATTCCCTATTTTCATGTATTACCCTTAGTTCTTTATTGCTAGTAGTTTTTTTTTTGTTTTTTTTTATTGATTATAGAATATAAATCTATTTGGCAATAAAATAGGATACGTAAAATTAGAAACAATATTTCGGGTATTTCTGAGCGAAATGCCTTGTAAGATTGTCTACCACCACGAACGGCGTTTTTCCTCTATTTACCTCACATTTTAATTGGTTGCTGTTTTTAGCTTGTTTCCTGCTTCACTTCACAGATAGGAAACACGCTTCTGACGTCGACCCAATGACGTAATCCGAAGTGCCTAATAAATGATTTAACGTTTTAGAACAGGTAGATATCGAAAATAGCTGTTAGCGCGGTTCCTCCCTCCCCCATAGGGAGGAACCCCGCTTATAAGGTTGATACAATGAAACAATCCGGAAGTGCCGACTAGAAAATTTTGCGTTTCAGAACCCCTAGAGACCGAAAATGATGGTGGTTCAAATTTGTATATATATATATATATATGTATATATTTATATATATATATATATATATATATATATATATATATATATATATATATATATATTTGTCTGTTCGCTCTCTAGCTCGAAGACGAATGGTCCGATTTTGATGAAATTTGGTACAAAAATCCGTCGTCCAATTTGAAAGGTCAAGTTCGTTAACCAGCGAAATCCGCCTACCGGAAGATGGCGTTTGGGGCGAAATTCGCGCAAAAAAAATCGTAACGCTTACGTTTTTGAGTTCATAAGCTTCTAAGTACTCGTTTTATATGATTCCTGGGCTAGGAAAACGAATGAAACCATTTTCAAGGCGATAGCTTTAACCGTTTTTGAGAAAATTGGAAAAATATTTTTTGAATACCGTTTTTGGTTTGGGTACTTATAATCATGGGATTCAGTTGAAACTTTATCTGCATGTTCTACTTTCATTAAAACTAATATGTTGAAAGTTTTGTTACGTTTGGAGTTAAGGAAGGGTTAGAATAAAATATTTTATGAACAGACATGAAAAGTTTTGGGAAGTTCGTATACTTTCATTAATATCTCGAACACGGTTGGGAAATCGTGGTAAGTGGATAGAAACTATTTGAAAGCTTACTAAATTCTCTACAAAAAAGATTCTAAAACTATTTTTGATTAGGTTATGTCAATCGGAGAAATAAGTGCTTAAAACTTCAAATACGTCTGTTTTGTTCTTATGAACGGGTTTTTGTCGTTCTTGTTGTAATTTTTGTCTCTTTCCCTTCGTTTTTTATTGCTTTTTAGTTTTGTAATTTCTTATGTTGCGAAAATTTTGTGTGTAAAACAGGATATGAAAAATGAGGCCAATTTTCTGTTGCTAGAAATAATATAAATTTTGGGAACTTTCTTTAATATCTCGAAAACTGTTGAGAATTTTGGTAAACGGAAGAATACCATTAGAAAGCTTATTAAATGCTCTACATAAAAGGTTCTAATGAAAGTTTTGATTAGGCGATGTCAATCGGAGAAATAAGAGCTTAAAGCTTTAAAGTAATTGATTTCGCTTATTCAAAGTGTTCTTTTCGCCTGTATTTTATTCCTTGTTATTTTTTAATTGCTTATAGTTGGATAATGTATTCGAAAATAAAACAGGTTAAGTAAAATAACAAAAACAATTTATTGTTAGAAATATAGATTTCCAAGATTCCAAGACCTTGCAACTAGCGGGACGGTTTCTTGTGTTGCCGACCCTTCCAGGTCAGATTGTAAATCCTACCTTTCAAGACTGGTGGAACCAAAATATAACTGTCAGGGTTCGGTCACTGCTACTTAATAAAACTACATTTTATCGTAAAAATGGTTTTATTGTGCCGACGTTTCGGCTTGAACTTCAAGCCTTCATCAGGGCTGTAAATACAAGTAGGACATATTTAACACTAATATATGCACATATCTATGTAAATATATATATATATATATATATATATATATATATACATATATAATATATATATATTTATATATATGCATATACACATACACATATACACGCACACATATGTACATATATATGCCCACATACCTACACATATGGGGTATGTATTATTAAGTAGCAGTGACCTAACCCGGACAATCCCTACCTTGCATCATCAACGGTCAACGATCTCCTCTCAACAAAATAATAACTGCTTCTATTTTAATCTTTCGAAATTAGACTAGGGATAAGAACGGAACCGCGCTAAGATGAGGCAGTTCCTGCGAGTCGGACTTTTTGGTTTGGGTACTTAGAATCATGGGATTCAGTTGAAACATTTTCTGCATGTTCTACTTTCATTAAAACTAATATGTTGAAATTTTTGTTACGTTTGGAGTTAAGGAAGGGTTAGAATAAAATATTTTATTAACAGACATAAAAGGTTTTGGTAACTTTATATACTAGAATACCACGATTCCAAGTACCCAAACCAAAAACGTTAATCAACAAATATTTTTTTCAATTTTCTCGAAAACGGTTCAAGCTATCGCAAAATTTTCTAGGCGGCACTTCCGGATTGTTTCATGAGATCAACCTTATAAGCGGGGTTCCTCCCTATGAAGGGAGGGAGGAACCGCGCTAAAAAGTGTTTGTTTTGTTGTTTTGAAAGGGTTCTTCTCTTTGTTTATCTCACTTTTTAATTGGCTGTTTTAGCGCGGTTCCTCCCTCCCTTCATAGGGAGGAACCCCGCTTATAAGGTTGATCTCATGAAACAATCCGGAAGTGCCGACTAGAAAATGTCGCGTTTCAGAACCCCTAGAGACCAAAAATAACGGTGGTTCAAATTTGTATATATATATATATATATATATATATATATATATATATATATATATATATACTTATATATGAAATGGAAAACGAATGAAACCATTTCTAAGGCGATAGCTTTAACCGTTTTCGAGAAAAATGGAAACAGTTGCTGAATAACGTTTTTGGTTTTGGTACTTAAAATCATGCATGTTCGAATTTCATCAAAACTAATATGTTAAACCTTTGGTTACGTTTGGAGTTAAGTAAGGGTTAGAATAAAATATTTTATGAACAGACATGAAAAGTTTTGGGAACTTCGTATACTTTCATTAATATCTCGAACACGGTTGGGAAATCGTGGTAAGTGGATAGAAACTATTTGAAAGCTTACTAAATTCTCTACAAACAAGTTTCTAAAACTATTTTTGATTAGGTTATGTCAATCAGATAAATAAGTGCTTAAAACTTCAAATGCGTCTGTTTTGTTCTTATGAACGGGTTTTTGGCGTTCTTTTTGTAATTTTTGTCTCTTTCCCTTAGTTTTTTATTGCTTTTTATTTTTGTAATTCTTATATTAGGTAAATGTATTGGTGTTTAAAACAGGATAGTTAAAATGAGAACCAATTTTCTGATGTTAGAAATAGATGAGTTAGAAAAATATGAGTACCTTTGCATAAATTCCTAGCACCCTGAAAATTTGCATGAAAGATAGGGACAACATTATAAGGGAATTGGGAATAGCCCTTATCGATCCCATGAGTGTGTGGCAGCTAGCGAGTGTAAACACTAACCTGGCCAGTGTAACCTCCTCCTGATATCAACCATACACGCCCACCGTCAGTGTTGCCAAAGTGTAAAGATAAGAGACAAAATAATAATTTTACAGGGGGTACACTGCAAAGCAGCCCTGCGTCACAAGACCTGTGAAAACCAGTGTGTTAATGGCGTCTACCTGTGCATGTGCTCTCGTGGTGTTCCAAGAGTCTTTATCAGACATTATTTATTCATTTATTATTATTACCTCGAAGAACGTTTTATTTTTGTTATCAGTTTTATAATTTCTCCTTATTATCATCTTTTAATTTCGTCTGTGCAGAGTCAACTTATTTATTTTATCGAAGCATTATAGCAACTTTTATTTTACAAGTTTTATTATTTTATTATCCCGCTACCAGTACGCTAAAGTGGTGACCCCGACTACGAATACGGAAAATGAGCGAAACCAACCTCGAAAAGGACGAAATTCCGACGAAAACCGAGGAAGTCGGCGCTTGCGGATTAGGACCAAATATACGAATCCCAGTCTTTTGGAAGGCAGACCCGGAACTTTGGTTCTGTCAGGCTGAAGCCGTCTTCGCCACATCCAAGGTAACAAGTTCCAGAATTAAATTTCAATTAGTTATTGCCAACTTGGACTTTGAAATTTTGAAAGAAGTGGCAGACATAGTTAAAGTCCCACCTGCTGAACCATATGAAGCCCTTAAAACCAGACTCCTGCGCATCTATGCAGAATCAGAGAATCTTCGAATTAGGCGGCTACTAGAAGAGAAGCGCCTATCCGAGGGTGAGCGGCCTTCCCAGCTCCTAAATGAGTTAAAACGACTCGCTGGCAGCTCTGTACCCTCAGACCTCTTGCGCAATATGTGGCTAAGGGCTCTACCCGACCGAATGCAGGCCACGCTGGCAGTTACAAACGAGACTTCAGTGGATAAACTGGCTGAGATCGCCGACCGTATAGCAGAAGTATACGAGCCCAGCATCCACGAAGTACGCCCACAGAGCACTCATCCCTCACCATCCCAATTATCACAGCTTGAGGATATGGTCCGACAGTTAAGCCTCGAAGTGAGAGAGCTGAAAACCCAGGTGACACGAGGGCGAAGAGGCCAATCACACCCACGACGGCGGAGCCGGTCAAACAGCAGGAATCGTAAGTGGTGTTATTTTCACGAAACCTTCCGGGAAAAAGCACGGAAATGCAGACAGCCCTGTGACTGGAAGAAGACCACTCCGGCTCAGGAAAACTGTTAGCAGCGGCCGAGAGGGCGGACTCTGTCGCTGACACTCATCAACGCCGACTATTTATGAAGGAGAAAAACACGGGAGAGAGATATTTAGTGGACACAGGTGCATGCATATCTGTCTTCCCCGCCAGGTCACGGGATCGGAGGTACTCAACAAACTTCCCTTTGTACGCAGCCAACGGTACAACTATCAAGACTTATGGAGAAGTCAAGAAGACGCTGAATGTTGGACTCCGACGACCACTCCCATGGACCTTCATCTTGGCAGACATCAGTAGTCCCATCATCGGGGCGGACTTTCTCTTTCATCACCATATACTCGTTGATCTCAGAGGTCGTCAGCTACTCGATGCGAAGACTGGACTCACCTCCAAAGGAACCATCGCCTGCTCCAAAATACCTACTGTATATTCAGTGCCCACTGGTGAGTGGTATTATGATCTCCTAAGGAAGTACCCCTCTGTAACCCGTCCTATCACAGTCCTACAGAAACCGAAGCACCATATCCAGCACTTCATCGAGACGAAGGGACCACCGGTCACAGCCAAAGCTCGACGCCTTCCACCAGAGCGTTACATAGCTGCGAGGGAGGAATTTCTCAAGATGGTAGACGAGGGTATTTGCAGACCATCTAACAGCCCGTATGCAAGCCCATTGCATATTGTTGTGAAGAAGGATGGCAAAATGCGATTTTGCGGGGACTATCGCAGATTGAACGAGCAGACTGTTCCTGACAGATACAGCGTTCCGAACGTACAGACTCTCAACACCAATCTCAGCGGTAAGGTCTTTTTCAGCAAGCTGGATCTAAACAGAGCATATTACCAAGTACCTGTAGCGGAAGAAGACATCAAGAAGACTGCAGTAATAACACCCTTCGGTCTTTTCGAGTTCCTGGTAATGTGCTTTGGCCTTCGCAACGCTGCCCAGACATTTCAGCGGCTCATGGACAGCATTCTGGCACTCCCGTATGTTTTCGTGTACCTAGATGACATATTGGTATCATCCACTACCAAGGATGAGCACCGCGTTCACCTGGACAATGTCTTCCGAATCTTGAGCGAGCACGGTTTGACCATCAACCCATCAAAATCACAGTTCTGCAAGACGGAGATTGAATTCTTGGGATTTCTCGTGAATTCACAAGGTATCAAGCCCCTACCAGCAAAGGTCAACCAAATCATGGACTTCCCTCGACCCAGCAACAAAGGACAACTCCGTCGTTTCTTAGGTATGTTAAATTTTTATAGACGGTTCATACCTAATGCAGCGGAACACCAGCATACTCTCCATGCACTTGTTGGCAACTGCAAGAAAAGTGACTCGACAACAATGGAATGGTCTAAGGAGGCGGATGCTGCATTTCAACGGTGTCAGCAAGACATAAAATCGGCTCTCACATTGACCCACCCATCCGAGGATGCTGAACTCACTCTGGCATGTGATGCGTCGAACACAGCGATTGGAGCAGTTCTCCAGCAACGGGAAGGATCGGGATGGAAACCCCTTGGCTTCTTCTCCAAGACTCTCACGAATGCCGAACAACGTTATTCTGCCTACGACAGAGAGCTGATCGCCATACACCGAGCAATCCGTCACTTCAGGCCCTCAATCGAAGGTCGCAACTTCGCTGTCCTCACAGACCACAAACCCCTGACCCACATGTTCCGGCAACGCCAAGAAACGGCTACACCCATGAGGATCCGGCTTGTAAACTTCATCAGCCAGTTTACAACCGATGTCCGCCATGTGTCAGGTAGTGATAATGTGGTCGCTGACACACTGTCGAGGATGGAGGAGATAACACTCCCAGACGACATGGAGAAAATTGCTGCGGAACAGCAAAACGACCCCAACATTGCTGAGCTCCTTCGGAATCCGGCTCTGTCACTCAAATGGATGGGCGTTCCACACTCACCGAAACCACTGCTCTGTGAGACAAGCACTTCAAGAGTGCGTCCGTACCTGCCCGTATCATTGAGACAAGCCATGTTCCAGCAACTTCACAACCTCAGCCACCCCGGCATACGTGGGTCAAGGCGACTCCTGTCCCAACGCTTCTTCTGGCCCAATATGAACGTGGACATTGCCACATGGGCACGCGGGTGTATGGCTTGCCAGCGGAGTAAAGTACAGCGCCATACCGTCGCACCTCCAGGAGTCTTTGCCCCAGTTGCTCGTTTCGAGCACATCCACATAGACATTATTGGTCCACTTCCAACATCAGACTGCAAACGATACTGTCTAACTATGGTGGATAGGTTCACTCGATGGCCCGAGGCTGAGCCAGTTGAAGACATTAGTGCGGATACTATAGTTAGAGCACTTTACAGGTCTTGGATTTGTCGCTACGGTGTCCCAGCCAAAATAACAACGGACCAAGGGCGGCAATTTGAGAGTGAACTCTTCCGCAAGCTGACACAGATTCTAGGGGTGAAGCGCTGTAGGACAACCTCATACCATCCGCAAAGTAATGGCTGCATTGAACGATGGCACAGGACGCTAAAAACTGCCCTCACAGCTCACCTTATCAACGCATCAAGGTGAACTGATCTGCTACCTACGGTACTTCTTGGCCTGAGAGCAGCAGTGCGCGAAGATAACGCTAGCAGTGCAGCAGACCTTGTTTTTGGGCAGCCTCTACGTTTACCCGGTGAGCTGCTGGCAAGCAACGAACGACCAGAGGACCCTGAGGAGTTCCTGCGAAGGCTGAGGGACCACGTGAAGGACTTACGACCAGCGCCTCATCGTTCCAGCAGTAGCCAAACGTTTGTCCCTAAGGATCTCAGGAACTGCAGTCATGTCTTTCTGCGAGATGATGCAGTGCGACAACCGCTCACACCACCATACTCCGGTCCCCATCCCGTACTGGACCGACAGCCGAAGACCTTCAAGATCCAGCTCCCGTCAGGACCCAGGACGGTCCCAGTTGACCGCCTCAAACCAGCCTACACCATCCAGGAGCCACCAGCACAGCAGACCACTGGACACCCACAGACAACACTGCCCTCCTCCGACCAATCTACAACCAGTAAATCAGCCGCCACACAAGCAGAACCACTTCATCGGACTTGTCGAGGAAGACTCATCCGACCTCCTGTCCGCTTCCATGACTCTGTCATTGGGGGGAGGTGATGTGGCAGCTAGCGAGTGTAAACACTAACCTGGCCAGTGTAACCTCCTCCTGATATCAACCATACACGCCCACCGTCAGTGTTGCCAAAGTGTAAAGATAAGAGACAAAATAATAATTTTACAGGGGGTACACTGCAAAGCAGCCCTGCGTCACAAGACCTGTGAAAACCAGTGTGTTAATGGCGTCTACCTGTGCATGTGCTCTCGTGGTGTTCCAAGAGTCTTTATCAGACATTATTTATTCATTTATTATTATTACCTCGAAGAACGTTTTATTTTTGTTATCAGTTTTATAATTTCTCCTTATTATCATCTTTTAATTTCGTCTGTGCAGAGTCAACTTATTTATTTTATCGAAGCATTATAGCGACTTTTATTTTACAAGTTTTATTATTTTATTATCCCGCTACCAGTACGCTAAAAGTGCAATGCTTTTTTTCGAGGTCAAAGTTCGCTAAAAAAGGTTTTTAGGAATTTTCAGCGAAACGTTTTGTTTTATGGTAAAAATAGTTCAGACAAAAATTGTAGATCGTGCAATTATGTACAAAACTTGTCTTCACACTTTTATTCATTAGATTAACCATTTATGAGAAAAGGTGATTCCGGAATTATCTTTAGTTTTATACAGCATAATATGCCACACTCGGCTAGATGTTTTTCGAGGGAACAATGCTTATGCTACCTGGTCCTCTTTCTAAGGTCCTGACAATAAGTACCGTTACAGCCCCAGCCATAATCTTCGAAAAATGACCTGCTTGACATTTGATAATATTAAACTTGTGAAGTAGTTCCTCCTTTTGTGCCTCTGTTTACCTCAGATATTAATTTTTATTTATGTTGTACGCCTTATTTTTTATTAGGGTGCTGTTATTTTGATTGCATTTTTTTTCCAATAAAACAAAGCTAGTAAATGAGAAGGATGTTCACGCTTAAATAGAAAATAATTTTGGAGGGGACTGGGAGAATTTTGGGGGGGGCTGAAAGGATTTTGGGGGTATGGGATAATAAAAATCTAGAACATGGAATAGTTAGACAATTAAAACGCTATTACGCCCAAAAGAAATTCTTTTTTTCTAAACTAAGTGATCTTATTATTAATTTTAAGGTTTTAAGGGACACATTTTTACCGATTGCGGGGGGTGCAGCCCTCTCAGCCCCCCCCCTTATATACGCCCATGCACGTTTTGGTTTTATTTTATTGATGTATAGAACACCCCCCGCACCTACCCCGCACCCTAGAACACCTTTACTTTAGAATGTGAGCTGGATTGTGTAATTTCCGCTTCTGTGTAAGTTACTACTGCCGGTTTCCCTGACGCCTTAATGTCACTTTTATTCGAGATGTTCGAGAGGATGTTGACAATTTTCACGAGATGTGTAAAAAAAAAGAAGTTTATTTCTATTCTAAGATTTTCAAATGACATTAGGGATAAGAACGGAACCGCGCTAAGATGATGCAGTTCCTGCGAGTCGGACTTTTATTCTTTGATGGCAGCTATTAATGTAATCATGAAGGCCTTGTAAGTCCTCCTTTGTGCCCGAAAAACTAACAATAATGTCTTCAACATAGCGGCACCAAAAATCGATAAATTTTCGAACTTTCACGTAAGAACACTGAGTCGATTAACTATATGGACCTTAATAAAGTGAAAACACTGTATTTCAAAATTAGATTAAAACACAGTATAGCTTGTAAAAATGTATTTTTCAATCAGAGTTGTCGCAGACTACGTACTTTTCCAAATTATATTGTTCATGAACTTAAGAAAATAAAGGTTCCATTAACAATATTCAATAAGATATCAAAACTTTTGTTAAATAATGAGTTAAAAAAAATGGTACAGAATAAGAGATAACTTAAGTTTATATTTAAAAGTGATTAAGAACAGTATTTTATCAGATGTAGGTATGGCTGAGTGGGAGATTTTTGAGAAACACGTAAAAGTACGTCATGCAAAAAAGTTAACTTTAAAAGAAACGAGTATTTTAAAGAAATTGGAAGTTTTAAAGCAGAGGAGCTCTAATCCCAATCAGCAGCCCCTACAATACTATCTCTATTCCTCCTGGTATTAGTAGCTTTGATGGAGTTAATAACAGTTGTATGACCATAGCAGTAGATGCACCGTAAAAAAAAAAAATAAATAAATAAAAAAAAAAAAAAATAAAAAAAATAACAGTTGTTCCTTTAGTAATTTAAATGATATTGAAAAACACTTTTGGTGATTATGTTTACTGTACCGCTAATTTTGATAATGTTATTACTACTGTTTCCCATAGTGTCTAGTAATTTAGTAAATAGTATTGTTAGCTTCGACAACATTGACGTGGGTAATTATCATTACCCTTGTACTCCTAGAACCCACCATCTCCCGCTTATGAATCCAGCGCGCTAGCCACTAGACTACGGGAGACCCCCACGACCTTGTTATAACGAAGGCAGATAAAAATAAATCCTGTGTAATTTTACCACGAAAAGTATACGATGAGAAATCTGTCGCTTTAATTATAGATTTAGGTTGCAAGCAACTCACCACTGATCCCACTGAAAAATATAACTCCGACGTAAAATCTATACTTAAGAGCACCAAACAACTATTTACTCCGGAAGAAAAGAATAACCTGTATGAAATGAACCCATTACCTCTATTATTATACTGTTTGCCCAAAACCCATAAACCAGGAATGCCCACGAGACCTATTGTTGCCTTTAATTCTTCGCCGACTGAGAAATTAGCCAACAAATTAGTACATGTTTTCAACAGTTTATCCGTTTTTAGTCCTTCATATTCAATAAAAAATACCTCAGAATTAATATTAAAAATCAATAGTTCAAATATTAAATATCCAGAAAATCGGCTCTTGGCATCGTTTGATGTAAAAGATATGTTTTCAAATATACCACCCAACGAAGTAATTCGCATTTGTGAACTATTATTAATGGAAGGTTAATCCAATAATCTCTCAAGAATTTATTAAATTACTTAGGCTATGTTTAAAACAAAACTATTTTAAATTTCAAGATTGTTTTTATTCATTGGACAGTGATCTAATTATGGGTTCAGCGTTAAGCCCGTTAGCGGCAGAATGATTTATGGATTATTTTGAGCATGTCTATATTTCATCGGATCCCAATCCTTTTCGAAAATTTATCGATTTTTGGGGCCACTATGTTGACATTATTGTTAGTTTTTCGGGCACAAAGGAGGACTTACAAGGCCTTCATGATTACATTAATAGCTGCCATCAAAGAATAAAATTTACTCTTGAATTGGAAAGTGAAGGCAGACTTTCCGAGGCTGTGGCGGCATGCAGCAACATTTTATAAATTTTGGTATAATCAGTGTTTTCCTCTTTCACTAGAGGGCTTGAGCAACCTACTATGGATTATTCAAGTCAATGAAGATTCTTGAAAAAAATACTTATCCATTTCTGTCATAAAAATGTAAGTTATTTATTGATGACGTTTTGCCTCATAATATTTTTTGTATTATGTATTTTTAGATGGAAATCATTCGACAAAGTAATTGAAATTGATTTATCCTAACCCTAAAATTTGTACCATGCTTTTTAATTTGCACTACCAGGGTGTTGTACCTCTGACCATGACTATTTGTTGTTCCTTTGACAAGGTCAAAGGTACAACACACCTCAGTAATTTTTTCATAATTCAACTTTTATGTTCTTCTGCTACAACTTTTTAAATAATAATTAATATTGGTTGCTTCAATTGCTCAAAGAATTTAAAAAATAATAAATGAAATCAGTTCAAACTGATTTTATCAATCCTGAGTGTAGTAGTTTAAACCTATCGCCCCTTATCATTCCACTTGAAGTTGTAAGACCTCATCAAAAAATGCAGGCAAGGAAAATGTCTGCGGGGCTGGCCTAAAGGGAAACCTCGTATCCTGACAGATATTCCTGAAAAGCTAATTATTGAAGGTGGAAAAAAAACAACATAAGCACTACCCTAAACGTAAGGCACCACATTAAAAAAAAAAAAACCTTCCTAAAAAGGTGGTAAATAAAAAGAAAATTATTCTAATAACAGTTCAGATTTAGATACTGACACCGAAATTTCTTCAGGAGAAAGAAATCTGTCTGATAAACGTTTTGAGTTAAGTTGATTACCAGCAACAATTTCAAAAATATGATTTGGAAAAAGGAAATTTTATACTTTTTAAAAATAAAAGGAAAAATACTATTACATATTTAGTCGCAGAGATCTGTGGTATTAAATGTTTACTGTTTAAGATCCAATATTTGAAAAAACAAACTTTAAGTAACAAGTTTACGAGAGAAGATGAGAATTTGTATGATATTGATGTTGAAGACATTGTGGCTAAACTTCCATATCCTACTATTGCTAGTGGATCTATTTAACAGCTTTGTATTATGCTTACATCCTTGTCTTAATTAATTAATTAATTATTGTAATTAATCTTGCAATTAATTACAATATTACCGAATACAATTTTTTTTTCTGCACTGCTATGTTATTTTTACGTGGTCACAGGTACAACACCCTATGGTCAAAGGTACAACTATATGTTGTATCTTTAACCACTGTACGATTATTTTTTTTAAAAATTAATAAAAAATATTAAATGTAAAGCTAGAATCTTGAAAAAAATAAATATGATAAGGAATAGAATACTAATTATAATGAAATAAAAAAAATGAATTTAGCCGTATTTAAAATAAAAAAATTAAATTTTGCCAAGTGGTATATATATATTCAAGAGGTAATGAGGCCAATCTATCGAAGGAAGGAGGAAATTTGCTAAAAAGTGCAAAGTAAAATATCCTTAGTCATATAGGTTTGAGGGATCTGTTGAATATTTGATTGTAGACAGCTAGATAAATAACTTTTTTTTTTTTTTTTTTTTTTTTTTTTTTTTTTTAATAATAAAGCGTTTATTAACATCTGCACAAATTATATAGCACATTGGTTAATTGTGATAAGTAAAGCCATTTTTATGATTTCACATAATGAGAATACAGAAAAAAAAAAGAAAAAATAGGACATACTAAATTGAATTACAGAAACAAAAAGAAAATAATAAAAATAAATAAATACATAAATAAATAAATTATAGCTAAAAGGAAAATAAAATAAAAGTAATAATAATAAAAATAATAAATCAAAAGATAAAATAGAAGTTTGGAAGGAGCCAATCATTATTGACACTTCCTAGTTGACCGCTTTAATTACAGAGTTGATCACGAGGCCAAGATCTCTTTAGCCTCCTAGGAGATAAATAACAGAATAATATTTATAAACATTTTATAGTCATAAATAACAGATAATTAATTGTGTATTTTAAAGATAAGATTTATTTATTAAGAGTTCACAACTTGGTGATAAGACCTTTAAGTCAATGTGCAAACAAAGTTAACAATTATACAGAACCACATAAACATGACTTACAAATATAAACAAAAAACACTGCATAATTGGGAAGATAATTTATAAAATAGTAAATTTAATATAATAAATGAAAATAAAGCAAAAAAATAAATAAAATAAACAAATGATTAAATTAATCCATCAAAAATGAATATATATATATATATATATATATATATATAAGGTGTCTCACATTGAGATGTCATAACTTTAAGGGTTTATTCTACATCTCATTTGTTGTTCAGGGACGCAGCAATGAGCATCCTAACTCAACATGTAGAGGAGCTACTCAAACTTTTGTCTTTTGAAAAACTGAGTTTTCTGATCAATGCATCGTAAATAAAGACCACCTTTTTAGAATCTACATTAAATTTCCAATTAGAAACACCTATTATTGAAATATTACCATGTAAATTAAGAGCTATATTCAAAGGCATATAGATGAGAACGTTTAATATTAATTTTTTATTAAATTATTAAATATTTTCTGAATCAGCTATTAAGTTGCATTATTTGATAAGCTTCAAAATGGTACCTCGTAGTTTTAGAAACAAATCTATTTCAATCTATTTTTTTCTGATTTTCAAGTCAAAACCAATAAATGTACTTCAGCATGAACGAGCCATTCTGAACAAATTCTTTAATTTCACACGATGATGGCGATGCCCATCCTTCCCAAACTACATGACGTTTATTACACAAGCCCATCTACCAAATAACAACTCACTCTGTTTTCAAATGGATGGTTGCCCAGCTGGTAATGGACGAGTGGTGACGGAATGGCTGAACAGTTTATTTCATTACCGTTCCCACACTATGTACACGCATTTTTTGCTCTGAATAAGGATAAGAGGACAATTTGGAATTAAGGGTAAAAGAATTTAGAAGAACATATTGGTAATAAATACCATTATTGTAAATACAATGAATACATGTATTATATGGTTATGCCTTGAGGGTCTTTTTAATATTGATTCTATTCTATTTAATTGAATTTCTGCTTAAAAGTGAACTGGGTTATACATTACAATAATTTGAAATTATATACCAAAAACACTCTCCTGTAGATAAAAAGCGAAAAAAATACATTTAAATAAAAGGCACCCTTAAAAGTTGCTTAAAATGTTACCTCGTTTTCCTAGGAAAAATCTATAGATATCTATGGGGAGAAAAATGGTTATTACTGTATACTAATAACTATTTGTCCAGTAGATTTTCAAAATGTCTACACATATAAGCTTAACGTCAAACTGAATCCACGGAATTACGGAGGACATCTTGTCTTTCGAGTTCTCATGGATCCAGTTCATGAGTTCCTCCTTTGTCGTCACGGGTTCTGACTACACTTTGCTCTTCAATGTTCTCAATACATGGAAATCTAGAGAATACAGATCAGGAGGTAAACGAACTGGTCCAAAGTGGGAGATACAACGATTAGGGAATTCAGTGTTGAGCCATTCCGTCACCACTCGTCCATTATGAGGGTGGCAACCGACTATTTGAAACCAGAGTGAGTTGTTATTTGGTAGATGTGCTTGTGTAATAAACCTCATGTAGTTTGGGAAGGATGGGACATCACCATCATCGTGTGAAATTAAAGAATTTGTTATGAATGGCTCGTCCATGCTAAAGCACATTAATTGCTAAAGCAAAGGGTGTTTCAGGGTTAAGTGGCCAAACTGAAAATATAAACTAAGGACCTCAAAACAAGAAAAAGATTTCCTCTGAAGGTATGTCTGCAAACGCTTTGTATAAGAGATATTCACACTCAAAGATTTTCATTGTGATGAATTATTTATGTTATATGACCTGTTTATTTGTTATATGAAACCTATTTATTTGTTCTAACTGTTTTATAGTAAACATTAAGATTCATGTTACAATTATAATGGGATTTCTTACTTGTGTTAGTTGCCTTGTCCTCTGAATTCTTTGCTTACTTATTTTCTGAATTTCTATCAAATTTTATCATTAGCTCGTTTACTCAAATTAAAATTTGTGAAGAAAAATTTTACTCTTTGAGACATTTATAATTACATAAAGCAGTAAGGAAATAAATAAACTGTGATAAAAACAATCCGTTCTCCTAGGGAAATTAGGATGTGGTTTCTCGCTCTTCCTGGTGTAAATATCAATATTTAATGCATATCTTGTCTCACTCCAGCACAAAACCGATACTTTCGTCTAAACAATTATCCTAATTATCTAAGCAATAGTATTTCATGTAGATATACAAATTTTTTTTTTTTTGTACATTGTTGAAGGTAGATGTGCTTCTGTGGAAGAAAATCACTGATAAGGCTTCAGAGGGTGTGGTGAGTTTGGGTACGCTAGATGCCGAAAGACGACAAAGCACCGCTATGTGGGTTGCCAAGGGCTAGAAAGGGGCTGGAAGGGCTGTAAATAGTATTAACAGTCCCAGGATATCTATTAGAGGAACAAGCTTTTAGAATCGTCACCGCAAACAAATTTTTGAACTTAAGACGGCTTAGGCCGTCTCTGCCCCTTAAAGGGTTAATGCTCAAGGAAATCACATTGGGCAATATTTAATATGAATTTAATGTTTATATTTAATTATTATAGTAGTTGAAACAAATAAATAAGTTTTATTTATTTAATAAACATAAGTAATTCATAACAATGTAAATCATTAGATGTGAATATCTCCTAAAAAAAAGCGTTTGCGGGCATACCTTCACAGGACATTTTTTTTTTTTTTTTTTTCGAGGTCCTTAGTTCATATTTTCAGTTTGGCCAGTTAACCCTGAAACACCCTGTATATTCAGCAGAGTTATGTACTATTTCCGCTGGCTTTTACAGATTCTCTGAATGCATTACAAGGATTAGAAGACATGTACTCAAACCATCCTGGTATTACGGTAGTCCAGGAAAGAATAATGTTATCAGAAAATGGAAAAACAGTACTGTTGTTGTAGGCCCCAGGTCACGGTATAAGGGGCAACAAGATGACAGAAGAAGTTGCAAAAGTGGCATTAACTCTGGAGCTACCCATTCGCATATTAGTTGCACCAAAAGCCCTCTATGTCCCCACTTTCCGTCACCCACATGCTTCTAGACTGCCCTTTCTATCACGCTGTTCAACAGAAATTAAAATTACCCCAAAATTTAGAAACTCTACTTGATGATAACCACAATAATATAAATCAAATAATCAGTTGTATAAAAGAAATGAATTAGGATAATAAAATATAACATTGAGATAAATGACTAAATTCAGTTTAAGCATCAGAATGGTTATATATGAATTTGCCTTTTTCCACTGACGGTAGAGTGGTGGAGAGTCACCCAGTTGGTTTCGCTGTGTCCATTGTGAGGCGGCTGGTCTGCGCTGTTGGGACTCGAAAGCCAACCTGGAGACCTGGAGGATGTGGACAGCCTGGTCCAACCACACACATCCTCAGCCACAGGCATGGCAGCCAAAGCTTAAATGGACTAGGGGCACTGCATGGGAGCTTCCTTCAATACCATCTCAGTTTTCGCCAGGTACTAGATATTCCAAACATTTGGTAGATAGAATCGTAGGCGCTAATAACCTAGTCGTTAGCATATAAAAAAAAAAGTCACATTAAATCGATACCTAATCAAAAACGGGGGTTTCAGATCGCACCCTTATGCAAACTGTTGAATTTTGACTCCATGTTTATACCAAAACTGACAAAAGACTAGACTTCAGCCACATCTGCTCCATGAAGCTGGATAACAGGGAGATTGACTGTTAACTGGTGTATATTTATGCATGTAGGTGAATATACCAACTGTTTTCTACGAGGAAGCACCTGTCTCTGTGAGGAACTGAACAATATGGACGTGACGAAAATAAGCAGCAAGATCTAGTGGGGTAGCCCCATCACTTGTCATCATGTTGATTTCAGCACCTTTCTCTACAAGGAGCTGGACAATATCGAGGTGTCCAGCCATAGCAGCATGGTGTAGACAGGTAAGCCCTTCAGTAGTCTTCATGTTGATTCCAGCACCATTCTCTATGAGGAACTGGACAATATGGAAGCGACAATACATAGCAGCAAGATGTAGCGGGGTAAACCCGAATTCAGTCATTATGTTCATTCCAGCACCATTATCCAAGAGGAACTGGACAATATCGAGGTGTCCTGCCTTAGCAGCATAGTGTAGAGAGGTAAGCCCATCATTAGTCTTCATGTTAATTTCAGCACCTTTCTCTACAAGGAACTGGACAATGGAGAAGTGTCCTGCAAAAGAAGCATAATGTAGAGAGGTAAGCCCATCACTAGTCTCCATGTTGATTCCAGCACCTTCATCTACAAGAAACTGGACAATATTGAGATGCCCTGCTTCAGCAGCAAGGTGTAAAGGGATAAACTCTTCATAATTTATTATGTTGATTCCAGCACCTTTCTCTATGAGGTACTGGACAATATCGAGGTGTCCTGCCTTAGCAGCAAGGTGTAGAGGGGTCAACACATAATTAGAAACCTTGTTTGTAGCACCTTTCTCTAAGAGGAACTTTACAATAGGGAGATATCCTGCTTCAGCAGCATAGTGTAGAGGGGTAAACATATGATTATCCATCATGTTGATTCCAGCTCCTTTCTCTAAGAGGAACTGAACAATATGGAGGTGTTCTGCCTGTGCAGCAAGGTGTAGAGGGGTAAACCCCTGATCATCCTTCATGTTGATTGCAGCACCTTTCTCTATGAGGTACTGGACAGTAAGGAGACCTTCGTCTTCAGCAAGATGAGAGTTACACAAACAAGCTGTCCTCATGTTAATTTCTGTAACATAACAATTAAATCAATAAATTTTAATGAGATAATAATCAAATATTAAAAGTCACAAAATAAGGGCTTTACAATTATAAATTAATGGTAAAGGGGTAGAAAACTCATTAATTATTGTTACCTTAACAGTTTATACATTATCAAAAACGTTCTAGGGAAGCAATGGACATTATTCGTGCCTATTGACGTATAGAAATCACAAATTTATTTTGGTTAAAGATAAGACGTTAGTAAAAAATATTAATGTCATAAGCAAATTTAAATTTCCAACTGACCATAGGCTTATAATTACAGAAATCAACAAATGTTGTGCTCTAAAATGCCCCAAGCCCAAAGGGTTTGAAGCACCCCTACTTTCTTCAGCCGAATATAATGAAGAATTCAATAACAATATAACTGAGGATCTGCAAAGTAGATTATACCTCTTTAAGTATTCAACAACTCTATAAAGCTATAGAAAGTGCCATGAGGAAGTCTACTACTGTCTTCCCTTGTACTCCTAGTAAAATGAGTACTTCGTCAAAAAAGAATTCATAATGAGATTGAGATAGTTAGCCGTTATAGAGATACAAGGGATGGTTGAGATTCGGTTAGGAGCAAAAAAAAACATCAGATCTTCAGGCAGAAATCTATATTGGAAGTTTTGGCTGCACTTTGCAAGCCTTCTTCAGCTAAAAATATATATACACAAATTACAAGTAAGAATAATCAGACAGTATGGAGCTTTTTAAAAAAAAAAAATCATGAAAATAAATTTTGAACCAATCTTATTTAAAAAAAAAAAAAGTCTGACTTGCGGGAACTGTGTCATCTTAGCGCAGTTTTGTTCTTATCCCTAGTCTCATTTGAAAAGATTAAAATAAAAAAAGTTATTATTATTGTTCGACCTTTCTTGAAATAGTTTTATGGCCTTACCTGGTTGGGTCGGCCAGCACCCACAATCCACTTCTAGAGATACTTATTTCAGCGTTCAATTCATTTAAAAATATCAAAAATGTTTCACATTTGCTTTGTGTTCTTCTATTATAGTACTAATTCAACAAATAAATGCAATTTAAAACAAAAAAGCTATACTCCTAACAATAAATTGTTTTTCTTATTTTACTTATCTTGTTTTATTGTCAAATACATTCTCCTACTATAAGCAATTAAAAAATAACAAGAAATAAAAACAGACCAAAAGGGCCATTTGAACAAACAAAATCAATTACTTCAAAGTTGTAAGCACTTATTTCTCTGATTGACATTGCCTAATCAACATTTTCTTTAGAACCTTTTTTGTAGAGCATTTAGTAAGCTTTCAATGGTAACCTTTCGCTTACCAAGATTCCCAACCGAGGAAAATATTTACGAAATTCTCAAAACTTTTCATGTCTATTAATAAAATATTAGTTTTGATGAAATTCGAACATGTAGAAAATGTTTCATTTGAATCCCATGATTCTAAGTACCCAAAACAAAAACTTTATTCAACAACTATTTTTCCAATTTTTTCTAAAACCGTTACAGTTATCGCCTTAAAAATGGTTTCATTCGTTTTCCTACATGAAGAAACCTATAAAACGAGTACTTGCAAGCATATGATGTAAGCATAACGATATTTTTTTTCACAAATTTCGCTCCAAAAACCATGTTCCGGTGGACGGATTCTGCTGGTTAACAAACTTGATGAAAATTTGATCAATCATTGTACAAAAAAAACTGGATAACTAGAGTGTTGTCTCAATGAAAAAGCCGTTATAACAAATGGAGTTCAATGATATGAACAAACAAACAACAAATATTGGGATTGACTTCACCTGTAACACTGGGAATTACATAGCTACTGTAATCAGGTTTAAGATCACTTGCATACTGACTAATATACAAACCCTCCCTAGGAAGGTACTAGCCTGTGAAAACCTCCCTGCCCACGCGTACGCAATACGAACATTGTCGTAGCTACACCTGTAACAACGGGTCTAATGGAGGGTTAAATTGTATGTTCATAAATTAATATTTTGTGGGCAGTTCTTTTTGTTGTAGAACACACCTTAAATGGTTTATAATCACAAGTAATCTTGCACCATTCTTCAAATAATATCTGTATTTGTTGTTCTTTATTAGAAAGATATTTACCAACCTCATGACCACCTGATGATGCCAAAACTTTCAATGGGGTTTATGTTTTGTGAAGAATGTGGTGGAGTTTTCAGTACCTTCGAATAATCGTAGAGTAGCCATTCCTGAAGAATGTGAGATGTATCCTGATAACATTTGAAACTATTTTATTCCTAAGTCCTGAGTACCTTTCTTCGATACATCTTCTTATCCATTATTGAATCAATAACTTACTAACTCATCCACTCCTGAAGCTGACATACACCCCCAATCCATTAATCCACCTCCGCTATATTGTACAGTGGCAAGTAAATTATTCTTTAAGTTTTTTATTTACTTTTTTCCGCATAAAATTCTTCGCGACGACATGACACATCGACATCTAGGCCATTAGAGCCGAGGAGTTATCTTCTTTCAAAAATTCTTCCCTTTTCTCTGCCACTCAGGAACTGTGGACATCTCTTCAGTGGATTAGAACCAACTATATTTTTCTTTTTAAAATATTTTTAGTATATTCTCTACAGTACTTTTTACTGAATTTAATACTCATTTCTCGCACAAACGTCTTTTACTGTTAAAGGGAAATCAATATTTTTCTTCGTTCAATTGTAATATTTTTTCATTCCAGATGAATTCTAAACAAGTGCATGAACTAAACTGATTGATACTTGGTGCACTAAGGTTGTTCAGAACAGAGTTCCCTACCTGGAGCACTAGAGGTAATGACATGGATTATTCTAAAGTATCCCAATACTATTGTGAATCATAACTTGTTTTGTAAATATTTTCTTCTTCTCAATATATAAAGCTTGAGCTATATTTATGGTATAAACCTATTTATATTTTAGTGCTTATTTATTTAAATAAGATTCATTCCTTAACTATTCTATTTATGATATTCTACTTTACTATACTTTTGTGTTATTTGCATAACTGTATCAATATTAACCCTGTAACATTCAGAGGGACATATATGCCCCACTTAAGAACCTCTTCCTCTGCAAGGCTTTGAAGGGGCTCAGAAATTAGTACATAACTTGCCATCTATGGGAAAAATACATAGGTAGACCTAGGAGCTTTCTTAAGTGGTGGGGAGTAAAAAGAATGTGTAGGTGGGACACTACTGTCCCAATTAGCGTTTAGGGTGACAGTACTCAGTTGTGTTGCTTGCTACATCCAATTGAATCTCGCACAGTTTTATCCATTTCGCTACCTGAATTGATCATTTTGGAAAATTCTGGTAAGTACTATACTTATTATCTATTTGTTTTGCAATATTGATGCTAATAATACGTGTTTTGCTTAACATTTTATTTAACTTAGAATGAAGGAAGGCTTGCCAGAAAACATGACTAACAGCTATTTTTATTAGTTTATATTAGTTCTATTTAATTCTGTCCATTTTCTTTTTATTCTTACAGGATATAATTCAAATTAGGAAGATATTGAGGCTGCTCTGTTGTTGTTGAACTTACCCAGGCCTATTTAAAATAATAATGTTCATGGAACAACAAATTCAGTTTCTTTTAAAGTGAATGACAAATTATAACTTGTTCAGAATGAAATATCAAAATTATTCATTATTCTCAATCAATTTTGCCCAACACTGATACACACATGCAAACACACACATTGTCTCTAACATTTTACGTATGCTAATATATTGGAGGAGCATATATGTCCCACTTCTGAATTGTCGGGAACTATCAGAGGAACATACATTCCTTGGACCAAATTTTTTTCAAAACAATAAGTACTGATTGGCAGGTGTTTTGCACTGTCTTAAAGTGAAGAAAAAAAATCATGAAAAAAATGTTGTGTGCGTTAAAGGGTTAATGTGAATATATTTATTTATTATATAAAAGCAAATGAGTCCTAGATTAAATCAGTGGATGCTCAATGGTTTCATACAAACGTTCCTAAGAAAGACCTGGCTGAGGCAAAAATTATTCAAATGGAACTTGCTCTCGTTACATCCTCTATTGGGATGTAACTCTTCCAACAGCTCATATGGTGAGACATAATTTGCCAGATATTGTCCCAGTAGAAAAAAAAATGGAATGAAATCTTGGATCATAGATATAGCTATGTCTAATAACTCCAATCGGGGGTCTCCCATGGTCTAGTGGCTAGCGCCTTAACTCATAAGTGGGACAGGAATTCATTAGTGGCAGGAATTTTCTCATCCCACGGCTCGTTGGAAAATTCCTCGCTGCACTCTGGATGTCGGCGCTAATGGCCTAGACGTCAAAGTGCCGTAAAAAAAAATAATAATAACTGCAATCTCTGCAGCACAAATGAAAGGAAAATACAGGGAATTATCCTTTGAACTGACAAGGATTGGGAAAATGCTAGATATTAAAGCGATGCCTACTGTTTCTTTCCAATATTGGGGTGATACCTTAAGGAAATTTCAGCATAGTTTTGGCCTATCAGATACAATACAATAAAAGTCCAACTCGCAGGAACTGCATCATCTTAGCGCGGTTCCGTTCACATCCCTTTTGTCATTTGAAAAGCTTAAAATAGAAACAGATAATATTTTATTCGGCCTTTGTTCATCAGGGTTTATGACTTTACCTGGTTGGGTCCACCAGACCCCAGAATCCTCTTCTAGAGATAGCCAATTTAACCTAGCCTATGATTCTCCCCGTATCAAGACCCACCTGTGTCCCAAGTTTGGTCAAAATCGGTCAAACAGTTCGGATTTATATAAGGAACAAACATACAGACAGACAGCTGGTATAAGATTTTGACCAAGCCTATATATGCGTCTAAATGTTTTTTAAAACACCAAATATAGGTTCTTTATACCGAGACGATTCATTTGATACCCCACATCATGGGTTTCGGACGGAATGATGGGTTTCCGAAGGAAGTACAAAACTGGCTCCGCCCCCGCCCAGGAAGCGGAGCCAACACAACTTATTAGGATTTTTCAATTTTTTCCTTTAATAACACCCTCATATCTAATAACATCCTGCAAAATTTCAAGTCTCTAGCATCATGGGAAGTGCTTAATAATTTTGATGAGTCAGTGAGTGAGTTCTATAAACCCCGATTTTTGATCGCTTATATCTCAGAAACAATTCGATGTAGAATTATGAAAATTTCCAGTTTTACTCATATCTAGTAGTATAATACCTGTGTAAAATTTCATAACTTTATCGTCACCTGGTTGAAAGTTATGAGAGGGTAAAAATCGGCTCTAAGACCTCCTGTAATATACACACAGTATGCTTAGGCCGGAACTTGGCCTGGCGCACTACCGTGCGCCTAGATCTCTAGAAGAGGATTCTGGGGTCTGGCAGACCCAACCAGGTAAAGTCATAAACCCCGATGAACAAAGGAGGACTGTAGGATGGTAAGGCGTTTCTTTTTAGGTTTTAGGAGGGGATATTTCTCACTTTTTGGGGAGGGGGGAGGAACTTGGCCTCTATTTCACATTAATGTTTTTTTTTGGGGATGCCTATTTCATACGTTTCAATAGCCTTAAAAATAGTTTCATTCATTTTCCTAGGCCAAGAAGCCTATAAAACGAGTACTTGCATGCATATGAAGTAAGCGGAACGATTTTTTTCACGCGACATTCGCTCCAAAAACCATGTTCCGGTGGGCGGATTCTCCTTCTTTGAACTTGACCTTTCAAATTAAATGAATGATTTTTGTACCAAATTTCATCAAAATTGGACCATTATTGAGCCTGGAAAAGCGCAAACAGACAAATATAAATATATATATACAACATAAATAAATAAATACATATATATATATATATATATATATATATATATATATATATATATATATATATATATGTATATACGAATTTGAACCACCGTTATTTTCGGTCTCTAGGAGTTCTGAAACGCAAAATTTTCTAGTCGACACTTCCGGATTGTTTCATGAGATCAACCTTACAAGCGGGGTTCCTCCCTATGAAAGGAGGGAGAAACCGTGCTAAAAATGGATCTGGGCCTTTCGCCCTTGTTCACTGCGACCCTATTGGATCTTTTGTGATTTGCGTCCCTAACTTACTCCCTTTCCAACTTGCAGCTCCTTGCATATAGCTTGAGCTCCTCGGTAGTAGCCTAGGGCTATGTCCTTGGGCGTAGCAATTGCCTTCCCTATGTGGACTAACCTGTTGTAGGCCAACACCTCGCAGATCGATTCGCAGAGGACATGTAGGGTCCTCTATTAGTCCCATCATGCACAGGTGTTTTCTTAGCGGCCCATGTCCTCTGAGAACAGCCATGTCCTGAGACTATCCTTCTTAGTTCTGTCCTTGCCAATTGAAGGAAATACCTTGCCCAGTCTTTTGAAATCTGGGCAAGTAGCTTTGCCTGGCCTAGCCTGCCAATTCTTGTGAACTGCTTGTCAAAGACAAGTGTCTGTGTAGTCTCCTCCGACCGGGTGAGGCATATATCACTCTCTTTTAGTCTTTGCAAAACCCTGAGATGTCCCCTAATCACATGAACTTCATAAGAATATAAATAAATCTGTAATCCTAAGGACCAAGAGGATTATAGAGATGTTTTCACTAGATAAATTCTGTTTAGAGCCTTCTTCTCAAATTCAGGAACATAAATATGCTTTAAGTCCACCCGACAAACCTATGTAATGTACTGTATGACGGCGCTAATGACCTAGAAGTAGACGCGCCGTAAAAAAAAAAAAAAATAAAATAAAAAAATGTACTGTATGACATACAGTCTTCTTTTTCGTACATGGCTACAGCGCATGCGCAAACTCCAGCGGACACTTTTTTTTTCAGTTTAGTCATTGCTAAACCATACTTATGCTAATATAACATAATATAGAAATATAGACATCCCTCGGATCCTGCAATGTGTAATCTCGAGACAGCAGTCTGTCAGGAAATATACAGCTAATAAATATCTGAATATATAATTAATAAATAACAATACACACAATGTCCAGATTATTCACACGAAGAATATAAAAACTAAGAAGAAGCTTTTGCTCCTATCAAAACAAGGCAGCCTAAGAAAACCGGGTACACAACTAGAAATATTCTAAGCCAATAAACCAATAAAATTCAAGATTTAATACAATAACTAAAGAAAATAATCTTAAATAAAACATATTGGCAGTCCCACAATAAAAGCCATCACTTCCCGAATATGTACGAGAAAACAACAAACAATCGAAAGGACTAAATCACCTAGAATATTTAGAAATAGGCTAAACAATAGTGGATTTAATAGAAATATTAAAATTTAATTATGAAGAAAACTTAACACTTACTATGATGGTATTTGTCCTATCTCTGAACACTGCGGCTGTGTTTAAGAGTGCTGAACCAATGTAAAACCTTTGTTAGAGGCAAAATGGCTTATATAAACAGTGCATAGATATAGAAAGGATAGATGCCTAACTCTCGGCCTTCCAGTGAAGCACATCTAAGATTCTAGCGGCCATCTTGCTCATGGGAAAAACATTGACACTAATCCTTGGAAAGTTTATGTCGTTCCTTCTAGATTTTGTATTCAATAAATGAAAAGGACCGTAAAGTCAAATAAAACAGCCAAGAGACTATTAAGCCTAATTCATCGGTTTCAAACATCATAAAATGATTAAAAACGGAGGATGGATTGAAAGGTGACCGAAAACAAGGCGTCCTAAACTGCTGTTCGAGAGGGATGAAATATGAATGTATTCAAAATTTCCATTTGCCGGGCACTATCTCTCAAATTACTTTTATAATATTTAATTACACATTAATGTCTATGATTCAGACAATGAAGGCTAAATTCCTCATTCCCTTGGAGCTCACATAGCCCCAGACCATCACACACCCAACCCCGTGTTTCACTGTACCCCTTGTGTTTCTCGGAATATGCTCTTCATTGTGTCTGTGCCACACCCTAACTATCCATCAGTGCTGTTTAAGTTGAGGTTTTATTCGTCTAGGAACATAACATTACCCCAGTAACTGCCAGGCGTTTTCTTATTAGCTAAACTTATAAAAGGTTTTCTCCTAGCTACCATACCATTAAAATTGTTTCTCCGGAGGGCCCTTTTTACTGTTTTTGGACTTTCCTTTGTTCCAGTTTCCTGTTGAAGCTCTGTTACTATGGTGGGAGAATTTATAGAGGGATTCTGGTGTACTTTTCGGACAATTAATAGTTTCAGCATAGTTTTGGCCTATCAGATACAATACAATAAAAGTCCGACTCGCAGGAACTGCATCATCTTAGCGCAGTTCCGTTCATATCCCTTTTCTCATTTGAAAAGCTTAGAATAGAAACAGATAATATTTGATTCGGCCTTTGTTCAAAGGGCTTTATGACTTTACCTGGTCGGGTCCTCTACACCAAAATCTCAGTAGAGGAGCCTCGCCATCGGAATCAACTGCTGCAGTGCCATAAATGCCAGGAGTACAACCACACCAAGGGCTACTGTAATCACGCTCCTAAGTTTGTGAAATGCGGCGAGCAACATACATCCGAAGATTGCCTAAAACCCATCGACGTACCAGCATCCTGCGGCAATTGCGGCGAGCACCACCCTGCAAACTATAAAGGATGTGAGGTCTACAAAGCGCTAAGGACTCTACGAGCTCAAAGACAAAGAGCAAGCAGCGCATCTCGTCAGATCCAGGTTTCGGCAACTAGCGCTAAAGAGGATCGACCCACACAGCAACTGCAGCCCTCTACATCTTCCATCACATCTAAACGTAGGCCAACCATCTCTTATGCCTCTCTTCTCTCCTCCAAGGAGAAGAAGGTGCAGGTAATTTCACATCCTAATCCCAATCCACAACAAAAACCACCAACCACTTCCGCACATAAAAATATGTCACAATCCACGCCTTCAGCACCCCAACAAAATAATGCTTCCACTAATGCTTCCACATCCCCTAAAGCAGTTCCTCCCACTCCTACACCCCAAGACCCTTTTATTATGTTTTCCACATTTTCAAACAAATTGGAAACGTTATTAACTCCCCTTAACTCCCTCATGACCTCCTTAATATCAGATATCCTTCCAAAGCTCCTTAAATGATATCCCCCAACCCCACTCCCCTCACCATAATCCTATGGAATGCTAACGGACTTACTACACGACGACTAGAGCTCGAACTCCTACTCACAGAAAAGAACATCGACATCGCACTAATTACAGAAACACACCTACTGGCCACACAACACTTCTCAATCCCAGGATACGTGTGCTACAGGGCAGATCATACCTCCGAGGCCAGGCATGGAGCAGGAGTAATGGCTAAAAATTTGTTGGCTCATTTTTCGCATTCCACTCTCTCAACAGATAGCATGCAGGTAAGCTCAATCTCCCTTTCCCTTTCTTCCAATGATATAATTGTTTCCGCTGCGTATTTTTCCCCGAACTTCACTATCTACCATCCTGAATTCCTCACTCTGTTCCAATCCTTCGGTCCTCGCTTCCTCATAGGGGCTGATTTCAATGCGAAACATCCCAGATGGGGAAGCCGTCTAACCAATCCTCGTGGCAGAATTCTGTACGACATCCTTCATTCCCAAAATTATGACACTATTTCCTCTGATTCTCCTACATACTGGCCACCCACCGATCCCTCTCGCACTCCTGACCTGGTTGACTTCTTCATCACTCCTGGCCTACGAGGAATATCATACTCGGTTCAGTCACTGCTCGAACTTTCATCCGACCACTCACCCATCCTACTCGTCCTGAATACATTTCCTCTACCACGTTCACGAATTCCCTCCCTTACCCCAGGGCCTATGAACTGGGAGTTATTTCGTTCTCAATTATCTCAATCCATAAATCTCAATATACCTCTGAAATCCTCATCTGATGTGGACGAGGCTGTCTCGATGTTCACGAAAGCGATACAAGACTGCGCCCTGAACTCCTGCAGACCAAGTTCACGTCTTCCCTATTGCCCGAAACCCCAGCTACCAGACCACATCCTCAACCTCCTGTCTGCTAAGCGACAAGCAAGGGCTCGCTGGCAGAGGTCCCGTTACCCATCCGACCACGCTAACTTTAATAGACTTGCCCGACTCCTAAAAAAAGCCTTATCCAAATTCCGATCCGAATCATTCAATGACTACCTGCAATCACTTACCACCGAAGATAATTCCCTTTGGCAAGCCACCCGCAAAATCCTTAAATTCCCTACTGTTCCCCAACCTCTCCAGCGCAGTGACGGAAGTTGGGCCAGAAGCGATGAAGATAAGGCTGAACTATTTGCTTCCCACCTGGAATCCATTTTTTCTCCTCATCCCGAAACAAACTCTTCCCAGGATGTAGAAATATTCGATCACCTCAACAGCCCTCTTCCTCTATCCCTTCCTCCTAAAGCATTCCATCCTGCAGAAATCAAATATATTATCAAACATCTTCCCCAAAAATCTCCTGGTTGCGACCATATAACAGCTCCAATCCTAAAAAATTTACCGCAGAAAGCAATTATCTTCCTTACATACATATACAATGCAATCCTCAGAACTACCTATTTCCCCATTTCATGGAAACACTCTGTCATAATCCTTATACCTAAACCACATAAACCCCCCAAGAATCCATCTTCCTATCGTCCTATCAGTTTGCTCCCAATTATGTCTAAAATATTTGAAAAACTCCTCCTCAAAAGAATTTTGTCCACTATACCTCCCAACTCTATACCAGATCACCAGTCCGGGTTCCGTACTCAGCACTCAACCATTCAACAATGTTTCAGCGTTGTAGACACAATTTCCCATGCGCTGGAAAGCAAAAACTACTGCACGAGTGCCTTTCTCGACGTCGCCCAAGCGTTCGATCGTGTTTGGCACCCGGGGTTATTATACAAAGTACGGCGCATACTTCCCCACACATACTTCCTAATCCTACAGTCCTACCTATCAAACCGCTCCTTCCAAGTAAGATCTGGTTCCACATTATCTAGTTCCCATCCTATTTCCTCCGATGTACCACAGGGAAGTATTCTCGGTCCTGTCCTTTACCTTCTGTACTCCGCTGACGTTCCTACCCACCCAAATACTCATTTAACGACATATGCTGATGATACAGCCATCTTTTCCTCCTCCCCTGATCCCGAAACTGCTTCCCTTCACCTGCAGGAACATCTAGGCTCTGTTGAGGATTGGTGCAACAGGTGGAAAATCAAGGTGAATCCAGAGAAATGCAGCCAAATAACATTCACTCTCAATAAAAGGACTTGCCCACTAGTTCACATATCTTGTCAAGAACTTCCTGTATCCAACGAAGTGCGCTCCTGGGATTAATACTAGACAGTAGACTCACTTGGAACCCACATACTTGACTGAAAAGACAGGAACTGAACAGGAGATACGGACTTCTTCGACGACTATTGAGACTTCATCAAAACTCACAACACAGACCAAATTCACTATATACGAAACCATCATCAGTCCTATTTGGACGTACGGACTTGAACTGTGGGGAACAACCATAAGATCAAATATACAAAGAATACAGGCATTCCAATCCAAAGTCATACGCAAAATAGTTATGTCCCTTTCTACGTTTCCAATAAAACCCTCCATCAATATCCCCTTCATCCATGAACTGGCTAAATCCCCATTCCTAACCTTTCACTCTAAACTATTTGCTCATCCCAATCTCAGAGCTCAATCCCTCTCCTCTCAATTCCACCCCGAAAACCCTCCTAGGAGGCTAAAGAGATCTTGGCCTCGTGATCAACTCTGTAATTAATGCGGTCAACTAGGAAGTGTCAATTATGATTGGCTCCTTCCAAACTTCTATATTATTATATTTTATCTTTTGATTTATTATTGCTTTTTATTTTATTTTCCTTCTAGCTATGATTTATTTATTTTTATTATTTTCTTTTTGCTTCTGTAATTCAATTTAAGTATGTACTATTTTTTTTCGGTATTCTCATTATGTGAAATCATAAAAATGTCTTTACTTATCACAATTAACCAATGTGCTATATAATTTGTGCAGATGTTAATAATCGCTTTATTATTAGAAAAAAAAAACAAAAAACTAATGGTCGGGTCTGCCAGACCCCAGAATCCTCTTCAAGAGATACCTATTTAGTACGTTTCAATGCATTGAAAAATATCAAAAAATTTCACATTTTCTTGTGTTCTTCTACTATAGTAATAATTCTACAAATGAAATCAATTAAAAAATAAAATAAAAAACCAACAGCATAAAGGCAATTGAAAATGGTAATACTGAAGGAGAGTGTCCTCAGCACCGATTTTCTTCAAAATTTGCACTATAACGTATTTTGATGCACTAAACACGAATCCGTTGAAAAAAATTGTTGTTCTCAACCAGGAAAGAAGTTATTTAAAAAAAAAGTTCACTGTTAGCGGGTTACAAACGACCAAAGGTGCTGAGGACACTTTCCTCAGCACCGATTTTCTTCAAAATTTGCACTATAACGTATTTTGATGCACTAAACACGAATCCGTTGAAAAAAAAAGTTGCTCGCAACTAGGAAAGAAGTTATTAAGCACTAAAGTTCACTGTTATGGAGGTTATAAAAGACGGGGTAAACAGGTTATATGTAAACACGCGCCTGCGCAATAGTCCTTAATGACGAAGTGTAATTGAAATTTAGACTCACCTGTGGTAGCTGACTTGGTCGTAAACTGTCGCTTTTGGGCATACGTGCTATGCGTTTCCGCTCGCTCCGCTACGCTCCGCTCGCTCAAGAAAACATCAAAACCCCTAGTCAATCCAACTCGCAGAAATGAAAAGAATTCTATGGCCCAAAAGTCGTCCAAGGCAATCTTCCCTAACCTTCATAACAGTGAACTTTTTTTTAAATAACTTCTTTCCTAGTTGCGAGCAACTTTTTTTTTCAACGGATTCGTGTTTAGTGCATCAAAATACGTTATAGTGCAAACTTTGAAGAAAATCGGCGCTGAGGACACTCTCCTTCAGTTTTACCATTGAAAATATTCAAAAGACGTCATCGAATCTCTTTCTCTTGGCAAGCTATATTTCTAACAATGAATTGTTTTTGTTATTTTACTTAACCAGTTTCATTGTCAAATACATTATCCAACTATAAGCAATTAAAAAATAACAAGGAATATAACAGACAAAAAGAACCGTTCGAATAAACGAAATCAATTACTTCAAAGTTTAAGCACTTATTTCTCCGATTGACATCGCTTATTCAAAACTTTCTTCAGAACCTTTTTTGTAGACCATCTAGTAAGCTTTCGAATGGCAACCTTTCGCTTCCCAAGATTTTCAACCGTTTTCAAAATATTAATGAAAGTCGGCGCTAATGACCTAGATGTAGATGCGCCGTAAAAAAAAAAATAATAAAATAAAAAAAAAATTAATGAAAGTATACGAAGTTCCCAAAACTTTTCATTATTTCTAGCAACAGAAAATTGGTCTCATTTTACCTATCCTGTTTTACACACAAATACATTTTCCTAACATAAGAAATTAGAAAAATAAAAAGCAATAAAAAACTTAGGGAAAGAGACAAAAATTACAAAAAGAACGACAAAAACCCGTTCATAAGAACTAAACAGACGTATTTGAAGTTTTAAGCACTAATTTCTTCGATTGACATCGCTTAATCAAAAATTGTTTCAGAATCTTTTTTGTAGAGAATTTAGTAAGCTTTCAGATAGTTTCTATCCACTTATCAAAATTTCCCAACCTTGTTCGAGATATTAATGAATATATACGAAGTTCCCAAAACTTTTCATGTCTTCATAAAATAATTTATTCTAACCCTTCCTTAACTCCAAACGTAACCAAAAGTTTAACATGTTAGTTTTGATGAAATTCAAACATGCAAAAAATGTTTCAACTGAATCCCATGATTGTAAGTATGTACCAAAACCAAAAACGTTATTCAGCAACTATTTTTCCAATTTTCTCGGAAAAAATAGTAATAATAGACAAGGTTACATATGTGACTCGTTTAAAAAAAAAAAAATAATATATAAATAAAAGAGCTCGGGCAATAATGACCTTGCAGTTTTTTGCCCTTAAGCACAAGTAAACAAACAAACAACATATGTGACTCTCCTTGTTTCTTCCCTGCAACGCTTGGACTATTCTTGTTTCTTCCATGTAGGTAGATTTTTCAACTTCGATTTTCATAGGTATATCCTTTTTTTAAGCCTATGTCAGTGTTACCATCTGATAGTACTCGTCAAGACCAACAAAATGCGCTAAAAAACGGAAAATCGGAGAATTATGGACTATTCTTGTTTTTTCCCTGTACCCTTCAATTGTGTTTTAGGTTTTTTAAATATTTTTGTAAAAATTTCATTTTTTAGTAAAGTCTCTAAACTTTAGGTCTTATGCGGGAGACCTAAATATTTTTTAAAAATCCAAAATTTTTTGTGGTATGTAGTAGTGCCTAGTAGCAACTTTTTTCCACTTGGAATTTGAAAACAAAAAAAAAGTTAAAAATCGATACACCCTATTGGCCATTATTGAATCTTTGTTAGCTTTTATATTGAATTTACTTGAGTATTGGCAGTTATTTTATTATTGAGTTATATTCAGCTTATGATGCGGATGGTGTTCTGGAAATAAAGAGGGAGACTTGTAGTTATGTCGAAATGTTGAGGAGAATGATGGTCGCTGCTAGGTCATAGAGTGAAGATGAAGTCGGCTGCTGGCTGATAAGAAGTGCGTGGGCGCCGCCCGCGGATGCTGCTATCAGCGTGCTCTCGCCCTTCGCTGGCGCTGGAATGAGATCGAGTGGTGGGGGGAGGCCCTTCTTATAGGCGTTACTCCCACCGTACCAAGAGACTCCCGGATGCGGCCCAAACACACAGCTGTTCAAAAGGAAACACCTGTGCTCTTATCTCCTGGGAAACTTGTACTTTTCTATGCCTTATCGCTCCTAGCCGAGACATTTTAAATCCTTTTATATTTCACACTTCCTTTTAGCGCGGTTCCTCCCTCCCCCATAGGGAGGAACCCCGCTTATAAGGTTGATCTCATGACGCAATCCAGAAGTGCCGACTAGAAAATTTTACGTTTCAGAACCCCTAGAAACCGAAAATGATGGTGGTTAAAATGTTTATATATATATATATATATATAAATGTTTGTCTGTTCGCTCTTTAGCTCCTAGACGAATGGTCCGATTTTGATGAAATTTGGTACAAAAATCCTTCGTCCAATTTGAAAGGTCAAATTCGTTAACCAGCAAAATCCGTCCACAGGAAGATGGCGTTTGGGGCGAAATTCGTGCAAAAAAAATCGTAACGCTTACGTTTTTGAGTTCATATGCTTGTAAGTACTCGTTTTATAGGCTTCTTGGTCTAGGAAAACGAATGAAACCATTTTTAAGCCGATAGCTTAAACCGTTTTCGAGAAAATTGGAAACATAGTTGCTGAATAACGTTTTTGGTTTTGGTACATAAAATCATGGGATTTAGTTAAAACATTTTTTGTATGTTCGAATTTCATCAAAACTAATATGTTAAACTTTTGGTTACGTTTGGAGTTAAGGAAGGGTTAGAATAAAATATTTTATGAACAGACATGAAAAGCTTTGGGAACTTCGTATACTTTCACTAATATCTCGAACAAGGTTGGGAAATCGTAGTAATTGGATAGAAACTATTTGAAAGCTTACTAAATTCTCTACAAAAAAGATTCTAAAACTATTTTTGATTAGGTTATTTCAATCGGAGAAATAAGTGCTTAAAACTTTAAATACGTCTGTTTTGTTCTAATGAACGGGTATTTGTCGCTCTTTTTGTCATTTTTATCTCTTTCACTTAGTTTTTTATTGCTTTTTATTTTTGTAATTCTTATATTAGGTAAATGTATTTGTGTTTAAAACAGGATAGTTAAAACGAGAACAAATTTTCTGCTGTTAGAAATAGATGAGTTAGAAAAATATGAGTACCTTTGCATAAATTCCTAGCAACCTGATAATTTGCATGAACGTTAGGGACAACATTATAAGGGGATTGGGAAAAGCCCTAAGTGATCCCATGAGTGCAAAGAATTTTTTTCGAGGTCAAAGTTCGCTAAAAAAGGTTTTTAGGAATTTTCAGCGAAACGTTTTGTTTTATGGTAAAAATAGTTCAGACAAAAATTGTAGATCGTGCAATTATGTACAAAACTTGTCTTCACACTTTTTTTCATTAGATTAACCATTTATGAGAAAAGGCGATTCCGGAATTATCTTTAGTTTTATTCAACATAATATGCTAGACTCGGCTAGAAGCTTGTCGAGGCAACAATACTTTAAGCTACTTGGTCCTTTTTCTAAGTTCCTGACAATAAGTACCGTTGCAGCCCCAGCCATAACCCTCGAAAAATGACCTGCTTGACATTTGATAATACAAACTCGTGAAGTAGTTCCTCTTTTTGTGTCTCTGTTTACCTCAGTTATTAATTTTTATTTATGTTGTACGTCTTATTTTTTAATTGGGTGCTGTTATTTTGATCGCATTTTTTTTTTTTTCAATAAAACAAAGCTAGTAAATGGTCACGCTTATATAGAAAATAATTTTTGAGGGGACTAGGAGAATTTCGGGGGGGGGGGGCTGAAAGGTTTTAGGGGTATGGGATAATAAAAATCTAGAACAAGGAATAGTTAGACAATTAAAACGCTATTACGCCCAAAAGAAATTATTTTTTTCTCAACTAAGTGATCTTATTATTATTTTTAAAGTTTTTACGACACATTTTTACCGATTGCGGGGGGGTGCAGCCCTTTCAGCCCCCCCTTATATACCCCCATGCACGTTTTTGTTTTATTTTATTGATGTATAGAGCTTTACTTTAGAATGAGAGCTGGATTGTGTAATTTCCGCTTCTGTGTAAGTTACTACTGCCGGTTTCCCTGACGCCTTAATGTCACTTTTATTCGAGATGTTCGAGAGGATGTTGACAATTTTCACGAGATATATAAAAAAAAATAAGTTTATTTCTATTCTAAGATTTTCAATTGACATTAGGGATAAGAAAGGAACCGCGCTAAGATGATGCAGTTCCTGCGAGACGGACTTTTTTAAAAATAAACACTGCCAATGCTAAACCTTTTGTTATAACTGCTTTCATTTTCAATTATTTAGTTGTTTGACAAAAATAATATTTGTGCTGGACATATTGTTTAGGAATGCTACTCTTTGCTGTGCCAGAAACTGACACTTTCTAGAGCACCCCCTTTATAGATCATTACAAATTATAAAGCATAAAAACTGTTTAAACTTTGAGGTAAGTTTAAGCCGCTTGTAATTAAATGGCAACAGTGCTAGGAAAATCATGATTACGATTTTAATCACAAGCGCTAATGGCCTAGATGCAGATGCGCCATTATATATATAAAATACAATCACAGGCTTTTGAAATGTGATGAAGTCCTCAACTATTATTATTAGAGCCCGGAAGTTAGGCATTTATTTTTGCTTAAAATAGGCAGGCAAAAAGGCACTTGAAATACTGAAAATAGGCAGTACTGTAATTAAAATAGGCATTTATTAGGGGTGAAGGCAAAGAGGAATCGTAATCATTATTAATGATAAAATGTATTTTAAATACTCATTCATTTCTTTATTACCAATTTATCACAGAATTAGTTTACTTACTCTTACTTTCCCTTGTTACAAGCAGCAACAAGATGCTTTTTTCAAAGTATCAGATGTCTTAGACCTTCTCAGAAAAAAAAATGTTTTTCATTATGGAAAAACTTCCTCTGCATTATCTTATCATTTCGAAATCCGGAATCCCAGGTAATTACGCATTGTCACAGCGAAAGGGGTGTCAGGAAGGAGAAGTGACGTACTTCTGTCATCCTCTCTCCCTTTCCTGCTATTCATTATGCTTGTGCATTCCTTCTTCTAAGGAAGGTTCTGTTATTTTTAACCCTTCAATTCCATCCATGGGTTGGGAAAATAAGCTTTCCAATAGATATTTGTGACGGCAATACGTAATTTAATTTGTGCAACCTTTTTTGTCTTCGATGAACGGTGCTTTTTAAAATGTTTAAATCGCAGAAAAAATTCCATAACGAGAAAAAAAGGCAACGGAAGCCAAAATAGGCAAAATTAAAATTGTCTCTACACTTCCTAAATGCACGAAAACATATTTATTTCTATCTGGTTCTTCAATATATCCATTCAGATAAAAAAGGCATTTTGCCTAACTTCCAGGCTCTAATTATTATAGAGAACCTGGTGATGTGATTATAGTTCAACATGTGACGGCAGGCTGCGAGATTCTTGCGGGATCTGATTACCTTCAGAGACACTACAATGTTGCCAAGATATATCATCAAGGTTCGGCATTATGGAAAGTATGGTACCTACCGTATTATCGCTACGTCCCACCAAGACTTTTAGAAAATAATAGAGTTAAAATCTACTGGGACGAAGCTATGATTATGGACCAAACTGTTCACCATAATAAACCTGATATTCTCATCATTGACAACCATAATAGGACTGCCGAATGATGAAAATGTCAGGAAAGCATATGCCGAAAAGCCGCGAAAATATCAAGACTTGGCCATTGAATAAAAATATCTCTGCAAATAAGTTTCCACTAGAGATAATGGAATTATCATTTCGACCATGGGTTTGATACCGAATACTACAGTCTGGGCCAACAAGTATTTAAAATAGTCAGAGGATGTCGTAGTATTATCTCAGCGAGCAGTACTACTCGACACTGCTATAATCTTTAGAAAATGTCTTAATGCCATTAATTCCAGTAATCTGAGAGACCCCACCATGATTATTATTATAATTGTAATTACAAGAGTGATTACGAATACCTTTGTAAGCACACTTTTGATTATAATTATACATGTAAACACAACATATGTCTGCAAAAACTCTCACAATCATAACCTTTTTCTGTGATTACAACTGTAAAATACAAAAAATAGTTGCTATTACAGGCTTAATCACAGAAAAACCTGTGATTACAGTTGTAATTACAGAAATATGTTGTGATTACAAGTATAATTATAACCAAAAATATTATGACAAGTGTAATTGTAATTACTCTTGTAATGACGATTATTGTCATAATCGTATCTTCGGGATTTGTGATTATAACAGTAATTGCAATCACACATCCCAAAATAAAATAATCATGATTGTTATTATGACAACTCTGAATGGCAGCAAGTTTCATGTGTCGTTAATATCTCTAACCATTCCATGATATAAATATGAAAAAAAGTCCGACTCGCAGGAACTGTATCATCTTATCGCGGTTCCTGTTCATATCCCTATTGTCATTTGAAAAGCTTAGAATAGAAACAGATAATATTTTGCTCGGCCTTTGTTCAAAGGGTTTTATGGCTTTACCTGGTCGGGTCCGCCAGACCCTAGAATCCTCTTCTACCGATACTTCATTTCATACTTTTCAATGAATTGGAAAATATCAAATTTTTTCTCATATTCCTGTGTTCTTTTACCATAGTAATAATTCTACAAAAACAATCAATTAAAAAATAAAATAAAAAAAACAACAGCATGAAGGCAATTGAAAATATTCAAAAGACGTCATCGAATCTCTTTCTCTTGGCAAACTACATTTCTAACAATGACTTGTTTTTCTTATTTTGCCTAATCTGCTTTATTGTCAAATACATTATCCAACTATAAGCAATTGAAAAATAACAATAATTTCTATTCACATATCACGATTTCCCAACCGTGTTCGAAATATTAATGAAATTATACGAAGTTCCCAAAACTTTTCATGTCAGTTCATAAAATATTTTATTCTAACCCTTCCTTAACTCCAAACGTAACCAAAAGTTTAACATGTTAGTTTTGAGGAAATTCAAACATGCAAAAAATGTTTCAACTGAATCCCATGATTATAAGTACCCAAACCAAAAACGGTATTCAAAAACTATGTTTCCAATTTTCTCGAAAACGGTTAAAGCTATCGCCTCGAAAATGATTTCATACGTTTTATTAGCCCAAGAAGCCTATAAAACGAGTACTTACAAGCATATGAACTCAAAAACGTAAGCGTTACGATTTTTTTTTGCGCGAATTTCGCCCCAAACGCCATCTTCCAGTGGGCGGACTTTGCTGGTTAACGAACTTGACCTTTCAAATTGGACGACGGATTTTTGTACCAAATTTCAACAAAATCGGACCATTAGGGACGCCAGAAATCCGCGGACATATATATATATATATATATATATATATATATATATATATATATATATATATATGTATATATATAAATATAAATATATATATACATATATATATACAAATTTGGACCACCGTTATTTTCGGTTTCTAGGGGTTCTGAAACGCGAAATTTTATTTTCTAGTCGGCACTTCCTGATTGTTTCATGAGAGGGAGGAACCGCGCTAAAAGGTCAACATTATTGTAAAAGATAAATTCTGATAGAAACAACTTTGTCTGTGTATCATTGTAATTAAAACAATTATTTACATAGCTCTGTTATATCATTTCTTAAGCCAAAGATAACCTGAAATTCACTTTAAATGACAATTTATATACCCTCTAGATTCATCGAAGAAAAGGTAAGATATTTCTTGTGGCACAAAAAGACACTGAACAATAATAATATAAATCTTTAAGAAGTAAGATTTGAGCCCTGGTCATCAAGGATTTGAGCTTTGGCAATAGGCCAGAGGACAGGAGGATGGCAGAATCAGGGAGAGTGATGTAAAGCATGAGAATTTAAAAGGTGTGATGATGAGTGAGGGATGGAACCTTCGAACGTATGACAATAACAGAAGAATAAAGTAATATTGGTTTAACAAGCTGACTCATTTTTTTCAACAAGCTTTCTAAAAAAACATTGTTTAATATCTACTTTGACATAGAATATTTGAATTATTTTATTAGCAGTTTCAGGATGTAGCACTCATGAAACATTTTTAAAAACATTTCTTCAAATATTCCGATTTTGTAGGCACTAATAAGCTGTAGAATGGATATATTTACTGTGATTTCTCATCCCATTTTGAGGTACATATATAAGAATATCTCTGAAAATCCAAGTTTTTTTTTAAATTTAACCACAGGGTTTTCGGCAAAGATGAAATTTTTTCATTGACTCAAAATGATTACAATTGAATTATATGATTAGGAATTCAGGCAAAAAATATAAAATAAATATTCATAAAGCACCAAGCATTTTATTTTGATAACGACATTTACAAAAAATAAGAATGCTTACAGCATTAGAAGGAAATATCTTGTAAATTTAGAATTTAATTGTACAAATATAGTATGAATTGTAAATGTATGGCAAAGAAATGGGAAGAACTGAAAATTTAATATCCAGTCCATTGTAATACACACACACACATATATATATATGAACACCAAGTAACTCAGGAATGAAAAAAAAAGAAAGAGAAGAAATTACATATCTAATTTAAACAATATTAATGAAACATAATTTAAATCAAAAATACAAATTTAATATGTTTTAAATTTGAATGTTCTTATTATTATTCCAAGTTATTTTTTTAGGTTTATTGAATTTTGAACAAAATAATAGTGAAATAGATAGATGAAATGTGGATATTATACTCTTTACGAAGAGATAAGTAGAATATAGTACATGTTCAATGAATACTATCCCTACTATTTTAAGCATGTAAAAAGTAGAATTTCTGCTTTGGAACAACAAAGACCATATTGAATCCACAATTTTCAATTGAAGTCCACATTAGGGAGGTTTAGTAGACAGGTAAGCTGATGATTAAACTTCATGTCGAATTCAGCGCCTTTCTCTTTGAAGAACTGGACAATTTGGGAGTGACGAGAAACAACAGCAAAATGTACCGGGTCAAATCCGTCATCATTCCTTATGTTCATTCCAGCACCATTTTCTTTACCAGGAACTGGGCAATATCGAAGTATCCAGTTGAAGCAGCATAGTGTAGAGGGGTTAACCCATCACTATCCTTCATGTTAATTTCAGCACCTTTTTCTACGAGCAACTGGACAATAGCGAGGTGTCCTGCCTTAGTAGCATAGTGTAGAGGGGTAAGCCCATCTCTAGTCTTCATGTTGATTCCAGCACCTTTTTCAACAAGCAACTGGACAATAGCAAGATGTCCTGCCTTAGCAGCAAGGTGCAGAGGTTTAAATTGTCGATCATCTATTGTGTCGATTTCAGCACCTTTCTCTACGAGGTACTGGACAATACCTAGGCGTCCTGCCTTAGCAGCATGGTGTAAAGGGGTCATCATACGATCATCCATCATGTTGATTTCAGCTCCTTTCTCTACGAGGAACTGCACAATAAGGAGGTGTTCTGCCTGTGCAGCAAGGTGTAGAGGGGTAAAACCCAGATCATCCTTCATGTTGATTGAAGCACCTTTCTCTATGAGGGACTGGACAATACTAAGATCTTTGTCATCAGCAAGATGAGTGTTACACAAACAAGCAGTCCTCATGTTAATTTCTGAAACATAATAATTAAATCAATAAATTTTAACATGTTAATAATCAAATATTAAAATAGTCACATAATAAGGGCTTTAAAAACCCCTTAATTATAAATTAATTGTAAAGGGGTACAAAACTGATTAATTATTGTTACGTTAATAGTTTATACATTAAGAATACCTTTTTCAAAAAAATGTTCTGGGAAGCAATGGTCATGATTCATGCCTAATGGGGTATACAAATCACAAAGGCTATAGTAAGATAAGATGAAAGTAAGATAAGGTGAAGAGTGCCTCCAGTGATACCGATTTCGGAGTTTGACCACTTGAAAGGTAACCTAAAAATACTCAGTCATGCAAATGTTTAGCCTTCCGGAGGTCATATTAGAGGCACAATAAATTAGAACATCTATTTTATTTTTTTACTGACGCAATTTTTCTTCAAAAAATCTAAAAAAAAACATAGAGGTGTAAATTATAAATGTTAATAACCATGATTTTTACAAAAATATTTGGCGCGAAATTCGAATTATCAGACGAGTTTTAATTTTTAAATGTATCATTTAAATACGAGGATATTATTTGGCGAACTTCGAAATAGCATTTTTTTGTATAATTTTTCACATACTTTCGAATACTGTGGTGGAAAAAATCATTTTCAGTGCGCAAAATTCTCAAAAATCGATAAAATCGCTTTTTTAGTATTTTTTTAGACATGAACTTAAATGTAAGCTGCCTAATTCACCCAAACATACTACAAAAACCCTTAGATTTTTTTTTTTTTTTTTTGTATAGTAATTACATATAACACAATATAGATTACCTCAAAATTCGAATAAGTATAAACCGAATCTATTGGATGCAATGGTATTCTACGCCAAAGTTGCGACTCGGCTAACAAATTACTTACAGGAAGCTGCTGTTCCCGCATTGTAGTTATAATATGTTACCTTAGTAAATAAAAGATCATCAGACCTGTAAAAGTGTTGGCTGAATTATTTTTAAGTTCAGATAATGATCCGGTAATAAACGAAGTCAGCGATGAGGATAGATTATATAAATTCAATATCTGAAGATCATAAATGACATAGTTTTTTACGTTTTCTATATAATATGTACACATGTTAATTAATAACACCCTATGACATGATAGTATATATTAAATACGAGGATACTATTTCGCCAACTTGTAAATAGCATTTTTTTGTATACTTTTTCCTGCACTTTTTTTGGATGCTGAGGTAGAAACAATCATTTTCGGAGCTCACAAATCGACCCCTTACCAATTAAAACGTTAGGTAAACAGTGACAAAACCCCATTGAAAAGAACAAAACTAACAATTTTGAAGTTTTAAGCACTTATTTTTTGGATTGACAACGCCCCATCGTAAATTACATCAGAACCTTTTTTGTAGCGAATTTAGTAAGCTTTCGAATGGTCACTCATATAAATGTATATGTATATATGTATGTATGTATGTATGTATGTATGTATGTATATATATATATATATATATATATATATATATATATATATATATACAAATTTGAACCACTGATATATCATTGATCTATTGGATCTGAAACATGAAATTTTCATGTCACCACTTCCAGATTGCGTCATGTGATCAACTTCATAGGCGGGTTCCCTCCCTATGGAAGGAGGAAGGAACCGAGCTATAATCGGTGAGGAGGCCCTTAAACTTCACAATTACTATGTATATAATGTCTTGAGGGAATAATTTTATTAAATTTCTTATTTATTCTCTTTAATAAAATTAGAAACTACAATTTCAGACTCTTCTGAAAATGAAAATTCGATCAACCATTGTAGGGGAACAACTGGATAACTGTAGTAGGGTTGTTGACTCAGGGAGAGGAAGGCCTCCCTCCTACCCCGCCTCCTTCACTCTCATTCTGATTTCTCTCAAAGAAGCTGGATTATTTACAGGAGGAAAAACATTCTTGTCCTTTATTCTTCATAAATTAAATTTTAAATAGAAGAAAATAAAAAACAGCAAATGTTTAGTGGAACAAAGGGATATGGTCACTTCCAGATGTTTATTTTTATGCCAAATCAAAGAATGCAATTTAGAAGAAATGGTATTTGTGGATGAGACTTGGAGAAATGCTGGACACACGATTAGCAAATTATGGACAGACGACTCACTTTCGGCTTCCTGAAAACTACTGGGAAGGGTTGACACATAGCTCATGCAGGTAACGCGAACAGTTTCATACCTAACAGTATGTTATTATTCAGGTAAAAAAAATACGGGATTATATACGGGGTGGGGAAAACATTATATTCAGGAACAGCTAACTCTCAATAATATTAATTGGTCCCCCAATCTGTTGAAGCCCGAATTATTGAGCATTGTACAAGAAAATAGGGCCAGAAAAATAGTATACGAATTGGATGAACTCGCAAGCAGAATAGGAAACCAAGTCATCAGACTTCCTTCATATCATTCCTAGTTTACTCCTATTGAACTAATTTGTGCATAATTAAAAGGGAAAGGTGCCAAAGAAAATACGACCTTCAACATAACCGATGTAGAGCGACTGACAAGAGAGGCATGTGATGCTCTTTCTCCAGAAAATTAGAACAAACCAGGAAGGCATAAAAATGAAGCAATTGGAGAAGATAGCAGAAAAAAAGCACTGCATGAAGAGAATATTGTATGTTCATAAATTAATATTTTGTGGGTAGTTCTTTTTCGCGCGGTTCCTCCCTCCCTTCATAGGGAGGAACTTCGCTTATAAGCATGATAACATGAAACAATCAGAAGTGCCGACAAGAAAATTCTGCGTTTCAGAACCCCTAGAGACCGAAAATGACGGTGGTTCAAATTTGTATGTATATATATATTTATATATACAGGGTGTCCCGTAAATGTCTAGTCATATTGTGGGAGGCGATAGAGGACCGTCATTTTCGGTCTCAGATCCAAGCTGAAGTGTGGTGCGGGATTTTGCGCGATATCTTCTTCAGCCAATCCTGATTCCCAACAGGTTTGATTCAACATATTTTTAAACCACCTTCAACAAGATAGACCTATTGCATTGGAAGACGTTCCGCTTGCACATAGATTCATGGTCCCAGATGGATTGCTGTCATAGCAGCAGTGCTGTTAGACAGTGGATGGATCCACTGTCCAAGTTGATAAAGGTCCAATTGCAATATTGGAAAATTTCAAATTTTCAAATATATTATCAAATATTTTAGTACCAACTATATCATGTAAAAGAAATATCAATGAAAAAATGTAACATCTCTCCCAAATGAAAAACTTTTCCAATTATTTTTTTTAGCTCCTTTTTATTGCTTCCGGACTGGACAATGGATTCCCACAGTTTGGCCAATAAAAAATAAATTATTTTTAATTTCTTCACAAGGAGTATTTGAAAGTAGCAAAACTAAATTCCGCATTTGTTTTGACAAAAGGGAGCCAATCGTTCAATTTATCCCCCAATAAACCTCCACTTCATTTGCATTGATTTAATGCTTACTAAATGAAGACGTTTTTGTGAAAGTATTGAATCTGTAGATCATTAGGGGGCTGAGGAAAAAAAATCACAAAAAAAAACTCTGATTTATTGATAAATACAGAAGTGCATTATTGGACGTCCAGAAAGTATCTTTTAAAAATAGTTTTAGTGAATTAAATTACTGTTTTTTTAATGGAAATTGTATCTATTTTATGATGGCATAATTAGAATTAAATTACCTTGAATAGTTCTTGAGAAATCCTTTCTTATTCATTAAAAAACATGACTAATTTAAAGAAACAGAAAATTGGACATAGCTCCTTTTCCTTTAGGAATTGTACCATACTTCAAATAATCTTTTTTGTTGGAAATTATGTCTAGAATCACCTCCTAGAGGTTGGCTTCTTAGACCTGAATCACCCTGTATACATATATACATATATGTATACAGGGTGAGATATATATATATATATATATATATATATATATATATATGATGAATGATTCCTTTACCGACCAGCAAGGATGAATGATTGCCAGAAGAAGCCGGAGAGGAATCCGGCGAAATATTGCGATGACAGGAGGAGCAAGACCGCTGGAGACAGATGCCGAATGGACAACACATATATATATTTATTTGTCTGTTAACGGCCCTGACAGCTCAAAAATGGTCCGATTTTGATGAAATTTCGTACAAAAATATTTCGTCTAATTTGAAAGGTCAAGTTCGTTAACCAGCAGAATCCGCCCACCGAAACATGGTTTTTGGAGCAAATGTCGCGCGAAAAAAATCGTTCCACTTACTTCATACGCTTGCAAGTACTTGTTTTATAGGCTTGTTGGCCTAGGAAAACGAATGAAACCGTTTTTAAGGCGATATTTGTTTTCGAGAAAATTGGAAAAATAGTTGTTGAATAACGATTTTGGTTTGGGTACTTATAAACATGGGATTCAGTTGAAATATATTCTGCATGTTCAAATTTCTTCAAAACTGGTATGTTGAAATTTTGGTTACGTTTTGAGATAAGGAAGGGTTAGAATAAAATATTTTTTTAACAGACATGAAAAGTTTTGGGAACTTCGTATACTTTTATTAATATCTCGAAAACGGTTGAAAATCTTGGGAAGCGAAAGGTTACCATTCGAAAGTTTACTAAATGGTCTACAAAAAAGGTTTTGAAGAAAGTTTTGAATAAGCGATGTCAATCGGAGAAATAAGGGCTTAAACTTTGAAGTAATTGATTATTCGAACGGTTCTTTTTGTCTGTTTTTATTCCTTGTTATTTTTTAATTGGTTATAGTTGGATAATGTATTTGACAATAAAACAGATTAAGTAAAACAAGAAAAACAATTCATTGTTAGAAATATAGCTTGCCAAGAGAAAGAGATTCGATGACGTCTTTTGAATATTTTCAATTGCCTTTATGCTGTTGGTTTTTTATTTTATTTCTTAATTGATTTTATTTGTAGAATTATTACTATAGTAGAAGAACACAAGAAAATGTGAAAAATTTTGATATTTTTCAATGCAATGAAACGTACGAAATAAGTATCTCTAGAAGAGGATTCTGGGGTCTGGCGGACCCGACCAGGTAAAGTCATAAACCCCTTTGAACAAAGGCCGAACAAAATATTATCTGTTTCTATTCTAAGCTTTTCCAATGACAATAGGGATATGAACAGAACCGCGCTAAGATGATGCAGTTCCTGCGAGTCGGACCTTTTCTTGTTTACACACCTTAAATGATTTATAATCAGGAGTAATCTCTCACCCTTCTTCAAATAATACCTGTATTTGTTGTTCGTTATTAGAACAATTTTTGTGCGTTAGAGGGTTAATGTGACTCTACTTATTTAATAAATAAAAGCAAATGAGTCATAAATAAAATCAATGGATGCTCAATGGTTTTATACACAGCTTACTAAGAAAGACATGGCTGTGGCAAAAATTATTAAAATGGAAAACGTTATCCTCTATTGGGATGTAACTCTTCCAACAGCTCATATGATGTGACGCAATTTGCCAGATATTGTCCCAGTAGAAAAAATGGAAAGAAATCAAGGATCATAGACATAGCTATGTCTAATAACAGCAATCTCTGCAGCACAAATGAACGAAAAATAAGGGGAATTATCCTTTGAACTGACGGAATTCGGAAAATGCTAGATATTAAAGTGATGACTACTGTTTTTTTTCCAATATTGGGGTGATGATACCTTAAGGAAATTAGCCTATCAGATGAACTTCATAAGAATATAAATAAATCTGTAATCCTAAGGACCAAGAGGATTATAGAGATGTTTTCACTAGATAAAATCCGTTTAGAGCCTTCTCCTCAAAATCAGGAACATAAATATGCTTTAAGTCCACCCGACAAACCTATGTAATGTACTGTATGACATACAGTCTTCTTTTTCGTACATGGCTACAGCGCATGCGCAAACTCCAACGGACACTTTTTTATAGCTTTTTTTTCAGTTTAGTCATCGCTAAATCATATTTATGCTAATATAACATAATATAGAGATATAGATATCCCATGGATCCTGCAATGTCTAATCTCGAGACAGCAGTCTGTCAGGAAATATACAGCTAATAAATATCTGAATATATAATTGTTAACTAGCAATACACACAATGTTCAGATTATTCACACGAAGAATATAAAAACTAGGAAGAAGCTTTTGCTCCTATCGAAACAAGGCAGCCTAAGAAAACCGGGCACACAACTAGAAATATTCTAAGCCACTAAACCAATGGAAATTCAAGATTTAATATAAAAACAAGCTACAATAATCTTTAATAAAACATATTGGCAGTTCCACAACAAAATCCATCGCTTCGTGAAATTAAAATATTTACGGGAAAACAACAAATAATGGAAAGGACTAAATCATCTCGACTATTTAGAAATAGGCTATAGATTTAATAGAGATATTAAAATTATTACTATGAAGAAAACTTAATACTTACTTTGATAGTATTTGTTGAGAAAATATAGCTTTATTTAAGAGTGCTTAACCCATACAAAAACTCTGTTAGAGGGAAAAATACATCCAGTTAGAATTGAGAGGAGGGAGTGTAATCAAAGAAAGTTGAAGCCTAAACAACGGAAAGTAAACGAACGGCGGCCATCGCAGTGTGACCTAGATTCCAAAGGTGGCTCTTTCTTTGTTCTCATTTATGTCTCAACAAAGTGCATCAAATAAGTTTATAGTGTATTATGGATGAGCACAGACCATTAAAATAGCTACTTGTTTATCATTTGGCTGTAATAATGCATCCCCTGGACCAAATAAGAAGCCGAACCTTACATTCCACCAGTATGATTTTTTTTTAAAGATTTCGCCTATATTCTTTTAACTAGAATTTTCTTCCAATTTATGTTGTGTGGCTTGATAAAAGAACAGTGTACCTACTTAGTCTTCTGATTCTGAGACCATCACAACCCCTTTTCTTTAATAGCTAAGCCACTACAACAATAGATCTATGTAACCGCTTCTTAAGGTGAATAAATACCCTTATTACACCTAAAATCTTATTGAAACCTTCACTTTACTTCAAATGAAAGTCTGTTTATTTAAATATAACTACATAAGGTAGCTTTGCTATCCTTAATGATGCCAATTTGTATAAATTGACAGCATTTACTCTTTGTTTCAATCTTTCGTCCAAAACACATTCTTTCTAAAAGAGATAAAGTGCCAAACTAATTTTTATTTTAAAGGATAGATATTTTTAACGCTTTCTTCTCAATTAGTGAAAAGTTCACCTATACATTACCATTGGGTTAGAAGGGAGGGGAGGGAGTCTAAACGAAAAAGGTTTAAAGCGGCCCCTACACGGTCAGTAATAGTGACCTTACCTTATCAAAATGACAGTAATAATGATAGAGTAAGGTGGACAAAGTTGGAATGACGAACAGTAATGATGTGAATCCGGATTTTCTGATCTCGGCTTCTTCATTACTGAAAGTGGAGGGGATACTGTCATTAGTAATGATGGTGTAGGTAGCGCTACATCATTAATCCGTCATTACTCAGTCTATCTCGAGCTGTAACTAGGTGAAAGAGATGTAAAGGTTAAACTAGATTGAGTAGAAAGGGCAAAAAATAAGATGAATTGAAATGTATGACTCTACCTTGGTAACATTATAGTTATAAAATAGTTTTAAAAGTAATATATATATATATATATATATATATATATATATATATATATATCAAAGCAACGAATCCGCATTAAGTCTAATTAAAATATATCATAGAATAAAATATACATAAAGTAATCTATCAGGTACCAACTACTTTTCACATTCACACATAAAATAGGTTGAAAGTTTATTTTTTACAGGCTTTATTTTTTATATTGACTTTAGAAAATAATGTTGACGTGATTCTTTTACCATTTAATTTTGTCTTATAGAATAGATTAGAAAAAAAATATAATCGTTAAAATATAATTTATATTTCGTCAAATATATTCAAAAATATGCTTACGTTACTAGTATTATACATTTTTTTTACACCAAAAATAATAGCAGATTTAAAATCAGCACCCCAAGAAACCCTAAAGTGGTGAATAATATTGAAAACAAAAAATAATGATTTTTCCTAGTCTGGAAGAGAATAAAAATTTGTAAGCGAAAAAGTAATGTGACGTTTTGAAATTCAATATCTCCCCTTGAGATAATCCGATTTTTACGTAATTGAAATCTTTCAAAAGAAGAAAGACTCCCTTTTCTAACCATATAAATGACTATTGTATTATCTCAAAAGGCACTTGCGAAAAAAGGTTATCAAAATAAAAATAAAATGTAAACTGTTTTGCACGTAACGTCGGTCCTAGAACACGTAGATACGCCCGATTGGAAGGATATGTGTCATATTAAGGCCTTTACGAAGGTTTCACACGTTTTTTTTGTGGCTTGTGTCACAATTATAACTACACAGGCGACTTTGCGAGGATCCATTATTAACAAAACGCTTCTATCACGGAGAACACAATGCATACTGAAGAAAAGTAATGACATTAAAAATCATCCGTGGAATGACGGTGTAAGGTGTACATTGTAATGATGATAATGTCATTATTACTGAAGGTGTAGGAGCCGCTGAAGCCTAAAATCGGCCATGCCAGTGTGACAAAAAGCGCGCGAAAAGGTGAATTTTTGAATATTATTGTAAACAAACAATGAAATTAAATGAATTTATATATCTTATTCGTATAAATTGACATTTATATATATTTATAAATATAAATCAATATGAATATATGGATATATATATTCCTTGAAATTTATTGTTTGTTTACGATCGTATTCAGATTCAAATTTTCGCGCGTCACTACTGGTACTATTGTCACACTGGCATGGCCGATTTCAGACCTACACTTTTTTAGCATTGGAAGATAGATAACACTCCCTCCACTATCTACTAACTCAATGTACATTACAACTCTTTTTTTTTATCAACAGATTTCCGAAAGATCCAGAAAAAAAAAGACTTTGGGTGCAGGCTCTGCGCCTTCATAATTGGACTCCATTGCTTATACATGTAAAGCTATTGTGTCGTTCGTGTTTTTCTTGCTATTTAATCATTTCCCAACTGTTTTATGACAAATTTGTCTTTTTAAAGACAACATTAGGCTTTCCTTTTCACAAAGTAAGTATTCTTAAACAACATATGTAAGAGGTAGTGAAATAATTAACATTTTTGTAGCCTTCACTCTTGTGTGAATAGAAACAGCTTGCAACCCATTTTGTCCGAATTTTATTTAATTTCTTGAATTTATTTCTAGAAATTCGGAAGGTATAGATATGGATGAACAAAAGTATTTACTGTAACTGAGGAACCTCTTTGGCTATCTAGAAGCCTTAACTAGTTTCAGGTGCATAGTTGAAAGTGAAGCAATTGTGAATGCACGTCACATTATTACCTGTGGTATTTTGGAGAAGACCAACCAATCTATCAAGTTGTTTGCACTTTGTTTCACAAGTTCAAGTAGGAATAGCTATATTAAATTTAAATGAGTGTAACTTCTAGATATATTTGCTTCATATGACTCCAGTTTTATAAATATTACAGTGCCTTTTGATAAAGTATATTCATATAATTTAATTACAACCTTGATAAACAAATATGTAAATGAAATGGTGCGTGTTATATGTGAAAACAAAGATTCAAAGAAATTTTGAAATATTTTCAAATTGTTTATGATTTGTTGGTGTTTAATAATATACAACATTTATTATAAAAGAAATTTATTGTATTCAAATCTTTTCACAATGGTATGAAATGATATTTACATCAGTTATAATTTCCAAATAATGTAAGCAGTAATTAAAATTTGTGATTATAAACGATTCAAAACTAAAAAAAATTAATGGTGCATTTAATATGTGAAAATAAAGATTTTGAAGTATTTTTTCAAGTTTCAAATTGTTCATGATTTGTTGGTGATTAATAATAAGCAATAATTATTATAAAATAAATTTATTGTATTCAAAGCTATTCACAATGGTATACAATAGTATTTACATCACAATAACCTATATAACTCACTCTTAGTCTAATATTCTTACATATTTGAGTACACACATGAAGTATAGCTTTCAAAAAGACTGTTTTTTGATAAAAACACTAATATTAAAATGAAATAAAACCACAAACAACTGCGAAAACACTTCTTATCAACAATCATTATGTAACAAAAGGCACACGTATACCTCCATTCGACGCCATTTTGACAACGACAGTGGCGCCGCCAATGGTAGACCATGAGCTACTTTAGTAGTTAGCCTTTTGGCACAACTCCTGTATCACTTCCTCTTTCATTCATAGAGAAATACCTGAGTTACAAATGAAAAGTATAAAAAAAAAAAAAATAATAGAAAAAAAGAAAAGGCATCAGCCCTATCCTGACTAGGAAAGGGTTGTAACCTATAGATAACCCGTCCTAAAATTCTTTGTAACTAATACATGGACTTTTAAATTTAAATAAATATATTAAACACAGGCAGTTTGGTTTGGATATTCCTTAACCCTATAGAGATGGCAGCAGTCGTATGAGCAAGGGTACCTGGTGACGGGACCCTCCCGATACCTGCCTGTCCCTCCTGACGGCTACAAGCTAGCTCCCTTCCACGGGCGCACAACGATTGTGTTTTTTTTTCCCTCCCCCATAGGGAGGAACCCCGCTTATAAGGTTGATCTCATGACGCAATCCAGAAGTGCCGACTAGAAAATTTTGCGTTTCAGAACCCCTAGAAACCGAAAATGATGGTGGTTCAAATTTTTATATATATATAAATATGTACATATATTTGTCTGTTCGCTCTCTAGCTCCTAGACGAATGGTCCGATTTTGATGAAATTTGGTACAAAAATCCGTCGTCCAATTTGAAAGGTCAAGTTCGTTAACCAGCAAAAATCTGTCCACTGGAAGATGGCGTTTGGGGCGAAATTCTCGCAAAAAAAAATCGTAACGCTTACGTTTTTGAGTTTATATGTTTGTAAGTACTCGTTTTATAGGCTTCTTGGTCTAGGAAAACGAATGAAACCATTATTAAGGCGATAGCTTTAACCGTTTTCGAGAAAATTGGAAACATAGTTGCTGAATAACGTTTTTGGTTTTGGTACATAAAATCATGGGATTTAGTTGAAACATTTTTTGTATGTTCGAATTTCATCAAAACTAATATGTTAAACTTTTGGTTACGTTTGGAGTTAAGGAAGGGTTAGAATAAAATATTTTATGAACAGACATGAAAAGCTTTGGGAACTTCGTATACTTTCATTAATATCTCGAACACGGTTGGGAAATCGTGGTAATTGGATAGAAACTATTTGAAAGCTTACAAAATTCTCTACAAAAAAGATTCTAAAACTATTTTCGATTAGGTTATTTCAATCAGAGAAATAAGTGCTTAAAACTTTAAATACGTCTGTTTTAGCACTTTCCTCCGAAGGAAAGTAGCTATTGAGGTTGGACTCATGACGGAATTTTTCAAAAATTTCTTCAAATCTTTATCGATCCTACCTAGTAGACACCGAAAATGACCCCCGTTAAAATTTATATTTATCTATATATATATATATATATATATATATATATATATATATATATATATATATATATATATATGTCTGTTAACACGATAGCGGCCAGAGTTTTTGTTTTTTCGTCACGAAACTTGGTATATAGCATTCAATTAGCAAACGATTGAACGAGTTCGTTAACCACCAAAGTCGGTCCACCGGAAGGGGGGGTTTACCCCGAACCCAAAACACTTATTTGACTATATCAGCCGTAATATTTGTTATATTTCAACGAAACTTGGCATTCATAGTGGTAATATGGAGAGAAAAGTGAGATATAAAAATGAACTAAATCGGTTCATTAGGAGGGGGGGGTTTACTCCGAACCCACAAAACCAATTCGCCACTACCAGCCGTGACTTTTGGTATATTTCGACGAAACTCGGTATTCGTAGTGGTAATCTACAGGTAAATATGTGTTGTAAAAATAAACTAAATCGGTTCATTAGAAGGGGGGGTTTACACCGGACCCAAATTCCTAATATACTCATACCGGTCGTAATTTCTGCTGTATTGTAACGAAACGCGGTATACGTCGTGGTTAACTCATGAGAAAGAAGTGTTGTAAAATTGAGCTGAATCGGTCAATCGGAAAGCGGCGGGTTAATTTGTAATATATTTGAATAGAAAAGCCGGCAGACGTAGGTTCACAAAGCCGCCGCAAGGAGCGCTTTCTACCACTAGAGTGACTGTATCCTGTTCCTGCATTAGATCAAAATACGATAATATGAGGATTTTTGTATTTATTACGTAGTGTAGTAGGTACCATGTGTAAACATAACTCTGGATGCAAATTAATAATTGATCAGTTACTCATTACAAAATGAGAACTATTCACGTTATTATTTTATTTATGTAAGATATTTTAAGCAAATTGTTCTGGAAAGCAGCCTACACTATCCAAATTCTGAGGAAAGTGCTTAGTTATGCAGCTCCTGCGTGACGGATTTTTTTCTTGTGAACGGGTTTTTGTCGTTCTTTTTGTAATTTTTATCTCTTTCCCTTAGTTTTTTATTGCTTTTTATTTCTGTAATTCTTATATTAGGTAAATGTATTTGTGTTTAAAACAGGATAGTTAAAATGAGAACAAATTTTCTGCTGTTAGAAATAGATGAGTTAGAAAAATATGAGTACCTTTGCATAAATTCCTAGCAACCTGAAAATTTGCATGAACGTTAGGGACAACATTATAAGGGGATTGGGAAAAGCCCTTAGCGATCCCATGAGTGCAAAGAATTTTTTTCGAGGTCAAAGTTCGCTAAAAAAGGTTTTTAGGAATTTTCAGCGAAACGTTTTGTTTTATGGTAAAAATAGTTCAGACAAAAATTGTAGATCGTGCAATTATGTACAAAACTTGTCTTCACACTTTTTTCATTAGATTAACCATTTATGAGAAAAGGCGATTCCGGAATTATCTTTAGTTTTATTCAACATAATATGCTAGACTCGGCTAGAAGCTTGTCGAGGCAACAATACTTTAAGCTACTTGGTCCTTTTTCTAAGGTCCTGGCAATAAGTACCGTTACAGACCCAGCCATAACCCTCGAAAAATGACCTGCTTGACATTTGATAATACAAACTCGTGAAGTAGTTCCTCTTTTTGTGTCTCTGTTTACCTTGTTTTTAATTGGGTGCTGTTATTTTGATCGCATTCTTTTTTTCAATAAAACAAAGCTAGTAATTGTTCACGCTTATATAGAAAATAATTTTGGAGGGTCTAGGAGAATTTGGGGGGGGGGGGCTGAAAGGATTTTAGGGGTATGGGATGATAAAAATCTAGAACAAGGAATAGTTAGACAATTAAAACGCTATTACGCCCAAAAGAAATTATTTTTTTTCTGAACTATGTGATCTTATTATTATTTTTAAAGTTTTTACGACACATTTTTACCGATTGCGGGGGGTGCAGCCCTTTCAGCCCCCCCTTATATACGCCCATGGACGTTTTTGTTTTGCTTTATTGATGTATAGAGCTTTACTTTAGAATGAGAGATGGATTGTATAATTTCCGCTTCTGTGTAAGTTACTACTGCCGGTTTCCCTGACGCCTTAATGTCACTTTTATCCGAGATGTTCGAGAGGATGTTGACAATTTTCACGAGATATATAAAAAAAAAATAAGTTTATTTCTATTCTAAGATTTTCAATTGACATTAGGGATAAGAACGGAACCGCGCTAAGATGATGCAGTTCCTGCGAGACGGACTTTTTTTAAAAATAAACACTGCCAATGCTAAACCTTTTATTATAACTGCTTTCATTTTCAATTATTTAGTTGTTTGACAAAAATAATATTTGTGCTGGGCATATTGTTTAGGAATGCTACTCTTTAGAAATGTGATGAAGTCCTCAACTATTATTATTAGAGGCCGGAAGTTAGGCATTTATTTTTGCTTAAAATAGGCAGGCCAAAAGGCACTTGAAATACTGAAAATAGGCAGTACTGTAATTAAAATAGGCATTTATTAGGGGTGAAGGCAAAGAGGAATCGTAATCATTATTAACGATAATATGTATTTTAAATACTCATTCATTTCTTTATTACCAATTTATCACAGAATTAGTATACTTACTCTTACTTTCCCTTGTTACAAGCAGCAACAAGATGCTTTTTTCAAAGTATCAGATGTCTTAGACCTTCTCAGAAAAAAAAATGTTTTTCATTGTGGAAAAACTTCCTCTGCATTATCTTATCATTTCAAAATCCGGAATCCCAGGTAATTACGCATTGTCACAGCGAAAGGGGTGTCAGGAAGGAGAAGTGACGTACTTCTCTCATCCTCTCTCCCTTTCCTGCTATTCATTATGCTTGTGCATTCCTTCTTCTAAGGAAGGTTCTGTTATTTTTAACCCTTCAATTCCATCCATGGGTTGGGAAAATAAGCTTTCCAATAGATATTTGTGACGGCAATATGTAATTTAATTTGTGCAACCTTTTTTGTCTTCGATGAACGGTGCTTTTTAAAATGTTTAAATCGCAGAAAAAATTCCATAACGAGAAAAAAAGGCAACGGAAGCCAAAATAGGCAAAATTAAAATTGTCTCTACACTTCCTAAATGCACGAAAACATATTTATTTCTATCTGGTTCTTCAATATATCCATTCAGATAAAAAAGGCATTTTGCCTAACTTCCGGGCTCTAATTATTATAGAGAACCTGGTGATGTGATTACAGTTCAACATATGACGGCAGGCTGCGAGATTCTTGCGGGATCTGATTACCTTCAGAGACAAAACAATGTTGCCAAGATATATCATCAAGGTTCGGCATTATGGAAAGTATGGTACCTACCGTATTATCGCTACGTCCCACCAAGACTTTTAGAAAATAATAGAGTTAAAATCTACTGGGACGAAGCTATGATTATGGACCAAACTGTTCACCATAATAAACCTGATATTCTCATCATTGACAACCATAATAGGACTGCCGAATGATGAAAATGTCAGGAAAGCATATGCCGAAAAGCCGCGAAAATATCAAGACTTGGCCATTGAATATAAATATCTCTGCAAATAAGTTTCCACTAGAGATAATGGAATTATCATTTCGACCATGGGTTTGATACCGAATACTACAGTCTGGGCCAACAAGTATTTGAAATAGTCAGAGGATGTCGTAGTATTATCTCAGCGAGCAGTACTACTCGACACTGCTATAATCTTTAGAAAATGTCTTAATGCCATTAATTCCAGTAATCTGAGAGACCCCACCATGATTATTATTATAATTGTAATTACAAGAGTTATTACGAATACCTTTGTAAGCAAACTTTTGATTATAATTACACATGTAAACACAACATATGTCTGCAAAAACTCTCAAAATCATAACCTTTTTCTGTGATTACAACTGTAAAATACAAAAAATAGTTGCTATTACAGGCTTAATCACAGAAAAACCTTTGATTACAGTTGTAATTACAGAAATATGTTGTGATTACAAGTGTAATTATAACCACAAATATAATGACAAGTGTAATTGTAATTACTCTTGTAATGACGATTATTGTCATAATCGTATCTTCGGGATTTGTGATTATAACAGTAATTGCAATCACATCCCAAAATAAAATAATTATGATTGTTATTATGCCCAACTCTGAATGACAGCAAGTTTCATGTGTCGTTAATATCTCTAACCATTCCATGATATAAATATGAAAAAAAGTCCGACTCGCAGGAACTGCATCATCTTATCGCGGTTCCTGTTCATATCCCTATATTCCTGTCATTTGAAAAGCTTAGAATAGAAACAGATAATATTTTGCTCGGCCTTTGTTCAAAGGGTTTTATGGCTTTACCTGGTCGGGTCCGCCAGACCCTAGAATCCTCTTCTACCGATACTTCATTTCATACTTTTCAATGAATTGGAAAATATCAAATTTTTTCTCATATTCCTGTGTTCTTTTACCATAGTAATAATTCTACAAAAACAATCAATTAAAAAATAAAATAAAAAAAACAACAGCATGAAGGCAATTGAAAATATTCAAAAGACGTCATCGAATCTCTTTCTCTTGGCAAACTACATTTCTAACAATGACTTGTTTTTCTTATTTTGCCTAATCTGCTTTATTGTCAAATACATTATCCAACTATAAGCAATTGAAAAATAACAATAATTTCTATTCACATATCACGATTTCCCAACCGTGTTCGAGATATTAATGAAATTATACGAAGTTCCCAAAACTTTTCATGTCAGTTCATAAAATATTTTATTCTAACCCTTCCTTAACTCCAAACGTAACCAAAAGTTTAACATGTTAGTTTTGAGGAAATTCAAACATGCAAAAAATGTTTCAACTGAATCCCATGATTATAAGTACCCAAACCAAAAACGGTATTCAAAAACTATGTTTCCAATTTTCTCGAAAACGCTATCGCCTCGAAAATGATTTCATACACATGTTAGGAAATTATCCACAAAGATTTTCTGAGGTATAAATTATTTCCATATATAGTTTATTTATTGATCCTCAACCTCAGCCAAATATATTGATGAACTAGTTACAATTCCTCATTTTTAAACGTTTCGGCCTCAGGGCCATCCTCATTAACTAGAAGAAAAATAAATTACATGTATTTAAAATTACATTAAAAAATTACCCCTTTTTTTATCCATACAATGTAAAAAAAAATTTAAAAACTATCTTTAACTTATATTACCTTCCTTTCTTAATCCACATATAAACACCCTATTTTCACAAGAGCTTGTCATCACATTACATCTAAACTTTAAAACTCTAGGATTTTTCATCTTCTATAAATAACACTTTTTTACTCTTTCTTTAAACATTTGAAATTTCCACCAGACGATGTGGCCACAACCTTCCACCATTTTCTATTTACACTATCATCACATTCCATCTCTAATCCCATATATTATGAGCATATTGGAAGGGCGTTAAGGGCCTTCCAATATGCTTACTCAGCCCTTTTACATAGGTGCATTTAACATATTTGTTTACTTTATTATTATTAACTATTGTTTCCGATTCCTTATTATTTTTATCACATAATTTACTCTCATTACATGCCCATACTTTCTTTATTAATTGTATAGGGTAAAAACTGTCCAGAAACTTGTGATAAATTTCAGTTTTTATTTTGTTTAATCTATTTGGTGTTGTACCCCTACTAAATTGAAATTTACTAGGGAAGTGGAAGCAAACAGTAAAATAAAGTTTTTAGACATGAATATTATAAAAAAGGAAGGAATTTTAGAAACGGAGTGGACACAAAGGGAGAATGCTAATAGTAATGTCTTAAATTATTTTTCTAGCCACCCTCAACATATGAAAAAGAACATATTGAGTAGTTTTATACAAAAGGCCATAAAAATAACAACACCAAATAGATTAAACAAAATAAAAACTGAAATTTATCAAAAGTATCTGGACAGTTTTTACCCTATACAATTAATAAAGAAAGTATGGGCATGTAATGAGAGTAAATTATGTGATAAAAATAATAAGGAATCGGAAACAATAGTTAATAATAATAAAGTAAACAAATATGTTAAATGCACCTATGTAAAAGGGCTGAGTGAGCATATTGGAAGGGCGTTAAGGGAGTTCGATGTGGATGAGTTCAGAATTGCTCATAAACCGGTAAACAAGGTAAAGAAGGTATATGATGACCTGAAGGATAAAGAAAGTATGGGAAAGAAAGCAGATTTAGTGTACCAAGTGGACTGCCTAAATTGCCCAGCGGTATACATAGGGGAGACGGGGCAGTACATAGGGGAAAGATTAAAGCAACATCTGTATGATGCAAAAAATAAGGCTAAATACCCTAATAAAACTGCCTTAGTTGAACATGTAATGGCAGCAGAGCATAAATTTGACTTGGAGGCACCTAGGATTCTGCACAGGGAAGGGAACATGAGAAGGAGAAGGATCCTGGAATCCCTGTACATTACAAGTGAAGAGTGTGCAATTAATTTTAAAACTGACACACAAAACATAAATAAACATTATGCGGAAATATTAAATAAAATTAAAAAATAAACTTCTGTAAAAAAACCTGTAATATGCAATAAGAAAATGTTTTTATACTGTGTTGCTTAAGTATATATAAAATATTTTTGTGTAGTTTACTAAAAAAATTATTTTTGTACATTTCATTTTATACATGTGATAAAGAGTAGGAAAGGACATGTATTATATAATGGGGTAGGTTGGAAGGTTGAATTTTGTGTGGAGGGAATGTGTGTTTATATGGGGTGGATGTAGTTAAATGGATGTATGCGGGTATATATGGATTGTGCATATATGTATGTGTGTATGTATGTATGTGTATGTATATGTGAGTGTGTATATATATATATGTGTGGGTGTGTGTGTATATGTATGTATATATGTGTATGTATATATGTATGTATGTGGGTGTGTGTGTGTGTGTATATGTATATAGATATGTGTATATATATGTATGTATATATATATGGGTGTATGTGTGTGGGTAGGTGGTAAAAGTGAATGGGTGTACATATGTAGGTGTGTATGTATATATATGTGGGTATATGCATGTAGATAGGTGGGTAAAAAAGGGTATATAATAATGTAAATTATATAGGGTTATTTTTGATATGTATAATATGATAAGTAAAATGGACATGAACAATTTTTAATATATGGGATTAGAGATGGAATGTGATGATAGTGTAAATAGAAAATGGTGGAAGGTTGTGGGCACATCGTCTGGTGGAAATTTCATATGCTTAAAGAAAGAGTAAAAAAGTGTTATTTATAGAAGATGAAAAATCCTAGAGTTTTAAAGTTTAGATGTAATTTGATGACAAGCTCTTGTGAAAATAGGGTGTTTATATGTGGATTAAGAAAGGAAGGTAATATAAGTTAAAGATAGTTTTTAAAAATTTTTTTACATTGTATGGATAAAAAAAAGGGGGTAATTTTTTAATGTAATTTTAAATACATGTAATTTATTTTTCTTCTAGTTAATGAGGATGGCCCTGAGGCCGAAACGTTTAAAAATGAGGAATTGTAACTAGTTCATCAATATATTTGGCTGAGGTTGAGGATCAATAAATAAACTATATATGGAAATGATTTCATACGTTTTATTAGCCCAAGAAGCCTATAAAACGAGTACTTACAAGCATATGAACTCAAAAACGTAAGCGTTACGATTTTTTTTGCGCGAATTTCGCCCCAAACGCTATCTTCCAGTGGGCGGACTTTGCTAGTTAACGAACTTGACCTTTCAAATTGGACGACGGATTTTTGTACCAAATTTCAACAAAATCGGACCATTATGGACGCCAGAAATCCGCGAACAGACATATATATATATATATATATATATATATAAATAAATATAAATATATATATACATATATATATATATATACAAATTTGGACCACCGTTATTTTCGGTTTCTAGGGGTTCTGAAACGCGAAATTTTCTAGCCGGCACTTCCTGATTGTTTCATGAGATCAACCTTATAAGCGGGGTTCCTCCCTATGAAGGGAGGGAGGAACCGCGCTAAAAGGTCAACATTATTGAAAAAGATAAATTCTGATAGAAACAACTTTGTCTGTGTATCATTGTAATTAAAACAATTATTTACATAGCTCTGTTATATCATTTCTTAAGCCAAAGATAACCTGAAATTCACTTTAAATGACAATTTATATACCCTCTAGATTCATTGAAGAAAAGGTAAGATATTTCTTGTGGCACAAAAAGACACTGAACAATAATAATATAAATCTTTAAGAAGTAAGATTTGAGCCCTGGTCATCAAGGATTTGAGCTTTGGCAATAGGCCAGAGGACAGGAGGATGGCAGAATCAGGGAGAGTGATGTAAAGCATGAGAATTTAGAAGGTGTGAAGATGAGTGAGGGATGGCACCTTCGAACGTATGACAATAACAGAAGAATAAAGTAATATTGGTTTAACAAGCTGACTCATTTTTTTCAACAAGCTTTCTAAAAAAACATTGTTTAATATCTACTTTGACATAGAATATTTGAATTATTTTATTAGCAGTTTCAGGATGTAGCACTCATGAAACATTTTTAAAAACATTTCTTCAAATCTTCCGATTTTGTAGGCACTAATAAGCTGTAGAATGGATATATTTACTGTGATTTCTCATCCCATTTTGAGGTACATATATAAGAATATCTCTGAAAATCCAAGTTTTTTTTAAATTTAACCACAGGGTTTTCGGCAAAGATGAAATTTTCTCATTGACTCAAAATGATTACAATTGAATTATATGATTAGGAATTCAGGCAAAAAATATAAAATAAATATTCATAAAGCACCAAGAATGCTTACAGCGTTAGAAGGAAATATCTTATAAATTTAGAATTTAATTGTACAAATATAGTATGAATTGTAAATGTATGGCAAAGAAATGGGAAGAACTGAAAATTTAATTTCCAGTCCATTGTATATATATATATATATATATATATATATATATATATATATATATATGGACACCAAGTAACTCAGGAATGAAAAAAAAAAAAGAAAGAGAAGAAATTACATATCTAATTTAAACAATATTAATGAAACATAATTTAAATCAAAAATACAAATTTAATATGTTTTAAATTTGAATGTTCTTATTATTATTCCAAGTTATTGAATTTTTTAGGTTTATTGAATTTTGAACAAAATAATAGCGAAATAGATGGATGAAATGTGGATATTATACTCTTTACGAAGAGATAAGTAGAATATAGTACATTTTCAATGAATACTATCCCTACTATTTTAAGCATGTAAAAAGTAGAATTTCTGCTTTGGAACAACATAGACCATATTGAATTAATCCACAATTTTCAATTGAAGTCCACATTAGGGAGGTTTAGTAGACAGGTAAGCTGATGATTAAACTTCATGTCGAATTCAGCGCCTTTCTCTTTGAAGAACTGGACAATTTGGGAGTGACGAGAAACAACAGCAAAATGTACCGGGTCAAATCCGTCATCATTCCTTATGTTCATTCCAGCACCATTCTCTACCAGGAACTGGGCAATATCGAAGTATCCAGTTGAAGCAGCATAGTGTAGAGGGGTTAACCCATCACTATTCTTCATGTTAATTTCAGCACCTTTCTCTACAAGGAACTGAACTATAGGAAAGTGTCCTACTAAAGCAGCATAGTGTAGAGAGGTAAGCCCATCACTAGTAGTCTTCATGTTGATTCCAGCATCTTTTTCTACGAGCAACTGAACAATAGCAAGGTGTCCTGCCTTAGTAGCATAGTGTAGAGGGGTAAGCCCATCTCTAGTCTTCATGTTGATTCCAGCACCTTTTTCAACAAGCAACTGGACAATAGCAAGATGTCCTGCCTTAGCAGCAAGGTGTAGAGGTTTAAATTGTCGATCATCTATTGTGTCAATTTCAGCACCTTTCTCTACAAGGTACTGGACAATGCCGAGGCGTCCTGCCTTAGCAGCATGGTGTAAAGGGGTCATCATACGATCATCCATCATGTTGATTTCAGCTCCTTTCTCTACGAGGAACTGCACAATAAGGAGGTGTTCTGCCTGTGCAGCAAGGTGTAGAGGGGTAAAACCCAGATCATCCTTCATGTTGATTGAAGCACCTTTCTCTATGAGGGACTGGACAATACTAAGATCTTTGTCATCAGCAAGATGAGTGTTACACAAACAAGTAGTCCTCATGTTAATTTCTGAAACATAATAATTAAATCAATAAATTTTAACATGTTAATAATCAAATATTAAAATAGTCACATAATAAGGGCTTTAAAAACCCCTTAATTATAAATTAATTGTAAAGGGGTACAAAACTGATTAATTATTGTTACGTTAATAGTTTATACATTAAGAATACCTTTTTCAAAAAAATGTTCTGGGAAGCAATGGTCATGATTCATGCCTAATGGGGTATACAAATCACAAAGGCTATAGTAAGATAAGATGAAAGTAAGATAAGGTGAAGAGTGCCTCCAGTGATACCGATTTCGGAGTTTGACCACTTGAAAGGTAACCTAAAAATACTCAGTCATGCAAATGTTTAGCCTTCCGGAGGTCATATTAGAGGCACAATAAATTAGAACATCTATTTTATTTTTTACTGACGCAATTTTTCTCCAAAAAATCTAAAAAAAAACATAGAGGTGTAAATTATAAATGTTAATAACCATGATTTTTAAAAAAATATTTGGCGCGAAATTCGAATTATCAGACGAGTTTTAATTTTTAAATGTATCATTTAAATACGAGGATATTATTTGGCGAACTTCGAAATAGCATTTTCTTGTATAATTGTTCACATAGTTTCGAATACTGTGGTGGAAAAAATCATTTTCAGTGCGAAAAATGCTCAAAAATCGATAAAATCGCTTTTTTAGTATTTTTTTAGACATGAACTTAAATGTAAGCTGCCTAATTCACCCAAACATACTACAAAAACCCTTAGAATTTTTTTTTTTTTTTGTATAGTAATTACATATAACACAATATAGATTACCTCAAAATTCGAATAAGTATAAACCGAATCTATTGGATGCACTGGTATTCTACGCCATAGTTGCGACTCGGCTAACGAATTACTTACAGGAAGCTGCTGTTCCCGTATTGTAGTTATAATATGTTACCTTAGTAAATAAAAGATCATCAGACCTGTAAAAGTGTTGGCTGAATTATTTTTAAGTTCAGATAATGATCCGGTAATAAACAAAGTCAGCGATGAGGATAGATTATATAAATTCATTATCTGAAGATCATAAATGACATAGTTTTTTACGTTTTCTATATAATATGTACACATGTTAATTAATAACACCCTATGACATAATAGTATATATTAAATACGAGGATACTATTTCGCCAACTTGTAAATAGCATTTTTTTGTATACTTTTTCCTGCACTTTTTTTGGATGCTGAGGTAGAAACAATCATTTTCGAAGCTCACAAATCGACCCCTTACCAATTAAAACGTTAGGTAAACAGTGACAAAACCCCATTGAAAAGAACAAAACTAACAATTTTGAAGTTTTAAGCACTTATTTTTTGGATTGACATCGCCCCATCGAAAATTACATCAGAACCTTTTTTGTAGTGAATTTAGTAAGCTTTCAAATGGTCACTCATATAAATGTATATGTATATATATATATATATATATATATATATATATATATATATATATATACAAATTTTAACCACTGATATATCATTGATCTATTGGATCTGAAAAATGAAATTTTCATCTCACTACTTCCAGATTGCGTCATGTGATCAACTTCATAGGCGGGTTCCCTCCCTATGGAAGGAGGGAGGAACCGAGCTATAATCGGTGAGGAGGCCCTTAAACTTCACAATTACTATGTATATTATGTCTTGAGGGTATAATTTTATTAAATTTCTTATTTATTCTCTTTAATAAAATTAGAAACTACAATTTCAGACTCTTCTGAAAATGAAAATTTGATCAACCATTGTAGGGGAACAACTGGATAACTGTAGTAGGGTTGTTGACTCAAGGAGAGGAAGGCCTCCCTCCTACCCCGCCTCCTTCACTCTCATTCTGATTTCTCTCAAAGAAGCTGGATTATTTACAGGAGGAAAAACATTCTTGTCCTTTATTCTTCATAAATTAAATTTTAAATAGAAGAAAATAAAAAACAGCAAATTTTTAGTGGAACGAAGGGATATGGTCACTTCCAGATGTTTATTTTTATGCCAAATCAAAGAAAGCAATTTAGAAGAAATGGTATTTGTGGATGAGACATGGATAAATGCTGGACACACCATTAGCAAATTATGGACAGACGACTCACTTTGGGCTTCCTGAAAACTACTGGGAAGGGTTGACACATAGCTCATGCAGGTAACGCGAACAGTTTCATACCTAACAGTATGTTATTATTCAGGTAAAAAAAATACAGGATTATATACGGGGAGGGGAAAACATTATATTCAGGAACAGCTAACTCTCAATAATATTAATTCGTCCCCCAATCTGTTGAAGCCCGAATTATTGAGCATTGTACAAGAAAATAGGGCCAGAAAAATAGTATACGAATTGGATGAACTCGCTAGCAGAATAGGAAACCAAGTCATCAGACTTCCTTCATATCATTCCTAGTTTACTCCAATTGAACTAATTTGTGAATAATTAAAAGGGAAAGGAGCCAAAGAAAATACGACCTTCAACATAACCGATGTAGAGCGACTGACAAGAGGGGCATGTGATGTTCTTTCTCCAGAAAATTAGAACAAACCAGGAAGGCCAATTGCAATATTGGAAAATTTCAAATTTTCAAATATATTATCAAATATTTTAGTACCAACTATATCATGTAAAAGATATATCAATGAAAAAATGTAACATCTCTCCCAAATGAAAAACTTTTCCAATTATTTTTTTTAGCTCCTTTTTATTGCTTCCGGACTGGACAATGGATTCCCACAGTTTGGCCAATAAAAAATAAATTATTTTTAATTTCTTCACAAGGAGTATTTGAAAGTAGCAAAACTACATTCCGCATTTGTTTTGACAAAAGGGAGCCAATCGTTCAATTTATCCCTCAATAAACCTCCACTTCATTTGCATTGATTTAATGCTTACTAAATGAAGACGTTTTCGTGAAAGTATTGAATTTGTAGATCATTAGGGGGCTGAGGAAAAAAATCACAAAAAAAACTCTGATTTAATGATAAAAACAGAAGTGCATTATTGGACGTCCAGAAAGTATCTTTTAAAAATAGTTTTAGTGAATTAAATTACTGTTTTTTTAAAGGAAATTTTATCTATTTTATGATGGCATAATTAGAATTAAATTACCTTGAATAGTTCTTGAGAAATCCTTTCTTATTCAGTAAAAAACATGACTACTTTAAAAAAACAGAAAATTGGACATAGCTCCTTTTCCTTTAGGAATCGGACCATACTTCAAATAATCTTTTTTGTTATTTGTTTTGTTATACATATATGTATACAGGGTGATATATATATATATATATATATATATACACGTATATATATATACATATATATATATATATATACGTATATATATATATATATATATATATATACATACATATATGTATATATACATATATATATATATATATACATATATATATATATATATATACATATAAATATATATACATATATATATGTATATATATGATGAATGATTCCCTTACCGACCAGCAAGGATGAATGATTGCCAGAAGAAGCCGGAGAGGAATCCGGCGAAATATTGCGATGACAGGAGGAGCAAGACCGCTGGAGAAAGATGCCGAATGGACAACACACACACACATATATATATATATATATATATATATATATATATATATATATATATATATATATATTTGTCTGTTCGCGGCCCTGACAGCTCAAAAATGGTCCGATTTTGATGAAATTTCATACAAAAATCTTTCGTCTAATTTGAAAGGTCAAGTTCGTTAACCAGCAGAATCCGCCCACCGAAACATGGTTTTTGGAGAAAATGTCGCGCAAAAAAAATCGTTCCGCTTACTTCATATGCTTGCAAGTACTTGTTTTATAGGCTTGTTGGCCTAGGAAAACGAATGAAACCGTTTTTAAGGCGATATTTTAACCGTTTTCTAGAAAATTGGAAAAATAGTTGTTGAATAACGATTTTGGTTTGGGTACTTACGAACATGGGATTCAGTTGAAATATTTTTTGCATGTTAAAATTTCTTCAAAACTGATATGTTGAAATTTTGGTTACGTTTTGAGATAAGGAAGGGTTAGAATAAAGTATTTTTTTAACAGACATGAAAAGTTTTGGGAACTTCGTATACTTTTATTAATATCTCGAAAACGGTTGAAAATCTTGTGAAGCGAAAGGTTACCATTCGAAAGTTTACTAAATGGTCTACAAAAAAGGTTTTGAAGAAAGTTTTGAATAAGCGATGCCAATCGGAGAAATAAGCGCTTAAACTTTGAAGTAATTGATTATTCGAACGGTTCTTTTTGTCTGTTTTTATTCCTTGTTATTTTTTAATTGGTTATAGTTGGATAGTGTATTTGACAATAAAACAGATTAAGTAAAACAAGAAAAACAAGTCATTGTTAGAAATATAGCTTGCCAAGAGAAAGAGATTCGATGACATCTTTTGAATATTTTCAATTGCCTTTATGCTGTTGGTTTTTTATTTTATTTTTTAATTGATTTTATTTGTAGAATTATTACTATAGTAGAAGAACACAAGAAAATGTGAAAATTTTTGATATTTTTCAATGCAATGAAACGTACGAAATAAGTATCTCTAGAAGAGGATTCTGGGGTCTGGCGGACCCGACCAGGTAAAGTCATAAACCCCTTTGAACAAAGGCCGAACAAAATATTATCTATTTCTATTCTAAGCTTTTCAAATGACAATAGGGATATGAACAGAACCGCGCTAAGATGATGCAGTTCTTGCGAGTCGGACCTTTTCTTGTTTACACACCTTAAATGATTTATAATCAGGAGTAACACACAACTTTCCAGATATTGTCCCAGTAGAAAAAATAGAAAGAAATCAAGGATCATAGACATAGCTATGTCTAATAACAGCAATCTCTGCAGCACAAATGAACGAAAAATAAGGGGAATTATCCTTCGAACTGACGGAATTGGGAAAATGCTAGATATTAAAGTGATGCCTACTGTTTTTTTTCCAATATTGGGGTGATGATACCTTAAGGAAATTAGCCTATCAGATGAACTTCATAAGAATATAAATAAATCTGTAATCCTAAGGACCAAGAGGATTATAGAGATGTTTTCACTAGATAAAATCCGTTTAGAGCCTTCTCCTCAAAATCAGGAACATAAATATGCTTTAAGTCCACCCGACAAACCTATGTAATGTACTGTAAGACATACAGTCTTCTTTTTCGTACATGACTACAGCGCATGCGCAAACTCCAACGGACACTTTTTTATATCGTTTTTTTTTTCAGTTTAGTCATCGCTAAATCATATTTATGCTAATATAACATAATATAGAGATATAGATATCCCATGGATCCTGCAATGTCTAATCTCGAGACAGCAGTCTGTCAGGAAATATACAGCTAATAAATATCTGAATATATAATTGTTAACTAGCAATACACACAATGTTCAGATTATTCACACGAAGAATATAAAAACTAGGAAGAAGCTTTTGCTCCTATCGAAACAAGGCAGCCTAAGAAAACCGGGCACACAACTAGAAATATTCTAAGCCACTAAACCAATGGAAATTCAAGATTTAATATAAAAACAAGCTACAATAATCTTTAATAAAACATATTGGCAGTTCCACAACAAAATCCATCGCTTCGTGAAATTAAAATATTTACGGGAAAACAACAAATAATGGAAAGGACTAAATCATCTCGACTATTTAGAAATATGCTATAGATTTAATAGAGATATTAAAATTATTACTATGAAGAAAACTTAATACTTACTTTGATAGTATTTGTTGAGAAAATATAGCTTTATTTAAGAGTGCTTAACCCATACAAAAACTCTGTTAGAGGGAAAAATACATCCAGTTAGAATTGAGAGGAGGGAGTGTAATCAAAGAAAGTTGAAGCCTAAACAACGGAAAGTAAACGAACGGCGGCCATCGCAGTGTGACCTAGATTCCAAAGGTGGCTCTTTCTTTGTTCTCATTTATGTCTCAACAAAGTGCATCAAATAAGTTTATAGTGTATTATGGATGAGCACAGACCATTAAAATAGCTACTTGTTTAGCATTTGGCTGTAATAATGCATCCCCTGGACCAAATAAGAAGCCGAACCTTACATTCCACCAGTATGATTTTTTTTTAAAGATTTCGCCTATATTCTTTTAACTAGAATTTTCTTCCAATTTATGTTGTGTGGCTTAATAAAAGAACAGTGTACCTACTTAGTCTTCTGATTCTGAGAGATAAAGTGCCAAACTAATTTTTATTTTAAAGGATAGATATTTTCAACGCTTTCTTCTCAATTAGTGAAAAGTTCACCTATACATTACCATTGGGTTAGAAGGGAGGGGAGGGAGTCTAAACGAAAAAGGTTTAAAGCGGCCCCTACACGGTCAGTAATAGTAACATTACCTTATCAAAATGACAGTAATAATGATAGAGTAAGGTGGACAAAGTTGGAATGACGAACAGTAATGATGTGAATCCGGATTTTCTGATCTCGGCTTCTTCATTACTGAAAGTGGAGGGTATACTGTCATTAGTAATGATGGTGTAGGGAGCGCTACATCATTAATCCGTCATTACTCAGTCTATCTCGAGCTGTAACTAGGTGAAAGAGATGTATAGGTTAAACTAGATTGAGTAGAAAGGGCAAAAAATAAGATGAATTGAAATGTATGACTCTACCTTGGTAACATTATAGTTATAAAATAGTTTTAAAAGTAATATATATATATATATATATATATATATATATATATATATATATATATATATATATCTATATCAAAGCAACGAATCCGCATTAAGTCTAATTAAAATATATCATAGAATAAAATATATATAAAGTAATCTATCAGGTACCAACTACTTTTCACATTCGTTACTTTGCATTTGTATCGACGATATAAAATAGGTTGAAAGTTTATTTTTTACAGGCTTTATTTTTTATATCGACTTTAGAAAATAATGTTGTCGTGATTCTTTTACCAATTCCTTTGTCTTATAGAATAGATTAGAAGAAAAATATAATCGTTAAACTATAATTTATATTTCGTCAAATATATTCAAAAATATGCTTACGTTACTAGTATTATACATTTTTTTTACACCAAAAATAATAGCAGATTTAAAATCAGCACCCCAAGAAACCCTAAAGTGGTGAATAATATTGAAAACAAAAAATAATGATTTTTCCCAGTCTGGAAGAGAATAAAAATTTGTAAGCGAAAAAGTAATGTGACATTTTGAAATTCAATATCTCTCCTTGAGATAATCCGATTTTTACGTAATTGAAATCTTTCAAAAGAAGAAAGACTCCTTTTTCTAACCATATAAATGACTATTGTATTATCTCAAAAGGCACTTGCGAAAAATGGTTATCAAAATAAAAATAAAATGTAAACTGTTTTGCACGTAACGTCGGTCGCAGAACACGTAGAAACGCCCCGATTGGAAGGATATGTGTCATATTAAGGCCTTTACGAAGGTTTCACACGTTTTTTTTGTGGCTAGTTTTTTTTTTTTTTTTTTTTTTTTTTTTTTTTTTTTTTTTTTTTTACGGCGCATCTACTTCTAGGTCATTAGCGCCGACATCCAGGGTGCAGCGAGGAATTTTCCCAACGAGCCCTAAAATGAGAAAATTCCTGCCGGAGGTGGGGATCGAACCCACCATCTCCCGCTTATGAATCCAATGCGCTAACCATTAGACCACGGGAGACCCCTTTTTGTGGCTAGTGTCGCAATTATAACTACACAGGCGACTTTGCGAGGATCCATTATTAACAAGACGCTTCTATCACGGAGAACACAATGCATACTGAAGAAAAGTAATGACATTAAAAATGATCCGTGGAATGACGAGAGTTGAATAGTAATGACGTTACTGATAATGTCATTATTACTGAACGTGTAGGAGCCGCTGAAGCCTAAAATCGGCCATGCCAGTGTGATAAAAAGCGCGCGAAAAGGTGAATTTTTGAATATTATTGTAAACAAACAATGAAATTAAATGAATTTATATATCTTATTCGTATAAATTGACATTTATATATATTTATAAATATAAATCAATATGAATATGATATATATATTCCTTGAAATTTATTGTTTGTTTACGATCGTATTCTGATTCAAATTTTCGCGCGTCACTACTGGTACTATTGTCACACTGGCATGGCCGATTTCAGACCTACACTTTTTTAGCGTTGGAAGATAGATAACACTCCCTCCACTATCTACTAACTCAATGTACATTACAACTCTTTTTTTTTTATCAACAGATTTCCGAAAGATCCAGAAAAAAAAAGACTTTGGGTGCAGGCTCTGCGCCTTCATAATTGGACTCCATTAGCTTACTCCATTTTGTGTGAAGAACACTTACATCCAGAGGACATTGATAGGACTTCATGGAGCGTTTGGTACGAAGAAGGCTCTGAATGCCCAATATTTTAAACAAACAAAATACTATTTATTAAAAACATATGATTTCATCAAGAAATTGAAAAATTTGGCGGGTTCTCAAATTATTAGAAGCAATAGGAAAGTAGGGTTTCTTGGGTTCATGATTTGCATTTGTATCAGAATTACGATGTATGAAGAATTATTTTTGCAGAATAAAGTTCTTCCCAGTCTACAATGTAAGTCAAGACCATTTGGAGCTATTATTTTGTAAAATTCGATCAAAGGGCGGGTGGAATATAAATCTGACTGCAGTTCAGTTTGTAAGTGCTCTAAAAAATATCCAATAACCTTCAATTCTCGTGGAATGCACTACATCATTCACTGATGAAAAATCTGTTACATCAAATTTGGTATTTTTAAAGAGTAAAGGGGGCTTATTCGCTCATTAAAAGATGTAGTGCAATTGTGAGTATTTGCTGTGAAGCATTTCAGAGCATCCTTTGTATCAAAAGGTCCTAATGGAAGGCTGGCATTTAACCGCAATATTGGTAAACTTGATTTAGTAAAGGCTGCGCACAAAATGATCAGAATTTGTATTGGGACAAATATATTTGAGAGCCTGGAAAGTCATTGCAAGAATCTGGATTTAGGGTCCAATCATTTGTCTTACCTAATCAGATGTATTGTGACAAAATACCTTCATGTCATGTTACACAATACTGCAAAACGTGTATCTCACATGGTCCATGAAAGAAAGAAATGGCTGATTCTGAAAAAAAAAAAAAAAAAAAAAAAAACGTAAACGTTGGTGAACGCACGAAATGCTCTCAGAAGGACCTAGCTTCGGTGATGGACTATTAACCCTTTAGAGACCGTGAGCTACTATAGTCGCTTGGTGAGAGGTGGGCTCCCTGGACCGTGAGCTACTATAGTAGCTCAGTGAGAGGTGTGCTCCCTGGACCATGAGCTACTATAGGGAATTAACATTAAGCGACAATCCGCCATGCGGAAAATTTTGGATCTAGCGAAGGAGGTATACCTGCATCTCACATGTAAAGCTATTGTGTCGTTCGTGTTTTTCTTGCTATTTAATCATTTCCCAACTGTTTTATGACAAATTTGTCTTTTTAAAGACAACATTAGGCTTTCCTTTTCACAAAGTAAGTATTCTTAAACAACATAAGTAAGAGGTAGTGAAATAATTAACATTTTTGTAGCCTTCACTCTTGTGTGAATAGAAACAGCTTGCAACCCATTTTGTCCGAATTTTATTTAATTTCTTGAATTTATTTCTAGAAATTCGGAAGGTATAGATATGGATGAACAAAAGTATTTACTGTAACTGAGGAACCTCTTTGGCTATCTAGAAGCCTTAACTAGTTTCAGGTGCATAGTTGAAAGTGAAGCAATTGTGAATGCACGTCACATTATTACCTGTGGTATTTTGGAGAAGACCAACCAATCTATCAAGTTGTTTGCACTTTGTTTCACAAGTTCAAGTAGGAATAGCTATATTAAATTTAAATGAGTGTAACTTCTAGATATATTTGCTTCATATGACTCCAGTTTTATAAATATTACAGTGCCTTTTGATAAAGTATATTCATATAATTTAATTACAACCTTGATAAACAAATATGTAAATGAAATGGTGCGTGTTATATGTGAAAACAAAGATTCAAAGAAATTTTGAAATATTTTCAAATTGTTTATGATTTGTTGGTGTTTAATAATATACAACATTTATTATAAAAGAAATTTATTGTATTCAAATCTTTTCACAATGGTATGAAATGATATTTACATCAGTTATAATTTCCAAATAATGTAAGCAATAATTAAAATTTGTGATTATAAACGATTCAAAACTAAAAAAAATTAATGGTGCATTTAATATGTGAAAATAAAGATTTTGAAGTATTTTTTCAAGTTTCAAATTGTTCATGATTTGTTGGTGATTAATAATAAGCAATAATTATTATAAAATAAATTTATTGTATTCAAAGCTATTCACAATGGTATGCAATAGTATTTACATCACAATAACCTATATAACTCACTCTTAGTCTAATATTCTTACACATTTGAGTACACACATGAAGTATAGCTTTCAAAAAGACTGTTTTTTGATAAAAACACTAATATTAAAATAAAATAAAACCACAAACACCTGCGAAAACACTTCTTATCAACAATCATTATGTAACAAAAGGCACACGTATACCTCCATTCGAAGCCATTTTGACAACGACAGTGGCGCCGCCAATGGTAGACCATGAGCTACTTTAGTAGTTAGCCTTTTGGCACAACTCCTGTATCACTTCCTCTTTCATTCATAGAGAAAAACCTGAGTTACAAATGAAAAGTATAAAAAAAAAAAAATAATAGAAAAAAAGAAAAGGCATTCGCCCTATCCTGACTAGAAAAGGGTGGTAACCTATAGATAACCCGTCCTAAAATTCTTTGTAACTAATACATGGACTTTTAAATTTAAATAAATATATTAAACACAGGCAGTTTGGTTTGGATATTCCTTAACCCTATAGAGATGACAGCAGTCGTATGAGCAAGGGTACCTGGTGACGGGACCCTCCCGATACCTGCCTGTCCCTCCTGACGGCTACTAGCTAGCTCCCTTCCACGGGCGCACAACGATTGTGTTTTTTTCCCCCCTCACCCATAGGGAGGAACCCCGCTTATAAGGTTGATCTCATGACGCAATCCAGAAGTGCCGACTAGAAAATTTTGCGTTTCAGAACCCCTAGAAACCGAAAATGATGGTGGTTCAAATTTATATATATATATATATATATATATATATATATATATATATATATATATGTATATATAAATATGTACATATATTTTTCTGTTCGCTGTTTTATAGGCTTCTTGGTCTAGGAAAACGAATGAAACCATTTTTAAGGCGATAGCTTTAACCGTTTTCGAGAAAATTGGAAACATAGTTGCTGAATAACGTTTTTGGTTTTGGTACATAAAATCATGGGATTTAGTTGAAACATTTTTTGTATGTTCGAATTTCATCAAAACTAATATGTTAAACTTTTGGTTACGTTTGGAGTTAAGGAAGGGTTAGAATAAAATATTTTATGAACAGACATGAAAAGCTTTGGGAACTTCGTATACTTTCATTAATAATAATATGTAAAACATTATAAGGGGATTGGGAAAAGCCCTTAGCGATCCCATGAGTGCAAAGAATTTTTTTCGTGGTCAAAGTTCGCTAAAAAAGGTTTTTTAGGAATTTTCAGCGAAACGTTTTGTTTTATGGTAACAATAGTTCAGAGAAAAATTTTAGATCGTGCAATTATGTACAAAACTTTTCTTCACACCTTTTTCATTAGATTAACCATTTATGAGAAAAGGCGATTCCGGAATTATCTTTAGTTTTATTCAACATAATATGCTAGACTCGGCTAGAAGCTTGTCGAGGCAACAATACTTTAAGCTACTTGGTCCTTTGTCCAAGGTCCTGGCAATAAGTACCGTTACAGCCCCAGCCATAACCCTCGAAAAATGACCTGCTTGACATTTGATAATACAAACTCGTGAAGTAGTTCCTCTTTTTGTGTCTCTGTTTACCTTGTTTTTAATTGGGTGCTGTTATTTTGATCGCATTATTTTTTTCAATAAAACAAAGCTAGTAATTGTTCACGCTTATATAGAAAATAGTTTTGGAGGGTCTAGGAGAATTTCGGGGGGGGGGGCTGAAAGGATTTTAGGGGTATGGGATGATAAAAATCTAGAACAAGGAATAGTTAGACAATTAAAACGCTATTACACCCAAAAGAAATTATTTTTTTCTGAACTATGTGATCTTATTATTATTTTTAAAGTTTTTACGACACATTTTTACCGATTACGGGGGGTGCAGCCCTTTCAGCCCCCCCTTATATACGCCCATGGACGTTTTTGTTTTGCTTTATTGATGTATAGAGCTTTACTTTAGAATGAGAGATGGATTGTATAATTTCCGCTTCTGTGTAAGCTACTACTGCCGGTTTCCCTGACGCCTTAATGTCACTTTTATCCGAGATGTTCGAGAGGATGTTGACAATTTTCACGAGATATATAAAAAAAAAAAAAAGTTTATTTCTATTCTAAGATTTTCAATTGACATTAGGGATAAGAACGGAACCGCGCTAAGATGATGCAGTTCCTGCGAGACGGACTTTTTTTAAAAATAAACACTGCCAATGCTAAACCTTTTATTATAACTGCTTTCATTTTCAATTATTTAGTTGTTTGACAAAAATAATATTTGTGCTGGGCATATTGTTTAGGAATGCTACTCTTTAGAAATGTGATGAAGTCCTCAACTATTATTATTAGAGGCCGGAAGTTAGGCATTTATTTTTGCTTAAAATAGGCAGGCCAAAAGGCACTTGAAATACTGAAAATAGGCAGTACTGTAATTAAAATAGGCATTTATTAGGGGTGAAGGCAAAGAGGAATCTTAATCATTATTAATGATAATATGTATTTTAAATACTCATTCATTTCTTTATTACCAATTTATCACAGAATTAGTATACTTACTCTTACTTTCCCTTGTTACAAGCAGCAACAAGATGCTTTTTTCAAAGTATCAGATGTCTTAGACCTTCTCAGAAAAAAAAAATGTTTTTCATTATGGAAAAACTTCCTCTGCATTATCTTATCATTTCGAAATCCGGAATCCCAGGTAATTACGCATTGTCACAGCGAAAGGGGTGTCAGGAAGGAGAAGTGACGTACTTCTGTCATCCTCTCTCCCTTTCCTGCTATTCATTATGCTTGTGCATTCCTTCTTCTAAGGAAGGTTCTGTTATTTTTAACCCTTCAATTCCATCCATGGGTTGGGAAAATAAGCTTTCCAATAGATATTTGTGACGGCAATATGTAATTTAATTTGTGCAACCTTTTTTGTCTTCGATGAACGGTGCTTTTTAAAATGTTTAAATCGCAGAAAAAATTCCATAACGAGAAAACAAGGCAACGGAAGCCAAAATAGGAAAAATTAAAATTGTCTCTACACTTCCTAAATGCACGAAAACATATTTATTTCTATCTGGTTCTTCAATATATCCATTCAGATAAAAAAGGCATTTTGCCTAACTTCCGGGCTCTAATTATTATAGAGAACCTGGTGATGTGATTACAGTTCAACATATGACGGCAGGCTGCGAGATTCTTGCGGGATCTGATTACCTTCAGAGACAAAACAATGTTGCCAAGATATATCATCAAGGTTCGGCATTATGGAAAGTATGGTACCTACCGTATTATCGCTACGTCCCACCAAGACTTTTAGAAAATGATAGAGTTAAAATCTACTGGGACGAAGCTATGATTATGGACCAAACTGTTCACCATAATAAACCTGATATTCTCATCATTGACAACCATAATAGGACTGCCGAATGATGAAAATGTCAGGAAAGCATATGCCGAAAAGCCGCGAAAATATCAAGACTTGGCCATTGAATAAAAATATCTCTGCAAATAAGTTTCCACTAGAGATAATGAAATTATCATTTCGACCATGGGTTTGATACCGAATACTACAGTCAGGGCCAACAAGTATTTGAAATAGTCAGAGGATGTCGTAGTATTATCTCAGCGAGCAGTACTACTCGACACTGCTATAATCTTTAGAAAATGTCTTAATGCCATTAATTCCAGTAATCTGAGAGACCCCACCATGATTATTATTATAATTGTAATTACAAGAGTGATTACGAATACCTTTGTATGCACACTTTTGATTATAATTACACATGTAAACACAACATATGTCTGCAAAAACTCTCAAAATCATAACCTTTTTCTGTGATTACAACTGTAAAATACAAAAAATAGTTGCTATTACCGGCTTAATCACAAAAAAACCTGTGATTACAGTTGTAATTACAGAAATATGTTGTGATTACAAGTATAATTATAACCAAAAATATTATGACAAGTGTAATTGTAATTACTCTTGTAATGACGATTATTGTCATAATCGTATCTTCGGGATTTGTGATTATAACAGTAATTGCAATCACATCCCAAAATAAAATAATTATGATTGTTATTATGACAACTCTGAATGGCAGCAAGTTTCATGTGTCGTTAATATCTCTAACCATTCCATGATATAAATATGAAAAAAAGTCCGACTCGCAGGAACTGCATCATCTTAGCGCGGTTCCTGTTCATATCCCTATTGTCATTTGAAAAGCTTAGAATAGAAACAGATAATATTTCGCTCGGCCTTTGTTCAAAGGGTTTTATGGCTTTACCTGGTCGGGTCCGCCAGACCCTAGAATCCTCTTCTACCGATACTTCATTTCAAACTTATCAATGAATTGGAAAATATCAAATTTTTTCTCATATTCCTGTGTTCTTTTACCATAGTAATAATTCTACAAAAACAATCAATTAAAAAATAAAATAAAAAAACCAACAGCATGAAGGCAATTGAAAATATTCAAAAGACGTCATCGAATCTCTTTCTCTTGGCAAACTATATTTCTAACAATGAATTGTTTTTAGCACTTTCCTCCGAAGGAAAGTAGCTATTGAGGTTGGACTCATGACGGAATTTTTGAAAAATTTCTTCAAATCTTTATCGATCCTACCTAGTAGACACCGAAAATGACCCCCGTTAAAATTTATATATATCTATATATATATATATATATATATATATATGCATATATATATATATATATATATATATATATATATATATATATATATATATGTGTCTGTTAACACGATAGCGGCCAGAGTTTTTGTTTTTTCGTCACGAAACTTGGTATATAGCATTCAATTAGCAAACGATTGAACGAGTTCGTTAACCACCAAAGTCGGTCCACCGGAAGGGGGGGTTTACCCCGAACCCAAAACACTTATTTGACTATGTCAGCCGTAATATTTGTTATATTTCAACGAAACTTGGTATTCGTAGTGTTAATATAGAGAGAAAAGTTAGATATAAAAATGAACTAAATCGGTTCATTAGAAGGGGGGGGGGGGGGGGTTTACTCCAGACCCACAATACCAATTCGCCACTACCAGCCGTGATTTTTGGTATATTTCGACAAAACTCGGTATTCGTAGTGCTAATCCACAGGTAAATATGTGTTGTAAAAATAAACGAAATCGCTTCATTAGGAGGGGGGGGTTTACTCCGGACCCACAATACCAATTCGCCACTACCAGCCGTGATTTTTGGTATATTTCGACGAAACTCGGTATTCGTAGTGGTAATCTACAGGTAAATATGTGTTGTAAAAAGAAACTAAATCGGTTCATTAGAAGGGGGGGTTTACTCCGGACCCAAATTCCTAATATACTCATACCGGTCGTAATTTCTGCTGTATTGTAACGAAACGCTGTATACGTCGTGGGTAACTCATGAGAAAGAAGTGTTGTAAAAATGAGCTGAATCAGTCAATCGGAAAGCGGTGGTTTAATTTGTAATATATTTGAATAGAAAAGCCGGCAGACGTAGGTTCACAAAGCCGCCGCAAGGAGCGCTTTCTACCACTAGAGTGACTGTATCCTGTTCCTGCGTTAGATCAAAATACGATAATATGAGGTTTTTTGTATTTATTACGTAGTGTAGTAGGTACCATGTGTAAACATAACTCTGGATGCAAATTAATAATTGATCAGTTACTCATTACAAAATGAGAACTATTCACGTTTTTATTTTATTTATGTAGGATATTTTAAGCAAATTGTTCTGGAAAGCAGTCTACACTACCCAAATTCTGAGGAAAGTGCTTAGTTATGCAGCTCCTGCGTGACAGACTTTTCTTATTTTGCCTAATCTGCTTTATTGTCAAATACATTATCCAACTATAAGCAATTGAAAAATAACAATAATTTCTATTCACATATCACGATTTCCCAACCGTGTTCGAGATATTAATGAAATTATACGAAGTTCCCAAAACCTTTCATGTCTGTTCATAAAATATTTTATTCTAACCCTTCCTTAACTCCAAACGTAACCAAAAGTTTAACATGTTAGTTTTGAGGAAATTCAAACATGCAAAAAATGTTTCAACTGAATCCCATGATTATAAGTACCCAAACCAAAAACGGTATTCAAAAACTAGGTTTCCAATTTTCTCGAAAACGGTTAAAGCTATCGCCTCGAAAATGATTTCATACGTTTTATTAGCCCAAGAAACCTATAAAACGAGTACTTACAAGCATATGAACTCAAGAACGTAAGCGTTACGATTTTTTTTGCGCGAATTTCGCCCCAAACGCCCTCTTCCAGTGGGCGGACTTTGCTGGTTAACGAACTTGACCTTTCAAATTGGACGACGGATTTTTGTACCAAATTTCAACAAAATCGGACCATTAGGGACGCCAGAAATCCGCGAACAGACATATATATATATATATATATATATATATATATATATATATATATATAAATAAATATATATATATATATACATATATATATATATATATACACATATATATATATATATATATATATATATATATATATACATATATATATATATACAAATTTGGACCACCGTTATTTTCGGTTTCTAGGGGTTCTGAAACGCGAAATTTTCTAGTCGGCACTTCCTGATTGTTTCATGAGATCAACCTGTTAAGCGGGGTCCCTCCCTATGAAGGGAGGGAGGAACCGCGCTAAAAGGTCAACATTATTGAAAAAGATAAATTCTGATAGAAACAACTTTGTCTGTGTATCATTGTAATTAAAACAATTATTTACATAGCTCTGTTATATCATTTCTTAAGCCAAAAATAACCTGAAATTCACTTTAAATGACAATTTATATACCCTCTAGATTCATTGAAGAAAAGGTAAGATACTTATTGTGGCACAAAAAGACACTGAACAATAATAATATAAATCTTTAGGAAGTAAGATTTGAGCCCTGGTCATCAAGGATTTGAGCTTTGGCAATAGGCCAGAGGACAGGAGGATGGCAGAATCAGGGAGAGTGATGTAAAGCATGAGAATTTAAAAGGTGTGATGATGAGTGAGGGTTGGCACCTTCGAACGTATGACAATAACAGAAGAATAAAGTAACATTTGTTTAACAAGCTGACTCATTTTTTTCAACAAGCTTTCTAAAAAAACATTGTTTAATATCTACTTTGACATAGAATATTTGAATTATTTTATTAGCAGTTTCAGGATGTAGCACTCATGAAACATTTTTAAAAACATTTCTTCAAATCTTCCGATTTTGTAGGCACTAATAAGCTGTAGAATGGATATATTTACTGTGATTTCTCATCCCATTTTGAGGTACATATATAAGAAAATCTCTGAAAATCCAATTTTTTTTTTAAATTTAACCACAGGGTTTTCGGCAAAGATGAAATTTTTTCATTGACTCAAAATGATTATAATTGAATTATATGATTAGGAATTCAGGCAAAAAATATAAAATAAATATTCATAAAGCACCAAGCATTTTATTTTGATAACGACATTTACAAAAAATGAGTAAGAATGCTTACAGCGTTAGAAGGAAATATCTTGTAAATTTAGAATTTAATTGTACAAATATAGTATGAATTGTAAATGTATGGCAAAGAAATGGGAAGAACTGAAAATTTAATATCCAGTCCATTGTAATACATATATATATATATGAACACCAAGTAACTCAGGAATGAAAAAAAAAGAAAGAGAGGAAATTACATATCTAATTTAAACAATATTAATGAAACATAATTTAAATCAAAAATACAAATTTAATATGTTTTAAATAGGTTTTGCATAATTATGGATTGAAAACGTCATGTCGAATTCAGCGCCTTTCTCTTTGAAGAACTGGACAATTTGGGAGTGACGAGAAAAAACAGCAAAATGTACCGGGTCAAATCCGTCATCATTCCTTATGTTCATTCCAGCACCATTCTCTACCAGGAATTGGGCAATATCGAAGTATCCAGTTGAAGCAGCATAGTGTAGAGGGGTTAACCCATCACTATTCTTCATGTTAATTTCAGCACCTTTCTCTACAAGGAACTGAACTATAGGAAAGTGTCCTACTAAAGCAGCATAGTGTAGAGAGGTAAGCCCATCACTAGTAGTCTTCATGTTGATTCCAGCATCTTTTTCTACGAGCAACTGGACAATAGCGAGGTGTCCTGCCTTAGTAGCATAGTGTAGAGGGGTAAGCCCATCTCTAGTCTTCATGTTGATTCCATCACCTTTTTCAACAAGCAACTGGACAATAGCAAGATGTCCTGCCTTAGCAGCAAGGTGTAGAGGTTTAAATTGTCGATCATCTATTGTGTCGATTTCAGCACCTTTCTCTACAAGATACTGGACAATACCGAGGCGTCCTGCCTTAGCAGCATGGTGTAAAGGGGTCATCATACGATCATCCATCATGTTGATTTCAGCTCCTTTCTCTACGAGGAACTGCACAATAAGGAGGTGTTCTGCCTGTGCAGCAAGGTGTAGAGGGGTAAAACCCAGATCATCCTTCATGTTGATTGAAGCACCTTTCTCTATGAGGGACTGGACAATACTAAGATCTTTGTCATCAGCAAGATGAGAGTTACACAAACAAGTAGTCCTCATGTTAATTTCTGAAACATAATAATTAAATCAATAAATTTTAACATGTTAATAATCAAATATTAAAATAGTCACATAATAAGGGCTTTAAAAACCCCTTAATTATAAATTAATTGTAAAGGGGTACAAAACTGATTAATTATTGTTACGTTAATAGTTTATACATTAAGAATACCTTTTTCAAAAAAATGTTCTGGGAAGCAATGGTCATGATTCATGCCTAATGGGGTATACAAATCACAAAGGCTATAGTAAGATAAGATGAAAGTAAGATAAGGTGAAGAGTGCCTCCAGTGATACCGATTTCGGAGTTTGACCACTTGAAAGGTAACCTAAAAATACTCAGTCATGCAAATGTTTAGCCTTCCGGAGGTCATATTAGAGGCACAATAAATTAGAACATCTATTTTATTTTTTTACTGACGCAATTTTTCTTCAAAAAATCTAAAAAAAAAACATAGAGGTGTAAATTATAAATGTTAATAACCATGATTTTTACAAAAATATTTGGCGCGAAATTCGAATTATCAGACGAGTTTTAATTTTTAAATGTATCATTTAAATACGAGGATATTATTTGGCGAACTTCGAAATAGCATTTTTTTGTATAATTGTTCACATACTTTCGAATACTGTGGTGGAAAAAATCATTTTCAGTGCGAAAAATGCTCAAAAATCGATAAAATCGCTTTTTTAGTATTTTTTTAGACATGAACTTAAATGTAAGCTGCCTAATTCACCCAAACATACTACAAAAACCCTTAGAATTTTTTTTTTTTTTTGTATAGTAATTACATATAACACAATATAGATTACCTCAAAATTCGAATAAGTATAAACCGAATCTATTGGATGCACTGGTATTCTACGCCATAGTTGCGACTCGGCTAACGAATTACTTACAGGAAGCTGCTGTTCCCGCATTGTAGTTATAATATGTTACCTTAGTAAATAAAAGATCATCAGACCTGTAAAAGTGTTGGCTGAATTATTTTTAAGTTCAGATAATGATCCGGTAATAAACGAAGTCAGCGATGAGGATAGATTATATAAATTCATTATCTGAAGATCATAAATGACATAGTTTTTTACGTTTTCTATATAATATGTACACATGTTAATTAATAACACCCTATGACATAATAGTATATATTAAATACGAGGATACTATTTCGCCAACTTGTAAATAGCATTTTTTTGTATACTTTTTCCTGCACTTTTTTTGGATGCTGAGGTAGAAACAATCATTTTCGAAGCTCACAAATCGACCCCTTACCAATTAAAACGTTAGGTAAACAGTGACAAAACCCCATTGAAAAGAACAAAACTAACAATTTTGAAGTTTTAAGCACTTATTTTTTGGATTGACATCGCCCCATCGAAAATTACATCAGAACCTTTTTTGTAGCGAATTTAGTAAGCTTTCGAATGGTCACTCATATAAATGTATATGTATATGTATATATATATATATATATATATATATATATATATATATATATACAAATTTTAACCACTGATATATCATTGATCTATTGGATCTGAAAAATGAAATTTTCATGTCACCACTTCCAGATTGCGTCATGTGATCAACTTCATAGGCGGGTTCCCTCCCTATGGAAGGAGGAAGGAACCGAGCTATAATCGGTGAGGAGGCCCTTAAACTTCACAATTACTATGTATATTATGTCTTAAGGGTATAATTTTATTAAATTTCTTATTTATTCTCTTTAATAAAATTAGAAACTACAATTTCAGACTCTTCTGAAAATGAAAATTTGATCAACCATTGTAGGGGAACAACTGGATAACTGTAGTAGGGTTGTTGACTCAAGGAGAGGAAGGCCTCCCTCCTACCCCGCCTCCTTCACTCTCATTCTGATTTCTCTCAAAGAAGCTGGATTATTTACAGGAGGAAAAACATTCTTGTCCTTTATTCTTCATAAATTAAATTTTAAATAGAAGAAAATAAAAAACAGCAAATTTTTAGTGGAACGAAGGGATATGGTCACTTCCAGATGTTTATTTTTATGCCAAATCAAAGAAAGCAATTTAGAAGAAATGGTATTTGTGGATGAGACATGGATAAATGCTGGACACACGATTAGCAAATTATGGACAGACGACTCACTTTGGGCTTCCTGAAAACTACTGGGAAGGGTTGACACATAGCTCATGCAGGTAACGCGAACAGTTTCATACCTAACAGTATGTTATTATTCAGGTAAAAAAAATACGGGATTATATACGGGGTGGGGAAAACATTATATTCAGGAACAGCTAACTCTCAATAATATTAATTGGTCCCCCAATCTGTTGAAGCCCGAATTATTGAGCATTGTACAAGAAAATAGGGCCAGAAAAATAGTATACGAATTGGATGAACTCGCTAGCAGAATAGGAAACCAAGTCATCAGACTTCCTTCATATCATTCCTAGTTTACTCCTATTGAACTAATTTGTGCATAATTAAAAGGGAAAGGTGCCAAAGAAAATAAACTGACTGACAAGAGAGATGCTGTTTCTCCAGAAAATTAGAACTAACCAGGAAGGCATAAAAAGGAAGCAATTGGAGAAGATAGCGGAAAAAAAGCACTGCACGAAGAAAATATTGTAAGTTCATAAATTAATATTTTGTGGGTAGTTCTTTTTAGCGCGGTTCCTCCCTCCCTTCATAGGGAGGAACCTCGCTTATAAGCTTGATCACATGAAACAATCCAGAAGTGCCGACTAGAAAATTCTGCGTTTCAGAACCCCTAGAGCCCGAAAATGACGGTGGTTCAAATTTGTTTGTATATATATATATTTATATATACAGGGTGTCCCGTAAATGTCTAGTCATATTGTGGGAGGCGATAGAGGACCGTCATTTTCGGTCTCAGATCCAAGCTGAAGTGTGGTGCGGGATTTTGCGCGATATCTTCTTCAGCCAATCCTGATTCCCAACAGGTTTGATTCAACATATTTTTAAACCACCTTCAACAAGATAGACCTATTGCATTGGAAGACGTTCCGCTTGCACATAGATTCATGGTCCCGGATGGATTGCTGTCATAGCAGCAGTGCTGTTAGACAGTGGATGGATCCACCGTCCAAGTTGATAAAGGTCCAATTGCAATATCGGAAAATTTCAAATTTTCAAATATATTAACAAATATTTTAATACCAACTATATCATGTAAAAGATATATCAATGAAAAAATGTAACATCTCTCCCAAATGAAAAACTTTTCCAATTATTTTTTTTAGCTCCTTTTTATTGCTTCCGGACTGGACAATGGATTCCCACAGTTTGGCCAATAAAAAATAAATTATTTTTAATTTCTTCACAAGGAGTATTTGAAAGTAGCAAAACTACATTCCACATTTGTTTTTTGACAAAAGGGAGCCAATCGTTCAATTTATCCCTCAATAAACCTCCACTTCATTTGCATGGATTTAATGCTTACTAAATGAAGAAGTTTTCGTGAAAGTATTGAATCTGTAGATCATTAGGGGGCTGAGAAAAAAATCACAAAAAAAAACTCTGATTTAATGATAAAAACAGAAGTGCATTATTGGACGTCCAGAAAGTATCTTTTAAAAATAGTTTTAGTGAATTAAATTACTGTTTTTTTAAAGGAAATTTTATCTATTTTATGATGGCATAATTAGAATTAAATTACCTTGAATAGTTCTTGAGAAATCCTTTCTTATTCATTAAAAAACATGACTACTTTAAAAAAACAGAAAATTGGACATAGCTCCTTTTCCTTTAGGAATCGGACCATACTTCAAATAATCTTTTTTGTTGGAAATTATGTCTAGAATCATCTCCTAGAGGTTGGCTTCTTAGACCTGAATCATCCTGTATACATATATGTATACAGGGTGATATATGTATATATATGTATATATATATATATATACATATATATATATATATATATATATGTATATACATATATATATATATATACATACATATATACATACATATATATATATATATATATACATATATATATATATACATATATATATATATATATATATATATATATATATACATATAAATATATATATATATATATATATATATATATATATATATATATATATATATATGTATATATATGATGAATGATTCCCTTACCGACCAGCAAGGATGAATGATTGCCAGAAGAAGCCAGAGAGGAATCCAGCGAAATATTGCGATGACAGGAGGAGCAAGACCGCTGGAGAAAGATGCCGAATGGACAACACACATATATATATATACATATATATATATATATATATATATATATATATATATATTTATATATATATATATATATTTATTTATATATATATATATATATATATATATATATATATATATATATATTTATATATATATATAAATATATATATATATTTGTCTGTTCGCGGCCCTGACAGCTCAAAAATGGTCCAATTTTGATGAAATTTTGTACAAAAATCTTTCGTCTAATTTGAAAGGTCAAGTTCGTTAACCAGCAGAATCCGCCCACCGAAACATGGTTTTTGGAGCAAATGTCGCGCGAAAAAAATCGTTCCGCTTACTTCATATGCTTGCAAGTACTTGTTTTATAGGCTTGTTGGCCTAGGAAAACGAATGAAACCGTTTTTAAGGCGATATTTTAACCGTTTTCGAGAAAATTGGAAAAATAGTTGTTGAATAACGATTTTGGTTTGGGTACTTACGAACATGGGATTCAGTTGAAATATTTTTTGCATGTTAAAATTTCTTCAAAACTGATATGTTGAAATTTTGGTTACGTTTTGAGATAAGGAAGGGTTAGAATAAAATATTTTTTTAACAGACATGAAAAGTTTTGGGAACTTCGTATACTTTTATTAATATCTGGAAAACGGTTGAAAATCTTGGGAAGCGAAAGGTTACCATTCGAAAGTTTACTAAATGGTCTACAAAAAAGGTTTTGAAGAAAGTTTTGAATAAGCGATGCCAATCGGAGAAATAAGCGCTTAAACTTTGAAGTAATTGATTATTCGAACGGTTCTTTTTGTCTGTTTTTATTCCTTGTTATTTTTTAATTGGTTATAGTTGGATAATGTATTTGACAATAAAACAGATTAAGTAAAACAAGAAAAACAATTCATTGTTAGAAATATAGCTTGCCAAGAGAAAGAGATTCGATGACGTCTTTTGAATATTTTCAATTGCCTTTATGCTGTTGGTTTTTTATTTTATTTTTTAATTGATTTTATTTGTAGAATTATTACTATAGTAGAAGAACACAAGAAAATGTGAAAATTTTTGATATTTTTCAATGCAATGAAACGTACGAAATAAGTATCTCTAGAAGAGGATTCTGGGGTCTGGCGGACCCGACCAGGTAAAGTCATAACCCCTTTGAACAAAGGCCGAACAAAATATTATCTGTTTCTATTCTAAGCTTTTCAAATGACAATCTGAATCTGAAAAATGAAATTTTCATGTCACCACTTCCAGATTGCGTCATGTGATCAACTTCATAGGCGGGTTCCCTCCCTATGGAAGGAGGGAGGAACCGAGCTATAATCGGTGAGGAGGCCCTTAAACTTCACAATTACTATGTATATTATGTCTTGAGGGTATAATTTTATTAAATTTCTTATTTATTCTCTTTAATAAAATTAGAAAATACAATTTCAGACTTTTCTGAAAATGAAAATTTGATCAACCATTGTAGGGGAACAACTGGATAACTGTAGTAGGGTTGTTGACTCAAGGAGAGGAAGGCCTCCCTCCTACCCCGCCTCCTTCACTCTCATTCTGATTTCTCTCAAAGAAGCTGGATTATTTACAGGAGGAAAAACATTCTAGTCCTTTATTCTTCATAAATTAAATTTTAAATAGAAGAAAATAAAAAACAGCAAATTTTTAGTGGAACGAAGGGATATGGTCACTTCCAGATGTTTATTTTTATGCCAAATCAAAGAAAGCAATTTAGAAGAAATGGTATTTGTGGATGAGACATGGATAAATGCTGGACACACGATTAGCAAATTATGGACAGACGACTCACTTTGGGCTTCCTGAAAACTACTGGGAAGGGTTGACACATAGCTCATGCAGGTAACGCGAACAGTTTCATACCTAACAGTATGTTATTATTCAGGTAAAAAAAATACAGGATTATATACGGGGTGGGGAAAACATTATATTCAGGAACAGCTAACTCTCAATAATATTAATTGGTCCCCCAATCTGTTGAAGCCCGAATTATTGAGCATTGTACAAGAAAATAGGGCCAGAAAAATAGTATACGAATTGGATGAACTCGCTAGCAGAATAGGAAACCAAGTCATCAGACTTCCTTCATATCATTCCTAGTTTACTCCTATTGAACTAATTTGTGCATAATTAAAAGGGAAAGGTGCCAAAGAAAATAAACTGACTGACAAGAGAGATGCTGTTTCTCCAGAAAATTAGAACTAACCAGGAAGGCATAAAAAGGAAGCAATTGGAGAAGATAGCGGAAAAAAAGCACTGCATGAAGAAAATATTGTATGTTCATAAATTAATATTTTGTGGGTAGTTCTTCTTAGCGCGGTTCCTCCCTCCCTTCATAGGGAGGAACCTCGCTTATAAGCTTGATCACATGAAACAATCCAGAAGTGCCGACTAGAAAATATACATATATATACATATTCTAAGCTTTTCAAATGACAATAGGGATATGAACAGAACCACGCTAAGATGATGCAGTTCTTGCAAGTCGGACCTTTTCTTGTTTACACACCTTAAATGATTTATAATCAGGAGTAACACACAATTTGCCAGATATTGTCCCAGTAGAAAAAATAGAAAGAAATCAAGGATCATAGACATAGCTATGTCTAATATCAGCAATCTCTGCAGCACAAATGACAAAAATAAGGGGAATTATCCTTCGAACTGACGGAATTGGGAAAATGCTAGATATTAAAGTGATGCCTACTGTTTTTTTTCCAATATTGGGGTGATGATACCTTAAGGAAATTAGCCTATCAGATGAACTTCATAAGAATATAAATAAATCTGTAATCCTAAGGACCAAGAGGATTATAGAGATGTTTTCACTAGATAAAATCCGTTTAGAGCGTTCTCCTCAAAATCAGGAACATAAATATGCTTTAAGTCCACCCGACAAACCTATGTAATGTACTGTAAGACATACAGTCTTCTTTTTCGTACATGACTACAGCGCATGCGCAACTCCAACGGACACTTTTTTATATCGTTTTTTTTTTTCAGTTTAGTCATCGCTAAATCATATTTATGCTAATATAACATAATATAGAGATATAGATATCCCATGGATCCTGCAATGTCTAATCTCGAGACAGCAGTCTGTCAGGAAATATACAGCTAATAAATATCTGAATATATAATTGTTAACTAGCAATACACACAATGTTCAGATTATTCACACGAAGAATATAAAAACTAGGAAGAAGCTTTTGCTCCTATCGAAACAAGGCAGCCTAAGAAAACCGGGCACACAACTAGAAATATTCTAAGCCACTAAACCAATGGAAATTCAAGATTTAATATAAAAACAAGCTACAATAATCTTTAATAAAACATATTGGCAGTTCCACAACAAAATCCATCGCTTCGTGAAATTAAAATATTTACGGGAAAACAACAAATAATGGAAAGGACTAAATCATCTCGACTATTTAGAAATATGCTATAGATTTAATAGAGATATTAAAATTATTACTATGAAGAAAACTTAATACTTACTTTGATAGTATTTGTTGAGAAAATATAGCTTTATTTAAGAGTGCTTAACCCATACAAAAACTCTGTTAGAGGGAAAAATACATCCAGTTAGAATTGAGAGGAGGGAGTGTAATCAAAGAAAGTTGAAGCCTAAACAACGGAAAGTAAACGAACGGCGGCCATCGCAGTGTGACCTAGATTCCAAAGGTGGCTCTTTCTTTGTTCTCATTTATGTCTCAACAAAGTGCATCAAATAAGTTTATAGTGTATTATGGATGAGCACAGACCATTAAAATAGCTACTTGTTTAGCATTTGGCTGTAATAATGCATCCCCTGGACCAAATAAGAAGCCGAACCTTACATTCCACCAGTATGATTTTTTATTAAAGATTTCGCCTATATTCTTTTAACTAGAATTTTCTTCCAATTTATGTTGTGTGGCTTAATAAAAGAACAGTGTACCTACTTAGTCTTCTGATTCTGAGACCATCACAACCCCTTTTCTTTAATAGCTAAGCCACTACAACAATAGATCTATGTAACCGCTTCTTAAGGTGAATAAATACCCTTATTACACCTAAAATCTTATTGAAACCTTCACTTTACTTCAAATGAAAGTCTGTTTATTTAAATATAACTACATAAGGTAGCTTTGCTATCCTTAATGATGCCAATTTGTATAAATTGACAGCATTTACTCTTTGTTTCAATCTTTCGTCCAAAACACATTCTTTCTAAAAGAGATAAAGTGCCTAACTAATTTTTATTTTAAAGGATAGATATTTTTAACGCTTTCTTCTCAATTAGTGAAAAGTTCACCTATACATTACCATTGGGTTAGAAGGGAGGGGAGGGAGTCTAAACGAAAAAGGTTTAAAGCGGCCCCTACACGGTCAGTAATAGTGACATTACCTTATCAAAATGACAGTAATAATGATAGAGTAAGGTGGACAAAGTTGGAATGACGAACAGTAATGATGTGAATCCGGATTTTCTGATCTCGGCTTCTTCATTACTGAAAGTGGAGGGTATACTGTCATTAGTAATGATGGTGTAGGGAGCGCTACATCATTAATCCGTCATTACTCAGTCTATCTCGAGCTGTAACTAGGTGAAAGAGATGTAAAGGTTAAACTAGATTGAGTAGAAAGGGCAAAAAATAAGATGAATTGAAATGTATGACTCTACCTTGGTAACATTATAGTTATAAAATAGTTTTAAAAGTAATATATATATATATATATATATATATATATATATATATATATATATATATATATATATATATATATATATATCAAAGCAACGAATCCGCATTAAGTCTAATTAAAATATATCATAGAATAAAATATATATAAAGTAATCTATCAGGTACCAACTACTTTTCACATTCGTTACTTTGCATTTGTATCGACGATATAAAATAGGTTGAAAGTTTATTTTTTACAGGCTTTATTTTTTATATCGACTTTAGAAAATAATGTTGACGTGATTCTTTTACCAATTCATTTGTCTTATAGAATAGATTAGAAGAAAAATATAATCGTTAAACTATAATTTATATTTCGTCAAATATATTCAAAAATATGCTTACGTTACTAGTATTATACATTTTTTTTACACCAAAAATAATAGCAGATTTAAAATCAGCACCCCAAGAAACCCTAAAGTGGTGAATAATATTGAAAACAAAAAATAATGATTTTTCCCAGTCTGGAAGAGAATAAAAATTTGTAAGCGAAAAAGTAATGTGACGTTTTGAAATTCAATATCTCTCCTTGAGATAATCCGATTTTTACGTAATTGAAATCTTTCAAAAGAAGAAAGACTCCTTTTTCTAACCATATAAATGACTATTGTATTTTTTTTTTTTTTTTTTTTTTTTTTTTTTTTTTTTTTTTTTACGGCACATCTACATCTAGGACATTAGCGCCGACATCCAGGGTGTAGCGAGGAATTTTACCAGCGAGCCGTGGGATGATAAAATTCCTGCCGGAGGTTGGGAATCGAACCCACCATCTCCCGCTTATGAATCCAAGGCGCTAGCCATTAGACCACGGGAGACCCGACTATTGTATTATCTCAAAAGGCACTTGCGAAAAATGGTTATCAAAATAAAAATAAAATGTAAACTGTTTTGCACGTAACGTCGGTCCCAGAACACGTAGAAACGCCCCGATTGGAAGGATATGTGTCATATTAAGGCCTTTACGAAGGTTTCACACGTTTTTTTTGTGGCTAGTTTTTTTTTTTTTTTTTTTTTTTTTTTTTTTTTTTTTTTTTTTTTTTTTTTTTTTTTTTTTTTTTACGGCGCATCTACTTCTAGGTCATTAGCGCCGACATCCAGGGTGCAGCGAGGAATTTTCCCAACGAGCCCTAAGATGAGAAAATTCCTGCCGGAGGTGGGGATCGAACCCACCATCTCCCACTTATGAACCCAATGCGCTAACCATTAGAACACGGGAGACCCCTTTTTGTGGCTAGTGTCGCAATTATAACTACACAGGCGACTTTGCGAGGATCCATTATTAACAAGACGCTTCTATCACGGAGAACACAATGCATACTGAAGAAAAGTAATGACATTAAAAATGATCCGTGGAATGACGAGAGTTGAATAGTAATGACGTTACTGATAATGTCATTATTACTGAACGTGTAGGAGCCGCTGAAGCCTAAAATCGGCCATGCCAGTGTGACAAAAAGCGCGCGAAAAGGTGAATTTTTGAATATTATTGTAAACAAACAATGAAATTAAATGAATTTATATATCTTATTCGTATAAATTGACATTTATATATATTTATAAATATAAATCAATATGAATATGATATATATATTCCTTGAAATTTATTGTTTGTTTACGATCGTATTCTGATTCAAATTTTCGCGCGTCACTACTGGTACTATTGTCACACTGGCATGGCCGATTTCAGACCTACACTTTTTTAGCGTTGGAAGATAGATAACACTCCCTCCACTATCTACTAACTCAATGTACATTACAACTCTTTTTTTTTATCAACAGATTTCCGAAAGATCCAGAAAAAAAAAGACTTTGGGTGCAGGCCCTGCGCCTTCATAATTGGACTCCATTAGCTTACTCCATTTTGTGTGAAGAACACTTACATCCAGAGGACATTGATAGGACTTCATGGAGCGTTTGGTACGAAGAAGGCTCTGAATGCCCAATATTTTAAACAAACAAAATACTATTTATTAAAAACATATGATTTTATCAAGAAATTGAAAAATTTGGCGGGTTCTCAAATTATTAGAAGCAATAGGAAAGTAGGGTTTCTTGAGTTCATGATTTGCATTTGTATCAGAATTACGATGTATGAAGAATTAGTTTTGCAGAATAAAGTTCTTCCCAGTCTACAATGTAAGTCAAGACTATTTGGAGCTATTATTTTGTAAAATTCGATCAAAGGGCGGGTGGAATATAAATCTGACTGCAGTTCAGTTTGTAAGTGCTCTAAAAAATATCCAATAACCTTCAATTCTCGTGGAATGCACTACATCATTCACTGATGAAAAATCTGTTACATCAAATTTGGTATTTTTAAAGAGTAAAGGGGGCTTATTCGCTCATTAAAAGATGTAGTGCAATTGTGAGTATTTGCTGTGAAGCATTTCAGAGCATCCTTTGTATCAAAAGGTCCTAATGGAAGGCTGGCATTTAACCGCAATATTGGTAAACTTGATTTAGTAAAGGCTGCGCACAAAATGATCAGAATTTGTATTGGGACAAATATATTTGAGAGCCTGGAAAGTCATTGCAAGAATCTGGATTTAGGGTCCAATCATTTGTCTTACCTAATCAGATGTATTGTGACAAAATACCTTCATGTCATGTTACACAATACTGCAAAACGTGTATCTCACATGGTCCATGAAAGAAAGAAATGGCTGATTCTGAAAAAAAAAAAAAAAAAAAAAAAAACGTAAACGTTGGTGAACGCACGAAATGCTCTCAGAAGGACCTAGCTTCGGTGATGGACTATTAACCCTTTAGAGACCGTGAGCTACTATAGTCGCTTGGTGAGAGGTGGGCTCCCTGGACCGTGAGCTACTATAGTAGCTCAGTGAGAGGTGTGCTCCCTGGACCATGAGCTACTATAGGGAATTAACATTAAGCGACAATCCGCCATGCGGAAAATTTTGGATCTAGCGAAGGAGGTATACCTGCATCTCACATGTAAAGCTATTGTGTCGTTCGTGTTTTTCTTGCTATTTAATCATTTCCCAACTGTTTTATGACAAATTTGTCTTTTTAAAGACAACATTAGGCTTTCCTTTTCACAAAGTAAGTATTCTTAAACAACATATGTAAGAGGTAGTGAAATAATTAACATTTTTTTGCCTTCACTCTTGTGTGAATAGAAACAGCTTGCAACCCATTTTGTCCGAATTTTATTTAATTTCTTGAATTTATTTCTAGAAATTCGGAAGGTATAGATATGGATGAACAAAAGTATTTACTGTAACTGAGGAACCTCTTTGGCTATCTAGAAGCCTTAACTAGTTTCAGGTGCATAGTTGAAAGTGAAGCAATTGTGAATGCACGTCACATTATTACCTGTGGTATTTTGGAGAAGACCAACCAATCTATCAAGTTGTTTGCACTTTGTTTCACAAGTTCAAGTAGGAATAGCTATATTAAATTTAAATGAGTGTAACTTCTAGATATATTTGCTTCATATGACTCCAGTTTTATAAATATTACAGTGCCTTTTGATAAAGTATATTCATATAATTTAATTACAACCTTGATAAACAAATATGTAAATGAAATGGTGCGTGTTATATGTGAAAACAAAGATTCAAAGAAATTTTGAAATATTTTCAAATTGTTTATGATTTGTTGGTGTTTAATAATATACAACATTTATTATAAAAGAAATTTATTGTATTCAAATCTTTTCACAATGGTATGAAATGATATTTACATCAGTTATAATTTCCAAATAATGTAAGCAATAATTAAAATTTGTGATTATAAACGATTCAAAACTAAAAAAAATTAATGGTGCATTTAATATGTGAAAATAAAGATTTTGAAGTATTTTTTCAAGTTTCAAATTGTTCATGATTTGTTGGTGATTAATAATAAGCAATAATTATTATAAAATAAATTTATTGTATTCAAAGCTATTCACAATGGTATGCAATAGTATTTACATCACAATAACCTATATAACTCACTCTTAGTCTAATATTCTTACACATTTGAGTACACACATGAAGTATAGCTTTCAAAAAGACTGTTTTTTGATAAAAACACTAATATTAAAATGAAATAAAACCACAAACACCTGCGAAAACACTTCTTATCAACAATCATTATGTAACAAAAGGCACACGTATACCTCCATTCGAAGCCATTTTGACAACGACAGTGGCGCCGCCAATGGTAGACCATGAGCTACTTTAGTAGTTAGCCTTTTGGCACAACTCCTGTATCACTTCCTCTTTCATTCATAGAGAAAAACCTGAGTTACAAATGAAAAGTATAAAAAAAAAAAAATAATAGAAAAAAAGAAAAGGCATTCGCCCTATCCTGACTAGAAAAGGGTGGTAACCTATAGATAACCCGTCCTAAAATTCTTTGTAACTAATACATGGACTTTTAAATTTAAATAAATATATTAAACACAGGCAGTTTGGTTTGGATATTCCTTAACCCTATAGAGATGACAGCAGTCGTATGAGCAAGGGTACCTGGTGACGGGACCCTCCCGATACCTGCCTGTCCCTCCTGACGGCTACTAGCTAGCTCCCTTCCACGGGCGCACAACGATTGTGTTTTTTTCCCCCCTCACCCATAGGGAGGAACCCCGCTTATAAGGTTGATCTCATGACGCAATCCAGAAGTGCCGACTAGAAAATTTTGCGTTTCAGAACCCCTAGAAACCGAAAATGATGGTGGTTCAAATTTATATATATATATATATATATATATATATATATATATATATATGTATATATAAATATGTACATATATTTTTCTGTTCGCTGTTTTATAGGCTTCTTGGTCTAGGAAAACGAATGAAACCATTTTTAAGGCGATAGCTTTAACCGTTTTCGAGAAAATTGGAAACATAGTTGCTGAATAACGTTTTTGGTTTTGGTACATAAAATCATGGGATTTAGTTGAAACATTTTTTGTATGTTCGAATTTCATCAAAACTAATATGTTAAACTTTTGGTTACGTTTGGAGTTAAGGAAGGGTTAGAATAAAATATTTTATGAACAGACATGAAAAGCTTTGGGAACTTCGTATACTTTCATTAATAATAATATGTAAAACATCATATAAAACATTATAAGGGGATTGGGAAAAGCCCTTAGCGATCCCATGAGTGCAAAGAATTTTTTTCGAGGTCAAAGTTCGCTAAAAAAGGTTTTTTAGGAATTTTCAGCGAAACGTTTTGTTTTATGGTAACAATAGTTCAGAGAAAAATTGTAGATCGTGCAATTATGTACAAAACTTGTCTTCACACCTTTTTCATTAGATTAACCATTTATGAGAAAAGGCGATTCCGGAATTATCTTTAGTTTTATTCAACATAATATGCTAGACTCGGCTAGAAGCTTGTCGAGGCAACAATACTTTAAGCTACTTGGTCCTTTGTCCAAGGTCCTGGCAATAAGTACCGTTACAGCCCCAGCCATAACCCTCGAAAAATGACCTGCTTGACATTTGATAATACAAACTCGTGAAGTAGTTCCTCTTTTTGTGTCTCTGTTTACCTTGTTTTTAATTGGGTGCTGTTATTTTGATCGCATTCTTTTTTTCAATAAAACAAAGCTAGTAATTGTTCACGCTTATATAGAAAATAGTTTTGGAGGGTCTAGGAGAATTTCGGGGGGGGGGCTGAAAGGATTTTAGGGGTATGGGATAATAAAAATCTAGAACAAGGAATAGTTAGACAATTAAAACGCTATTACACCCAAAAGAAATTATTTTTTTCTGAACTATGTGATCTTATTATTATTTTTAAAGTTTTTACGACACATTTTTACCGATTGCGGGGGGTGCAGCCCATTCAGCCCCCCCTAATATACGCCCATGCACGTTTTTGTTTTGTTTTATTGATGTATAGAGCTTTACTTTAGAATGAGAGATGGATTGTATAATTTCCGCTTCTGTGTAAGTTACTACTGCCGGTTTCCCTGACGCCTTAATGTCACTTTTATTCGAGATGTTCGAGAGGATGTTGACAATTTTCACGAGATATATAAAAAAAAATAAGTTTATTTCTATTCTAAGATTTTCAATTGACATTAGGGATAAGAACGGAACCGCGCCAAGATGATGCAGTTCCTGCGAGACGGACTTTTTTTAAAAATAAACACTGCCAATGCTAAACCTTTTATTATAACTGCTTTCATTTTCAATTATTTAGTTGTTTGACAAAAATAATATTTGTGCTGGGCATATTGTTTAGGAATGCTACTCTTTAGAAATGTGATGAAGTCCTCAACTATTATTATTAGAGCCCGGAAGTTAGGCATTTATTTTTGCTTAAAATAGGCAGGCAAAAAGGCACTTGAAATACTGAAAATAGTATTAAACTGTAATTAAAATAGGCATTTATTAGGGGTGAAGGCAAAGAGGAATCTTAATCATTATTAATGATAATATGTATTTTAAATACTCATTCATTTCTTTATTACCAATTTATCACAGAATTAGTATACTTACTCTTACTTTCCCTTGTTACAAGCAGCAACAAGATACTTTTTTCAAAGTATCAGATGTCTTAGACCTTCTCAGAAAAAAAAATGTTTTTCATTATGGAAAAACTTCCTCTGCGTTATCTTATCATTTCGAAATCCGGAATCCCAGGTAATTACGCATTGTCACAGCGAAAGGGGTGTCAGGAAGGAGAAGTGACGTACTTCTGTCATCCTCTCTCCCTTTCCTGCTATTCATTATGCTTGTGCATTCCTTCTTCTAAGGAAGGTTCTGTTATTTTTAACCCTTCAATTCCATCCATGGGTTGGGAAAATAAGCTTTCCAATAGATATTTGTGACGGCAATATGTAATTTAATTTGTGCAACCTTTTTTGTCTTCGATGAACGGTGCTTTTTAAAATGTTTAAATCGCAGAAAAAATTCCATAACGAGAAAACAAGGCAACGGAAGCCAAAATAGGAAAAATTAAAATTGTCTCTACACTTCCTAAATGCACGAAAACATATTTATTTCTATCTGGTTCTTCAATATATCCATTCAGATAAAAAAGGCATTTTGCCTAACTTCCGGGCTCTAATTATTATAGAGAACCTGGTGATGTGATTACAGTTCAACATATGACGGCAGGCTGCGAGATTCTTGCGGGATCTGATTACCTTCAGAGACAAAACAATGTTGCCAAGATATATCATCAAGGTTCGGCATTATGGAAAGTATGGTACCTACCGTATTATCGCTACGTCCCACCAAGACTTTTAGAAAATGATAGAGTTAAAATCTACTGGGACGAAGCTATGATTATGGACCAAACTGTTCACCATAATAAACCAGATATTCTCATCATTGACAACCATAATAGGACTGCCGAATGATGAAAATGTCAGGAAAGCATATGCCGAAAAGCCGCGAAAATATTAAGACTTGGCCATTGAATAAAAATATCTCTGCAAATAAGTTTCCACTAGAGATAATGGAATTATCATTTCCACCATGGGTTTGATACCGAATACTACAGTCAGGGCCAACAAGTATTTGAAATAGTCAGAGGATGTCGTAGTATTATCTCAGCGAGCAGTACTACTCGACACTGCTATAATCGTTAGAAAATTTCTTAATGCCATTAATTCCAGTAATCTGAGAGACCCCACCATGATTATTTTTTTTTTTTTTTTTTTTTGTTTTTTTTTTACGGCGCATCTACATCTTGGCCATTAGCGCCGGGCTATCTACAGGTTGCCGCCCTTTTATAATGCCAACAGCACGTGGTCGGTCACCCATTCAGGTACTGACCACGCCCGACCTTGCTTAACTTCGGTGATCTATGGGAACCGGTGTATTCAACGTGGCTATGGCCGTTGGCCTCATGATTATTATTATAATTGTAATTACAGGGGTCTCCCGTAGTCTAGTGGCTAGCGCGCTGGATTCATAAGCGGGAGATGGTGGGTTCGATTCCCACCTCCGGCAGGAATTTTCTCATCTCAAGGCTCGCTGGGAAAATTCCTCGCTGCACCCTGGATGTCGGCGCTAATGACCTAGAAGTAGATGCGCCGTAAAAAAAAAAAAAAAAAAAAAAAAAAAAAAAAAAAAAAAAAAAAAAAAAAAAAAAAAAAAAAAAAAAAATTGTAATTACAAGAGTGATTACGAATACCTTTGTAAGCACACTTTTGATTATAATTACACATGTAAACACAACATATGTCTGCAAATACTCTCAAAATCATAACCTTTTTCTGTGATTACAACTGTAAAATACAAAAAATAGTTGCTATTACTGGCTTAATCACAAAAAAACCTGTGATTACAGTTGTAATTACAGAAATATGTTGTGATTACAAGTATAATTATAACCAAAAATATTATGACAAGTGTAATTGTAATTACTCTTGTAATGACGATTATTGTCATAATCGTATCTTCGGGATTTGTGATTATAACAGTAATTGCAATCACATCCCAAAATAAAATAATTATGATTGTTATTATGACAACTCTGAATGGCAGCAAGTTTCATGTGTCGTTAATATCTCTAACCATTCCATGATATAAATATGAAAAAAAGTCCGACTCGCAGGAACTGCATCATCTTAGCGCGGTTCCTGTTCATATCTCTATTGTCATTTGAAAAGCTTAGAATAGAAACAGATAATATTTCGCTCGGCCTTTGTTCAAAGGGTTTTATGGCTTTACCTGGTCGGGTCCGCCAGACCCTAGAATCCTCTTCTACCGATACTTCATTTCATACTTATCAATGAATTGGAAAATATCAAATTTTTTCTCATATTCCTGTGTTCTTTTACCATAGTAATAATTCTACAAAAACAATCAATTAAAAAATAAAATAAAAAAACCAACAGCATGAAGGCAATTGAAAATATTCAAAAGACGTCATCGAATCTCTTTCTCTTGGCAAACTATATTTCTAACAATGAATTGTTTTTAGCACTTTCCTCCGAAGGAAAGTAGCTATTGAGGTTGGACTCATGACGGAATTTTTGAAAAATTTCTTCAAATCTTTATCGATCCTACCTAGTAGACACCGAAAATGACCCCCGTTAAAATTTATATATATCTATATATATATATATATATATATATATATATATCTATATATATATATATATATATATATATATATATATATATATATATATATATATATGTGTGTCTGTTAACACGATAGCGGCCAGAGTTTTTGTTTTTTCGTCACGAAACTTGGTATATAGCATTCAATTAGCAAACGATTGAACGAGTTCGTTAACCACCAAAGTCGGTCCACCGGAAGGGGGGGTTTACCCCGAACCCAAAACACTTATTTGACTATGTCAGCCGTAATATTTGTTATATTTCAACGAAACTTGGTATTCGTAGTGTTAATATAGAGAGAAAAGTGAGATATAAAAATGAACTAAATCGGTTCATTAGAAGGGGGGGGGGTTTACTCCAGACCCACAATACCAATTCGCCACTACCAGCCGTGATTTTTGGTATATTTCGACAAAACTCGGTATTCGTAGTGCTAATCCACAGGTAAATATGTGTTGTAAAAATAAACGAAATCGCTTCATTAGGAGGGGGGGTTTACTCCGGACCCACAATACCAATTCGCCACTACCAGCCGTGATTTTTGGTATATTTCGACGAAACTCGGTATTCGTAGTGGTAATCTACAGGTAAATATGTGTTGTAAAAAGAAACTAAATCGGTTCATTAGAAGGGGGGGTTTACTCCGGACCCAAATTCCTAATATACTCATACCGGTCGTAAAATCTGCTGTATTGTAACGAAACGCTGTATACGTCGTGGGTAACTCATGAAAAAGAAGTGTTGTAAAAATGAGCTGAATCAGTCAATCGGAAAGCGGGGGTTTAATTTGTAATATATTTGAATAGAAAAGCCGGCAGACGTAGGTTCACAAAGCCGCCGCAAGGAGCGCTTTCTACCACTAGAGTGACTGTACCCTGTTCCTGCGTTAGATCAAAATACGATAATATGAGGTTTTTTGTATTTATTACGTAGTGTAGTAGGTACCATGTGTAAACATAACTCTGGATGAAAATTAATAATTGATCAGTTACTCATTACAAAATGAGAACTATTCACATTTTTATTTTATTTATGTAGGATATTTTAAGCAAATTGTTCTGGAAAGCAGTCTACACTACCCAAATTCTGAGGAAAGTGCTTAGTTATGCAGCTCCTGCGTGACAGACTTTTCTTATTTTGCCTAATCTGCTTTATTGTCAAATACATTATCCAACTATAAGCAATTGAAAAATAACAATAATTTCTATTCACATATCACGATTTCCCAACCGTGTTCGAGATATTAATGAAATTATACGAAGTTCCCAAAACTTTTCATGTCAGTTCATAAAATATTTTATTCTAACCCTTCCTTAACTCCAAACGTAACCAAAAGTTTAACATGTTAGTTTTGAGGAAATTCAAACATTCAAAAAATGTTTCAACTGAATCCCATGATTATAAGTACCCAAACCAAAAACGGTATTCAAAAACTATGTTTCCAATTTTCTCGAAAACGGTTAAAGCTATCGCCTCGAAAATGATTTCATACGTTTTATTAGCCCAAGAAACCTATAAAACGAGTACTTACAAGCATATGAACTCAATAACGTAAGCGTTACGATTTTTTTTGCGCGAATTTCGCCCCAAACGCCCTCTTCCAGTGGGCGGACTTTGCTGGTTAACGAACTTGACCTTTCAAATTGGACGACGGATTTTTGTACCAAATTTCAACAAAATCGGACCATTAGGGACGCCAGAAATCCGCGAACAGACATATATATATATATATATATATATATATATATATATATATAAATAAATATATATATATATATATACATATATATACATATATATATATATATATATATATATATACATATATATATATATATATATACATATATATATATATATACAAATTTGGACCACCGTTATTTTCGGTTTCTAGGGGTTCTGAAACGCGAAATTTTCTAGTCGGCACTTCCTGATTGTTTCATGAGATCAACCTGTTAAGCGGGGTCCCTCCCTATGAAGGGAGGGAGGAACCGCGCTAAAAGGTCAACATTATTGAAAAAGATAAATTCTGATAGAAACAACTTTGTCTGTGTATCATTGTAATTAAAACAATTATTTACATAGCTCTGTTATATCATTTCTTAAGCCAAAAATAACCTGAAATTCACTTTAAATGACAATTTATATACCCTCTAGATTCATTGAAGAAAAGGTAAGATACTTATTGTGGCACAAAAAGACACTGAACAATAATAATATAAATCTTTAGGAAGTAAGATTTGAGCCCTGGTCATCAAGGATTTGAGCTTTGGCAATAGGCCAGAGGACAGGAGGATGGCAGAATCAGGGAGAGTGATGTAAAGCATGAGAATTTAAAAGGTGTGATGATGAGTGAGGGATGGCACCTTCGAACGTATGACAATAACAGAAGAATAAAGTAATATTTGTTTAACAAGCTGACTCATTTTTTTCAACAAGCTTTCTAAAAAAACACTGTTTAATATCTACTTTGACATAGAATATTTGAATTATTTTATTAGCAGTTTCAGGATGTAGCACTCATGAAACATTTTTAAAAACATTTCTTCAAATCTTCCGATTTTGTAGGCACTAATAAGCTGTAGAATGGATATATTTACTGTGATTTCTCATCCCATTTTGAGGTACATATATAAGAATATCTCTGAAAATCCAAGTTTTTTTTAAATTTAACCACAGGGTTTTCGGCAAAGATGAAATTTTTTCATTGACTCAAAATGATTACAATTGAATTATATGATTAGGAATTCAGGCAAAAAATATAAAATAAATATTCATAAAGCACCAAGAATGCTTACAGCGTTAGAAGGAAATATCTTATAAATTTAGAATTTAATTGTACAAATATAGTATGAATTGTAAATGTATGGCAAAGAAATGGGAAGAACTGAAAATTTAATTTCCAGTCCATTTTATGTATATATATATATATATATATATATATATATATATATATATATATATATATATATATATATATATATATATGGACACCAAGTAACACAGGAATGAAAAAAAAAAAAGAAAGAGAAGAAATTACATATCTAATTTAAACAATATTAATGAAACATAATTTAAATCAAAAATACAAATTTAATATGTTTTAAATTTGAATGTTCTTATTATTATTCCAAGTTATTGAATTTTTTAGGTTTATTGAATTTTGAACAAAATAATAGTGAAATAGATGGATGAAATGTGGATATTATACTCTTTACGAAGAGATAAGTAGAATATAGTACATTTTCAATGAATACTATCCCTACTATTTTAAGCATGTAAAAAGTAGAATTTCTGCTTTGGAACAACATAGACCATATTGAATTAATCCACAATTTTCAATTGAAGTCCACATTAGGGAGGTTTAGTAGACAGGTAAGCTGATGATTAAACTTCATGTCGAATTCAGCGCCTTTCTCTTTGAAGAACTGGACAATTTGGGAGTGACGAGAAACAACAGCAAAATGTACCGGGTCAAATCCGTCATCATTCCTTATGTTCATTCCAGCACCATTCTCTACCAGGAACTGGGCAATATCGAAGTATCCAGTTGAAGCAGCATAGTGTAGAGGGGTTAACCCATCACTATTCTTCATGTTAATTTCAGCACCTTTCTCTACAAGGAACTGAACTATAGGAAAGTGTCCTACTAAAGCAGCATAGTGTAGAGAGGTAAGCCCATCACTAGTAGTCTTCATGTTGATTCCAGCATCTTTTTCTACGAGCAACTGAACAATAGCGAGGTGTCCTGCCTTAGTAGCATAGTGTAGAGGGGTAAGCCCATCTCTAGTCTTCATGTTGATTCCAGCACCTTTTTCAACAAGCAACTGGACAATAGCAAGATGTCCTGCCTTAGCAGCAAGGTGTAGAGGTTTAAATTGTCGATCATCTATTGTGTCGATTTCAGCACCTTTCTTTACAAGGTACTGGACAATGCCGAGGCGTCCTGCCTTAGCAGCATGGTGTAAAGGGGTCATCATACGATCATCCATCATGTTGATTTCAGCTCCTTTCTCTACGAGGAACTGCACAATAAGGAGGTGTTCTGCCTGTGCAGCAAGGTGAAGAGGGGTAAAACCCAGATCATCCTTCATGTTGATTGAAGCACCTTTCTCTATGAGGGACTGGACAATACTAAGATCTTTGTCATCAGCAAGATGAGAGTTACACAAACAAGCAGTCCTCATGTTAATTTCTGAAACATAATAATTAAATCAATAAATTTTAACAGGTTAATAATCAAATATTAAAATAGTCACATAATAAGGGCTTTAAAAACCCCTTAATTATAAATTAATTGTAAAGGGGTACAAAACTGATTAATTATTGTTACGTTAATAGTTTATACATTAAGAATACCTTTTTCAAAAAAATGTTCTGGGAAGCAATGGTCATGATTCATGCCTAATGGGGTATACAAATCACAAAGGCTATAGTAAGATAAGATGAAAGTAAGATAAGGTGAAGAGTGCCTCCAGTGATACCGATTTCGGAGTTTGACCACTTGAAAGGTAACCTAAAAATACTCAGTCATGCAAATGTTTAGCCTTCCGGAGGTCATATTAGAGGCAAATTAGAACATCTATTTTATTTTTTACTGACGCAATTTTTCTCCAAAAAATCTAAAAAAAAACATAGAGGTGTAAATTATAAATTTAATAACCATGATTTTTAAAAAAATATTTGGCGCGAAATTCGAATTATCAGACAAGTTTTAATTTTTAAATGTATCATTTAAATACGAGGATATTATTTGGCGAACTTCGAAATAGCATTTTCTTGTATAATTGTTCACATACTTTCGAATACTGTGGTGGAAAAAATCATTTTCAGTGCGAAAAATGCTCAAAAATCGATAAAATCGCTTTTTTAGTATTTTTTTAGACATGAACTTAAATGTAAGCTGCCTAATTCACCCAAACATACTACAAAAACCCTTAGAATTTTTTTTTTTTTTGTATAGTAATTACATATAACACAATATAGATTACCTCAAAATTCGAATAAGTATAAACCGAATCTCTTGGATGCACTGGTATTCTACGCCATAGTTGCGACTCGGCTAACGAATTACTTACAGGAAGCTGCTGTTCCCGCATTGTAGTTATAATATGTTACCTTAGTAAATAAAAGATCATCAGACCTGTAAAAGTGTTGGCTGAATTATTTTTAAGTTCAGATAATGATCCGGTAATAAACGAAGTCAGCGATGAGGATAGATTATATAAATTCATTATCTGAAGATCATAAATGACATAGTCTTTTACGTTTTCTATATAATATGTACACATGTTAATTAATAACACCCTATGACATAATAGTATATAATAAATACGAGGATACTATTTCGCCAACTTGTAAATAGGATTTTTTTGTATACTTTTTCCTGCACTTTTTTTGGATGCTGAGGTAGAAACAATCATTTTCGAAGCTCACAAATCGACCCCTTACCAATTAAAACGTTAGGTAAACAGTGACAAAACCCCATTGAAAAGAACAAAACTAACAATTTTGAAGTTTTAAGCACTTATTTTTTGGATTGACATCGCCCCATCGAAAATTACATCAGAACCTTTTTTGTAGTGAATTTAGTAAGCTTTCAAATGGTCACTCATATAAATGTATATGTATATATATACAAATTTTAACCACTGATATATCATTGATCTATTGGATCTGAAAAATGAAATTTTCATGTCACCACTTCCAGATTGCGTCATGTGATCAACTTCATAGGCGGGTTCCCTCCCTATGGAAGGAGGGAGGAACCGAGCTATAATCAGTGAGGAGGCCCTTAAACTTCACAATTACTATGTATATTATGTCTTGAGGGTATAATTTTATTAAATTTCTTATTTATTCTCTTTAATAAAATTAGAAACTACAATTTCAGACTCTTCTGAAAATGAAAATTTGATCAACCATTGTAGGGGAACAACTGGATAACTGCAGTAGGGTTGTTGACTCAAGGAGAGGAAGGCCTCCCTCCTACCCCGCCTCCTTCACTCTCATTCTGATTTCTCTCAAAGAAGCTGGATTATTTACAGGAGGGAAAACATTCTTGTCCTTTATTCTTCATAAATTAAATTTTAAATAGAAGAAAATAAAAAACAGCAAATTTTTAGTGGAACGAAGGGATATGGTCACTTCCAGATGTTTATTTTTATGCCAAATCAAAGAATGCAATTTAGAAGAAATGGTATTTGTGGATGAGACATGGATAAATGCTGGACACACGATTAGCAAATTATGGACAGACGACTCACTTTGGGCTTCCTGAAAACTACTGGGAAGGGTTGACACATAGCTCATGCAGGTAACGCGAACAGTTTCATACCTAACAGTATGTTATTATTCAGGTAAAAAAAATACGGGATTATATACGGGGTGGGGAAAACATTATATTCAGGAACAGCTAACTCTCAATAATATTAATTGGTCCCCCAATCTGTTGAAGCCCGAATTATTGAGCATTGTACAAGAAAATAGGGCCAGAAAAATAGTATACGAATTGGATGAACTCGCTAGCAGAATAGGAAACCAAGTCATCAGACTTCCTTCATATCATTCCTAGTTTACTCCTATTGAACTAATTTGTGCATAATTAAAAGGGAAAGGTGCCAAAGAAAATAAACTGACTGACAAGAGAGATGCTGTTTCTCCAGAAAATTAGAACTAACCAGGAAGGCCAATTGCAATATTGGAAAATTTCAAATATATTATCAAATATTTTAGTACCAACTATATCATGTAAAAGATATATCAATGAAAAAATGTAACATCTCTCCCAAATGAAAAACTTTTCCAATTATTTTTTTTAGCTCCTTTTTATTGCTTCCGGACTGGACAATGGATTCCCACAGTTTGGCCAATAAAAAATAAATTATTTTTAATTTCTTCACAAGGAGTATTTGAAAGTAGCAAAACTACATTCCGCATTTGTTTTGACAAAAGGGAGTCAATCGTTCAATTTATCCCTCAATAAACCTCCACTTCATTTGCATTGATTTAATGCTTACTAAATGAAGACGTTTTCGTGAAAGTATTGAATTTGTAGATCATTAGGGGGCTGAGGAAAAAAATCACAAAAAAAACTCTGATTTAATGATAAAAACAGAAGTGCATTATTGGACGTCCAGAAAGTATCTTTTAAAAATAGTTTTAGTGAATTAAATTACTGTTTTTTTAAAGGAAATTTTATCTATTTTATGATGGCATAATTAGAATTAAATTACCTTGAATAGTTCTTGAGAAATCCTTTCTTATTCATTAAAAAACATGACTACTTTAAAAAAACAGAAAATTGGACATAGCTCCTTTTCCTTTAGGAATCGGACCATACTTCAAATAATCTTTTTTGTTGGAAATTATGTCTAGAATCACCTCCTAGAGGTTGGCTTCTTAGACCTGAATCACCCTGTATACATATATGTATACAGGGTGATATATATATATATATATATATATATATATATATATACACACGTATATATATATATATATATATATACATATATATATATATATACATACATACATATATATATATATATATATATATATATATATATATACATACATACATATATATATATATATATATATATATATATATATACATATATATATATATATATATATATATATATATATATATATATATATACACACAAAGAAATCCTCATATATAACATTTACTAGAAAACGAAGACAGCCAGAATTAGATATTTTTATTGCAGGAGAAAAATTACAGAGTACACAGAAGAACACAAGAAAATGTGAAAAATTTTGATATTTTTCAATGCAATGAAACGTACGAAATAAGTATCTCTAGAAGAGGATTCTGGGGTCTGGCGGACCCGACCAGGTAAAGTCATAAACCCCTTTGAACAAAGGCCGAACAAAATATTATCTATTTCTATTCTAAGCTTTTCAAATGACAATAGGGATATGAACAGAACCGCGCTAAGATGATGCAGTTCTTGCGAGTCGGACCTTTTCTTGTTTACACACCTTAAATGATTTATAATCAGGAGTAACACACAACTTTCCAGATATTGTCCCAGTAGAAAAAATAGAAAGAAATCAAGGATCATAGACATAGCTATGTCTAATAACAGCAATCTCTGCAGCACAAATGAACGAAAAATAAGGGGAATTATCCTTCGAACTGACGGAATTGGGAAAATGCTAGATATTAAAGTGATGCCTACTGTTTTTTTTCCAATATTGGGGTGATGATACCTTAAGGAAATTAGCCTATCAGATGAACTTCATAAGAATATAAATAAATCTGTAATCCTAAGGACCAAGAGGATTATAGAGATGTTTTCACTAGATAAAATCCGTTTAGAGCCTTCTCCTCAAAATCAGGAACATAAATATGCTTTAAGTCCACCCGACAAACCTATGTAATGTACTGTAAGACATACAGTCTTCTTTTTCGTACATGACTACAGCGCATGCGCAAACTCCAACGGACACTTTTTTATATCGTTTTTTTTTTCAGTTTAGTCATCGCTAAATCATATTTATGCTAATATAACATAATATAGAGATATAGATATCCCATGGATCCTGCAATGTCTAATCTCGAGACAGCAGTCTGTCAGGAAATATACAGCTAATAAATATCTGAATATATAATTGTTAACTAGCAATACACACAATGTTCAGATTATTCACACGAAGAATATAAAAACTAGGAAGAAGCTTTTGCTCCTATCGAAACAAGCCAGCCTAAGAAAACCGGGCACACAACTAGAAATATTCTAAGCCACTAAACCAATGGAAATTCAAGATTTAATATAAAAACAAGCTACAATAATCTTTAATAAAACATATTGGCAGTTCCACAACAAAATCCATCGCTTCGTGAAATTAAAATATTTACGGGAAAACAACAAATAATGGAAAGGACTAAATCATCTCGACTATTTAGAAATATGCTATAGATTTAATAGAGATATTAAAATTATTACTATGAAGAAAACTTAATACTTACTTTGATAGTATTTGTTGAGAAAATATAGCTTTATTTAAGAGTGCTTAACCCATACAAAAACTCTGTTAGAGGGAAAAATACATCCAGTTAGAATTGAGAGGAGGGAGTGTAATCAAAGAAAGTTGAAGCCTAAACAACGGAAAGTAAACGAACGGCGGCCATCGCAGTGTGACCTAGATTCCAAAGGTGGCTCTTTCTTTGTTCTCATTTATGTCTCAACAAAGTGCATCAAATAAGTTTATAGTGTATTATGGATGAGCACAGACCATTAAAATAGCTACTTGTTTAGCATTTGGCTGTAATAATGCATCCCCTGGACCAAATAAGAAGCCGAACCTTACATTCCACCAGTATGATTTTTTTTTAAAGATTTCGCCTATATTCTTTTAACTAGAATTTTCTTCCAATTTATGTTGTGTGGCTTAATAAAAGAACAGTGTACCTACTTAGTCTTCTGATTCTGAGACCATCACAACCCCTTTTCTTTAATAGCTAAGCCACTACAACAATAGATCTATGTAACCGCTTCTTAAGGTGAATAAATACCCTTATTACACCTAAAATCTTATTGAAACCTTCACTTTACTTCAAATGAAAGTCTGTTTATTTAAATATAACTACATAAGGTAGCTTTGCTATCCTTAATGATGCCAATTTGTATAAATTGACAGCATTTACTCTTTGTTTCAATCTTTCGTCCAAAACACATTCTTTCTAAAAGAGATAAAGTGCCAAACTAATTTTTATTTTAAAGGATAGATATTTTTAACGCTTTCTTCTCAATTAGTGAAAAGTTCACCTATACATTACCATTGGGTTAGAAGGGAGGGGAGGGAGTCTAAACGAAAAAGGTTTAAAGCGGCCCCTACACGGTCAGTAATAGTGACATTACCTTATCAAAATGACAGTAATAATGATAGAGTAAGGTGGACAAAGTTGGAATGACGAACAGTAATGATGTGAATCCGGATTTTCTGATCTCGGCTTCTTCATTACTGAAAGTGGAGGGGATACTGTCATTAGTAATGATGGTGTAGGGAGCGCTACATCATTAATCCGTCATTACTCAGTCTATCTCGAGCTGTAACTAGGTGAAAGAGATGTAAAGGTTAAACTAGATTGAGTAGAAAGGGCAAAAAATAAGATGAATTGAAATGTATGACTCTACCTTGGTAACATTATAGTTATAAAATAGTTTTAAAAGTAATATATATATATATATATATATATATATATATATATATATATATATATATATCAAAGCAACGAATCCGCATTAAGTCTAATTAAAATATATCATAGAATAAAATATATATAAAGTAATCTATCAGGTACCAACTACTTTTCACATTCGTTACTTTGCATTTGTATCGACGATATAAAATAGGTTGAAAGTTTATTTTTTACAGGCTTTATTTTTTATATCGACTTTAGAAAATAATGTTGACGTGATTCTTTTACCAATTCATTTGTCTTATAGAATAGATTAAAAGAAAAATATAATCGTTAAACTATAATTTATATTTCGTCAAATATATTCAAAAATATGCTTACGTTACTAGTATTATACATTTTTTTACACCAAAAATAATAGCAGATTTAAAATCAGCACCCCAAGAAACCCTAAAGTGGTGAATAATATTGAAAACAAAAAATAATGATTTTTCCCAGTCTGGAAGAGAATAAAAATTTGTAAGCGAAAAAGTAATGTGACGTTTTGAAATTCAATATCTCCCCTTGAGATAATCCGATTTTTACGTAATTGAAATCTTTCAAAAGAAGAAAGACTCCTTTTTCTAACCATATAAATGACTATTGTATTATCTCAAAAGGCACTTGCGAAAAATGGTTATCAAAATAAAAATAAAATGTAAACTGTTTTGCACGTAACGTCGGTCCCAGAACACGTAGAAACGCCCCGATTGGAAGGATATGTGTCATATTAAGGCCTTTACGAAGGTTTCACACGTTTTTTTTTTGTGGCTAGTGTCGCAATTATAACTACACAGGCGACTTTGCGAGGATCCATTATTAACAAAACGCTTCTATCACGGAGAACACAATGCATACTGAAGAAAAGTAATGACATTAAAAATGATCCATGGAATGACGAGAGTTGAATAGTAATGACGTTACTGATAATGTCAGTATTACTGAACGTGTAGGAGCCGCTGAAGCCTAAAATCGGCCATGCCAGTGTGACAAAAAGCGCGCGAAAAGGTGAATTTTTGAATATTATTGTAAACAAACAATGAAATTAAATGAATTTATATATCTTATTCGTATAAATTGACATTTATATATATTTATAAATATAAATCAATATGAATATGATATATATATTCCTTGAAATTTATTGTTTTTTACGATCGTATTCAGATTCAAATTTTCGCGCGTCACTACTGGTACTATTGTCACACTGGCATGGCCGATTTCAGACCTACACTTTTTTAGCGTTGGAAGATAGATAACACTCCCTCCACTATCTACTAACTCAATGTACATTACAACTCTTTTTTTTATCAACAGATTTCCGAAAGATCCAGAAAAAAAAAGACTTTGGGTGCAGGCTCTGCGCCTTCATAATTGGACTCCATTAGCTTACTCCATTTTGTGTGAAGAACACTTACATCCAGAGGACATTGATAGGACTTCATGGAGCTTTTGGTACGAAGAAGGCTCTGAATGCCCAATATTTTAAACAAACAAAATACTATTTATTAAAAACACATGATTTCATCAAGAAATCGAAAAATTTGGCGGGTTCTCAAATTATTAGAAGTGTTGAATGTAAATATTATTTATATTTCTGTGTGTATCGATACTATATTGCTAGGTGTGGTCAGGCGCTCCCCACCCTTTCTTTTCTTACCTGTAAGCTCCCTACTAGTGCAGTGTCCTGAACCATACGTGATCTGTATTCATCTGCATAATAAAGTGCTTATTCCTATAAATACTTACCTTTTTTAACAAGAAGCAATAGGAAAGTAGGGTTTCTTGAGTTCATGATTTGCATTTGTATCAGAATTACGATGTATGAAGAATTAGTTTTGCAGAATAAAGTTCTTCCCAGTCTACAATGTAAGTCAAGACCATTTGGAGCTATTATTTTGTAAAATTCGATCAAAGGGCGGGTGGAATATAAATCTGACTGCAGTTCAGTTTGTAAGTGCTCTAAAAAATATCCAATGACCTTCAATTCTCGTGGAATGCACTACATCATTCACTGATGAAAAATCTGTTACATCAAATTTGGTATTTTTAAAGAGTAATGGGGGCTTATTCGCTCATTAAAAGATGTAGTGCAGTTGTGAGTATTTGCTGTGAAGCATTTCAGAGCATCCTTTGTATCAAAAGGTCCTAATGGAAGGCTGGCATTTAACCGCAATATTGGTAAACTTAATTTAGTAAAGGCTGCGCACAAAATGATCAGAATTTGTATTGGGACAAATATATTTGAGAGCCTGGAAAGTCATTGCAAGAATCTGGATTTAGGGTCCAATCATTTGTCTTACCTAATCAGATGTATTGTGACAAAATACCTTCATGTCATGTTACACAATACTGCAAAATGTGTATCTCACATGATCCATGAAAGAAAGAAATGGCTGATTCTGAAAAAAAAACAAAAACAAAACGTAAACGTTGGTGAACGCACGAAATGCTCTCAGAGGGACCTAGCTTCGGTGATGGACTATTAACCCTTTAGAGACCGTGAGCTACTATAGTCGCTTGGTGAGAGGTGGGCTCCCTGGACCGTGAGCTACTATAGTAGCTCAGTGAGAGGTGTGCTCCCTGGACCATGAATGGCAAATTTGTCTTTTTAAATACAACATAAGCCTTTCCTTTTCACAAAGTAAGTATTTTTAAACAACAGATGTAAGAAGTAGTGAAATAATTAACATTTATGTAGCCTTTACTCTTGTGTGAATAGAAACAGCTTGCAACCCATTTTGTCCGAATTTTATTTAATTTCTTGAATTTATTTCTAGAAATTCGGAAGGTATAGATATGGATGAACAAAAGTATTTACTGTAACTGAGGAACCTCTTCGGCTATCTAGAAGCCTTAACTAGTTTCAGGTGCATAGTTGAAGGTGAAGCAATTGTGAATGCACGTCACATTATTACCTGTGGTATTTTGGAGAAGACCAACCAATCTATCAAGTTGTTTGCACTTTGTTTCACAAGTTCAAGTAGTAATAGCTATATTAAATTTAAATGAGTGTGACTTCTTCATATTTGCTTCATGTGACTCCAGTTTTATAAATACAGTGAAACCTCTCTATAGCGGACACCTCTGGGAGAACCAAAGTTGTCCACTATAGAGAGGTGTCCGCTATACAGAGGGGTTGGTCGAGATGGATACGTACCTAAGTTGTACATTTAATTCATGTTTTAATTAACCATTTAATAATTACACATCACAACTTTTTTAAAGTATATAGAAAGATGTTCAATGAGTATAAACTTATAAAAAAAATAATTAAAAATATTTTCAGGCGTATATCCAAAGAGTAATGATGGAAGCTTGGATTCCTACTGAGTAACTGTTTCCGCATTCACCGATGCCGATTCTCCACAAATGGCTCTGAATGAAATGTTGTGCCTGCCACGAAAGTTTTCCAGACACCCATTGGAAGCTTTAAATTCAGAATAGCCCAACTGTCCAGCTATCTTCAGTGCTTTTGCCTGTTTTCCCTGTCTTAAAAAACTCGGCAACTTTACGCACACCACATTTTTCGCGATTAGAAAATGTTATCACGTCAATTTGTTCTTTAAGTGTCAGAGATTTCCGATTAGACATATTGAAGAGACAGCACGATACTTACTCAACAAGAACTAAAAACCAACTGAAAAGTGAAGAGAGGGAAGTTCTGGGCAAGGAATGTGAACCGGACAGAGTTTTGGAATATTCCCGGAACCGTGATACCGCGTAGGCAAAACAATAGTAATCTGCCAGCGGGAAAATCATATGCTTCTGCTGAAAAGGAAGAGGTTCTTGTTGTGAAATTCCTAGGAAGATATTACTAGTCACTATTCTGTATATATATATCTTATTCTTACAAAGAGTTTGTTATTGTTAACGCATTTTACTGGAAACCTACACCGATGGGAACGCTTCTATAAATAACATTAGCTGTAATTGTCCGTAGTAAGGAGGTAAAAAATCAGGTTTCTCTGTCCGTGTCCGTTGTACAGAGGTGTCCGCAATATAGAGGTTTATTTTACCTATAGAAAAATTCGGGACTGTGAGAAAATGTCCGTTGATAGAGGTGTCCGCTGTAGGGAGGTGTCCGTTAAGGGAGGTTTCACTGTATTACAGTGCCTTTTGATAAAGTATATTCATATAATTTAATTACAACCTTGATAAACAAATATGTAAATGAAATGGTGCGTGTTATATGTGAAAATAAAGATTCAAAGAAATTTTTAAATATTTTCAAATTGTTTATGATTTGTTGGTGTTTAATAATATACACCATTTATTATAAAAGAAATTTATTGTATTCAAATCTGTTAACAATGGTATGAATTGATATTTACATCAGTTATAATTTCTAAATAATGTAAGCAATAATTAAAATTTGTGATTATAAACGATTCAAAACTAAAAATAATTAATGGTGCATTTAATATGTGAAAATAAAGATTTTGAAGTATTTTTTCAAGTTTAAAATTGTTCATGATTTGTTGGTGATGAATAATAAGCAATATTTATTATAAAATAAATTTATTGTATTCAAAGCTATTCACAATAGTATTTACATCACAATAACCAATATAACTCACTCTTAGTCTAATATTCTTACATATATGAGTACACAAATGAAGTATAGCTTTCAAAAAGACTGTTTTTTGAAAAAAACACTAATATTAAAATGAAATAAAACCACAAACAACTACGAAAACTCTGATTATCAGCAATCACTATGTAACAAAAGGCACAGGTATACCTCCATTCGACGCCATTTTGACAACGACAGTGGCGCCGCCAATGGTAGACCATGAGCTACTTTAGTAGTTAGCCTTTTGGCACAACTCCTGTATCACTTCCTCTTTCATTCATAGAGAAAAACCTCAGTTACAGATTATTAAATGAACAAGTATACAATATATTATACATTAATATTATATTTTTAAAAAATACAAATAGAGAATATAATTTCAACTAGATAAAAACTTATAATGGACCATACATTTTTTTTTAAATTTGTCCATTTTTTCTTTTAAAAAAATAAAGAATAAAAATATGTGGTTCATATGTAAATATTAAAAAATAAATAATAGGAGAAATGAAAATAATAAAAAAAAAAAAAAAATAGAAAAAAGAAAAGGCATCAGCCCTATCCTGACTAGAAAAGGGTGGTAACCTATAGATAACCCGTCCTAAAATTCGTTGTAACTAATACATGGACTTTTAAATTTAAATGTATATATTAAACACTGGCAGTTTGGTTTGGATATTCCTTAACCCTATAGAGACGGCAGCAGTCGTATGAGCGAGGGTACCTGGTGACGGGACCCTCCCGATACCTGCCTGTCCCTCCTGACCGCTACTAGCTAGCTCCCTTCCACGGGCGCTCGACGATTGTGTTTTTTTTTTTTAGTTGTATTCTCGTATTAGTAATATATATATTTTTTAATTAGTGCAGAAAACTTTCCACATAACACCTTTCTACTACTGATAGAAAAAATGTATCCCTGGAAACTGCGATGCTTCCTCAGCAAATTACATTGTTTACGCTTCGGAAAAAACCTACCGTCTTCGTCGAAATCCTAGAATGCTCTTCAATATTACTTCCTGGAGCTGAGGAAGGACTGCGCTGCGATTTATCATCTTCCGAGAAGTCTCAAACACGTCTACTTAGAAATCTGACTAAGATTCTAAAAGAACTAGAGAAGCCCGCTGTCCTTATTTATTTTTAATTTAATTTTCGAGCATCGCAACGACGGCGATTTGCTCTTTTTAAAATACAACAAATACAGATTTATACAAAAATACAAACTTATAGAACTAAATACAACAAAAGAAAAGAAGCGATCGTCCTTATACGATATAGAGAGAGGTGGCTGCTGGAGAAGCCCACCGTCAGCCAGTCACGGCTTTGTGCTGGCTGCTGGGGAAGCCCACCGTCCAGAAAGGGTTAAAACGATATAACCATTAAATGATTCCATTATACTTTTTAAAATAAGGGCTTAGTTTGTGTGGACTTAGTTTGTGTTTTTAGTTACATAGTTATTCTAATAATATTATTACTTTTATAAAAATGTAAAAGACTGCGCTATGTGGGAGGAAATCGGCCAAATTAAAGCATTATGGCTGACGGACATATTACCGTTTTTCCCATAAACAAGATGGCAGATCTCCTGTTAGCCCTGCTTCACTTTTTTACAGGAAAACCTGCGGAGTTAGTCATCTACTCCTTTCTATATCTATGCCTACTAACGCTTTCCTATCGATAGTGAGAGAATTAAACATTAAACTTTTGGTAAATGAGGGAAACCGTTTTATGTTGTATCTCTGGAGCCGGAACAAGGTTCTCTTGTTGAAATGTAACTACTCAATCAAGTCTTTCTGTAAGTTAATCATTTAAATTTAGTTTTCGTTATTAAATATATTATCAGAGCTTAAACTAGTTTTGATTCAATGTTTGAATAGCTGTTAGTGCTGTATTCGTTTCTTGTCACATAGATATTTATTTAGGCCCATTTTAACTTCTATATATTGAATTATTATGAATAAATTAAACTAAATTTTTAATAAGTTATGTTCAAATTGACCTATTATTATTCTTGTTGAACATAATCCTTTTTTGGTTGAGATGGAGTAATTCATATGTTATCCAGCAAATTTTAATTATTTGAGTAATTCATAACTCCAATAAATAATAAATCAAATTAGTGCCTATACTTGTTCTATGTTTCAGGTGTTAATGTTTTTTCAAAATCAGCAATTGTCTTTAGACTTTGTACAAGACCTTTTAATCTTATGGGGTGTATTTATTTTATGAGGGTATAAATATGGATATTCCCTATTATCTCTACTTAAAACTATATCTTATACGAGTTCTTTTTCCTTGAAAATCTTATTGTTCTGTTTCTTCGTTCAGTGTGTTCAGACTTTGATCCATTTCCCAAAAACCAACAGAGTTATTTTATGTGTCTTAAGAACATTATTTACCACATTTTTGGAAGAATAGATAAACTTTATTTTATAAGTCAGATCAGTTTCATTAATAATAATAAAGTTGCACAAATTTATAGCAATTATTTACAAGAGAGAATAATTATTAATTATTTTAGCGAAAAATAACCTTCTAACTAATTCCATCGATTGTGAAAAATATGGAGAGAAATTAGAGTTAAATAGAAATGATCTTTCATTTTGCTGCCGAAAATGAAAGATTGGATGATGTCTAAGAGATAGGCTAAAAAAGAATGAAGTATTTATATATATATATATATATATATTTTAACCATTTATATTTTATATATGTTTCGCATTGTGGGCATAAGTGCTTGGTATGCATTTCCCCTTGCTTTGCTCGCTCAAGAATATATCAAAACTCCTCTAGTCAATCCAACTCGCTAAAATTAATAGAATTTTATTAATTTTAGCGAGTTGGATATCTTTAGAAAGCAGAAACGCACAGCACATAAGCAACAGGTTACGACGGATGAGGAGGCCCTTAAAATTTACAATTATTTTTCAATAAATAATTTATCAACTTTTCAAATTAGAGTTCTTTTTTCCCCAATTTTACATTGCTGCACATGAGCATGTTTAGAATTATCGTTGTTTACGCTAACTTTCCTAACCTGAATAACAGTGAACTTTGTTGCTTAATAACTTTTTTCCCAGTTGAGATCAACTTTTTTTTTCACGGATTCGTGTTTAGTGCATCAAAATACCATATAGAACAACCAGTAAAAAAAAAATGTGTGAGGACTTATATTTTTCTGGGAACAGTCTACTGTTTTGTGTAAATTTAAAAAAAAGTTCTACTAAGCTTGTTTATGATTATTTATTTTTCTTGCTATCCCTCTATTCTTATGAAGATTTATTTAAAAAGTTGGACAACCTCTCCTCTCAAAATAACATGTCCTTTCAGAAGCCGATGTCCTAAAATCATATTTTTCTTTAATAAGACAAATTCGGTAAACCTGAAGTTTAGCCTTCTCCAAACCGATTATTTTCACATATTGCACTATTAACATATTTTGATGCACTAAACACGAATCCGATAAAAAATACGTCGCTGTTAGCTAGGAAAGAAGTTATTAAGCACCAAAGTTCACTGTTATGGAGGTTATAAAAGCTGGTGTAAACAAAATATTTGAAAACATGCGCATGCGCGGGTATGAAAAGTCCGTAATAAAGAAGTCTAATTCAAATTTACCATCAATTATTTAAATTTACCAGCAGTTATTTATTCAAAAACATTCGCCATATTTTTTGTTTCACTGTTGAAAAGTATTATATAACAGAAATCCCTAAATTTAATGCAAATCTTTTTTTAAGCATTAAATTAAGGGATAATAGAATTCTATTAATTTGACCGAGGTGGATTGACTAGAGCCCATAAGCAACTGGTTACGATGGGTGAGGAGGCCCTTAAAATTTACAATTATTTTTGAATAAATAGTTTCAACATTTCAAATGAGAGTTCTTTGCTTCCCAATTTAACATTCCTGCGCATGCTTACAAATACATTGTTTAAGTCAGCTTTCTTAACCCGCATAACAGTGCACTTTAGTGCTTAATAACTACTTTCCTAGTTGAGAGCGATGTTTTTTTTTTTTAACGGATTCGTGTTTGGTGCATCAACGTACGTTATAGTGCAAAGTGTGAATATAATCTGTTTGGAGGAGGCTAAACTTCAGTATTTTCGACGAATTCTTTGTTTGTATAATACCATTTTTAGTTTGCATCAATTTATTTTTGGGGTGAGGTTATTTCAGTGGTAGAGCACTTGACTACTGGAGGACCTGAGATCAAAGCTCAAGCACACCAAAGATTTTATCTTATGGTTTCTTCATTCGTGAGTTGGATTTGGGATCCCTGACCGTCCCTGGGCCCAACCAGCTGTTAATTCATTTATTAATGGGTACCTGCAAAGGGGAAAATCAGGCGCCGGAGAATATTGCGGACCACACTATCTCCCTAGTGTGCCGTATGGTCAAGAAACAAATACCTCTACAATGTCTACCCCTTGTGGCCTGTTACAGGACTGATTTTTTTTATCAATATATTTATATTATATTTTATATATTTGCGCAATTCTATATATTTGTCTTCAGTGTGATGGTAACAAAGATATTGGGCTCAACCCTCTGTTCATGTGATGCTGATGTTTCAAGTCCTTGTCCAATGCTCCAGCTCATATCTTCGGATCACATAAGATGAAATAAGGAACAGAAATACTAGGTAACAGATACTTACATAATATATATTTGTTATTTTTAATATAAATCTGGCATTTGTATAAATTAGGTATATGTTTTTTGCTTGTAAATTAGAAAAAACTAGTTAAAAAATAACATTCCCATAGTTACATAATATATATAAAGCATTCCATATATATATATATATATATATATATATATATATGGAATGCTTTCTACGTACAATAGCGTAGTATGTGCTAGTTAAGTTGGCAATGTATATTGGTTTTAGAGAGCTTTCTCCCTCCCCATATTGAGAAGGAAATTTCCTTATAATGTAAGGAAGTTTCTAATATATATATATATATATATATATATATATATATATATTTACAGTTATATTAATTTATGTAAAAAAAATATAACAAGCGGATAAATATAACTCGCCATGGCGATATAATAAAATTTATTTATAGCAAGAGTCTTTATCTTGGAGGGCTCGTAGTAATTGAAAAAAATTAATAACCACTATGATGCTTTCTGAATGAAACAACAAATTATATTGATATATAGTAATGTTCACTATAATGGGAAAACGTACATGCGAATAATACGGGTATTACTACTTTTATTAAAAACTGCATACAGCTTGCTCTGATGAATTCCTTTGCATATGGTATCCTGTAGACTGCAACTTCTTCCAAATTCAAACTCACTATATACGAACTCAATTTACTTTAATCTGCCCTCAAATTAACTCTTCCTCTACTATTATTTACACAACTAACCAGATCTTTGGGCATTCAATTTCTGGAGAAGTCCCATAGAAGAAAAGGTTAGCGACCAAACAGCTTGAGAGAGCATGTCCAACTGAGAAAGAGCGAATGAAGAGAGAGCTGAAATTAGCGCTCAAAGGTAATAATTTGAGCGCTAATAAGTGCAGCACCAACTCCATTGCAATGGAGTTGGTGCTGCAGTACTTAGCTCATCAGGATCCTGTATGTTCGCTCTCCCGGCGATCTGCAGTAACTATACAGCTGAGCTACTAGCAATTGATGAAACTCTGAACATCAATTCTCCAACGAAATCCGATTTAAATATATTTACAGATTCTCTTTCTGCTCTCCTTGCTATAGGTGATCCATATTTAACTCATCCTCTGATAGTAACTATATTTAAAAGAATATTTCAATTACATCTGCAGAAACAGAGGGTGACTTTTATATGGATTCCCGGACATTGTGGAATATATCAAAACGAGAAAGTCGATACCTTGGCAAGGAAAGCAATTAGAGAGGGCATTCCATTTCATAAAGTTCCAAAAAATGATCTAATACGTAGTAAGGTCCATAAGTTTCCGGCCTGGGATAGAAGGAAAGGTGAAAGAAAAAAAAAACTGGTTTTACTGTTTTTCAATATATTAGACTCTATATGGATGAGATGGCAAACTGTCTGGCACGAAATGAGTGATAATAAGCTCCGAGAGATAAAAAGAAACGTTAAGCCTTGGAAAACATCCACAAATGATACAAGGAGAAAAGAAGTAGTCTTGACCCAAATTAGAATTGGACATACAAACCTCACGCATTCCTTCCTCATGTCAAAGGACCCCCCACCAATTTGTAGCTCATGCAATGTGCTGCTAACTGTAAAGCACATCTTGACTAATTGCCGGGCCTATGAGCAACTGAAAGAGCAACACCAACTGTCTGACTCCTTAGATGAAATTCCAGGTGATCATACCAAACAAGTGGAGCGGCTTTTTGACTTTTTAAGGGCCGCCCAATTAATGGACAAAATTTAGACAGAACATAAAGAACCGAAATTCTTGTTTGTTTGTTTCATTTATATATAATTTTTATATATTATTTTATTAACATTATTCTTTTTTCATTTGATTTTTATTATTATTCTTTTATTAAATTTATTATTATTTTCCATTTTGTTTTATTTATTTATTTTTACAAGCAATTGAGCATTTCTAGTTTGTCGTTTGAATTAATAAAATCTGCAAATTGAAATATTATTGATAGCAATTTAATCATAATGTATACATGTTGATACTTATTACAGAATTATAATGGAAATTACCACACACAGGAATGGCATTAGTGACCTTAAGGGTTGACACGCCATTATAATGATTAAAAAAAAGGAAAAAAAAAAAAAAAGGTAATAATGTTTCCACTGTTACAAACACACTTGCAACGTGCATGTGCAATATACAAAAGATAAAAATTGCTATTTTTGTGCATTATAAATTTTCACAAAATGGTGAGTAATTTTTTATATTAATCAATGTTTAAATTTTATGTTAATTTGGATGCAAATATAGTTGTTTCCAAAAAACCTTGTGTTTATTCACCTTCATATAATACCAACGTCTTTTTTGCGCCTTTCGGTATTTAACGGCTTTTTAAGTTTAAAAATATCATAGCAATATATATACAGTGGACTCTCCCTAATCCGGTGTCGTCGAGACCGGGGTACAGTTGGATTAGAGAAAACGCCGGATTATAGAATTCAGTTAGACACAGTCACTTATGTATTGTAAAAACCTTATTATTTGAGGATATAATAATATGTACCATTTTTAATAGTGAGTATTATTAAAATTACTTTTAAAACTTGCTTTGCACTCGCGATGAATATACGAACTAGACTGGCAAAATTCAGGCGTTCCAGCCGCAGATACCTTAGTAGAAACATTAATTTTCTTAGTAGAGACACAAGTTGCTGCCCCTAAATCGAAATATATATGACTTTCCTTAAATACCACGAAACAAATGTTTGGTTAGCTAGGAAGGGAAGGTTTTCTAGGAACCCGTTCTAGCTCCGGCGAGTTCTGAGAGAGAGTCTACTGTATATATATATATATATATATGTATATATATATATATATATATATATATATATATATATATAGACACACACACACACACACTGTAGAGCTTGGATAATTCGAACACCTAGGGACTGATACAAAAGTTAGAATTATCCAAAATTCGAATTACGAAAGTTATTGAAAATAAAGAGCTAAAAAATCGAACTCCATATTTTAACATTTTTTAATTTAAAATAAAAAATACATTTTATTTAAAGAAAAACAACATTTTATCAATTGATGATTACGTACATTAGTAATAAATAATTTATCAAAAATGTAAAAATAAAAGTCTATTGCTTTGAAGAAAAAGTCATTTTCATGAGCAAGAATTTTTTCTTTACTTTTCAGGTAAGTTGGTAAGAGTGTTAGGAGGAATTCCAAAGTCCTTGGTAATTTCAGATTATTTCTTTAATCCTTTTTCAACTTCTTTAACAGCAGCTATTTTCTCTGACAAGGTCAATGTTTTATAACTTCTAGGCTTCGACATCTTAAATCAAACACTCACTGAACTGGACTGTACACCAGAAATTCAAGGCACAAACAATACAACAGATCTAGGCACTGCCTGACTTATAACTGAATAAGAAATGAAGATCGGAGGGATGGTGGGTGGGAATTCGAGGATAAAATGACAGGATGGAACTATAACAACCCCTGGAAGGAAGGAAGCGTGATTCACCACTTTGCAGAGCTCCTAGAGTCCAAGAACTAGACTATGAGACCGCCGCGCTGCTTGTCCCGGAACTCCATATGTTACTATCCTTCTTACCCGAGTGGAGAATACTTTCACAAGATTTATGATCGGCCACCTCTCTGTTCACTTCCGATTGGTGGTACAGACTCATAAAAAATTCGAATTATCCAAAATTTTATTCAAATTAACCACGATTTTTTTACATTGTTTATACCATAAATTCTAGAGACCGAGAGAAATATTTGAATTAAAGACGATTTCGAATTATTGAAGTTCGAATTATCCATGTTCCACTTTGTGTATATATATATATATATATATATATACATAGTCATATTGTGGGAGATGATAGAGGACCCTTAGGGGAACAAAAAATGTTATGTGACGATTTTTCGAATTCTCACACATAAGGAAGAAAACGTTGTTTCATTGTTTTTTTCGAGACAAACATGGTTTTTAGAAGAATAATCGTTGTAGCTCCGCCCCAGGTTGTTCTAATAGAACTGAAATGAAACCAATCAAAAGCTGAGTAAATTTACTATAAGACTAGTTGGGAGTAAACCTAAACATGAATGAATTTAAGTATGTCTATCTTACCAAAAGAAAGCTATTTTAAAATTCCTGACATTTTCTTGATATTTCTTACCAGCGTTACTCTTCAATGGGCAAGATCTGAGATTTCCGAGATTAAAAAAAACTTCCTCATTGAACCAACTTTCCATACATGTATCACAACCCTGTGTTATTGAAGTATGTGAATGATTTAGGAACAGAAGTTTAAAAAAAAAAAAAAAAACATGGATCTGTGCAAAGAAAATTCAATTTTTTTCTTCAAAAGATTTTTTTCTTCAAAGAAATATTTATTTTTATAAATATTAAGTAAATATTTACTTAAAACTAAATAAAAATTACTTCCACGAAAATAAAAAAAAAATCCTAAACATAAATAAAATAAACATTTATTTGGAATTTATTAATTAATGAACCCCAACCACACATTAACCTAAAAAATTATGATTTTTACCTAGATAACACATTTGAACACATTTTTACAGGACTATCTACATCTTATTTATTATGTACACCCTGGGATTCTCGTGAGCCCATGCGTGTTTGTTTTGGTTATTAAATATCCCATCCCTAATAAATAATAAGAATCCCAGGACGGTTCACAAGCGTAGCCATCAGTCATCAGTATCAATTCAAGGTAAAGCATTTGTTTTCTAATTATAAATACCTGTAAAAATGTGTTCAAATGCGTGATCTAGGTAAAAATAATAATTTTTGAGGTTAATGTATGGTTGGTGTTCATTAATGACCACCTCCTGGACCCAGTATTAGTTACTGTAATTAACAAATTCAAAATAAATGTGTATTTTATTTATTTACTGTTTTAGGATTTTTTTTATTTTTTGTGAAAGTATTTTTTTTTTACTGTTTTAAATAAATATTTAATTAATTTTTAAGTAAATATTTATAAAAATAAATATTTTGTTTAAGTTTTTTGAATAAACTGATGAAATACATTTAATTTTCTTTTCATAGATCCATGTTTTTGTTTAAACTTTTGTTCCTAAATCGTTCACATACTTTAATAACACAGGATTGTGATACATGAACGGAAAGCTGGTTAAATGAGACAGTTTTTCTGAAACCCGGAAATCTCAGAGCCTGCCCATTGATGAGTAACGCTGGTAAGAAATATCAAGAAAATGTCAGAAAATTTAGAATAGCTTTCTTTTGGTAAGATAGACAGACATACTTACATTCATTCATTCATATGTTTACTATCAACTAGTCTTATAGTAAATTTACTCAGCTTTCGATTGGTTTCATTGTCTTTCTAGTAGAACCATCTGGGCCGGAGCTACAACAATTATTCTTCTTAAAACCACGTTTGTCTCGAAAAAAACAATGAAACGACGTTTTCTTCCTTATGTGTGAGAATTCGAAAAATCGTCACATAACATTTTTTGTTCCCCTAAGGGTCCTCTATCATCTCCCACAATATGACTATGTATATATATACATATATATATATATATATATATATATATATATATATATATATATATATACACACACAAAGTGGAACATGGATAATTCGAACTTCAATAAAACAATGTTTACTCCCTTATGTGTGAGAATTCGGAAATTCGTCATAGAACATTTTTTATTCCCCTAAAGGTCCTCTTATCACATCCCACAATGTGATTAGACATTTGCGGGACACCCTGTATATGTACATATTTTGCATTTTATTTTACATGAACATCCGCCGTTCCAGAGATATGAACGATCAAAACTCGGGATTTATGGGACTCACTCACTGCTCAATTTTGCAGGAAGATAGATATGAGGGTGTTATTAAAGGAAAAAATCGAAGAATCCTGTAAAGATGTGTTTGACTCCGTTTCTGGGGGGGGGGGGGGGGTGCCAGTTTTGTTCTTCCTTCATTCCGTCCGAAACCCATGATGTGGGATATCAAATGAATCGTCTCGGTATGAAGAATCTAGATTTGATGTTTTAAGAAACATTTAGACGTATATAGGCTTGATCAAAATCTTATACCAGCTGTCTGTCTGTATGTTTGTTCCTTATCCAAATCCGAACCGTTTGACCGATTTTGACCAAACTTGCGAAAAAGGTGGGTCTTAATACGGGGAGAATCATAGGCTAGGTTAAATTGTCTATCAGCTGTCTGTCTGTCTGTTTCTTCCTTATACAAATACACACTGTTAGGCCGATTTTGAAAAAAATTGGCAAACAGGTAGGTCTTGATCCAGGAAGTGGTATAGACACGGTCAAAATCACCGTTCAGCTGTCGGTCTGCCTGTTTGTTCATTATACAAATCCACACCGTTTGACCGAATTTGACAAAACTTTACTCACAGGTCGGTCTTGATCCGGGGAGTGTAAAAGGCTAGTTCAAAATCGTCTATCAGCTGTTTGCCTAAATGTTTATTCCTTATACAAATCCACACGATTTGACCGATTTTGACCTAACATGGTACACAGGTAGGTCTTTATCCGGGGAGTGTCATAGGCTAGGCCAAAATCGTCTATCAGCTGCCTGTCTCCATGTTTTTTTCTTACACAAATTCACACTGTTTGACCGATTTTGACCAAACTTGGCTCACTGGTAGGTCTTGGTCTGGGGAATGCACTAGGCTAGGTCAAAAAGATCTTTCAGCTGCCTGTCTGTATGTTTGTTCCTCATACAAATCCACACTATTTGGCCTATTTTGACTAAATTTGGCACACAGGTAGGTCTTGATAGGGGAGTGTCATATTACCTATGACGTTTTGTACTTTTTGTTCCATCGGAAACCATCATTCCTTCTGAAACCCATCATGTGGGGTATCAAATGAATCGTCTTGGCAAGGAGAACCTATAGTTGATGTTTTAAGAAACATTTCGATGCATATAAACAACAATAGATGTGACTTCTTTCTAAAATGTTGTAAATAAAGAATAAAGGGTTAACTGTATAATATACGTGAAAGCAGATACTAAGTTTTTCAAACCCAAAACGTATCGTCTTTGTTCTTATCTTTTTCTTGAAGGCCTTCTACACTTTCCCTATTGTGATCTTTATCCTCGGGATAAGGTTCCTGTGTTTTACAGTGTAATAGTTTAGTTAAGAGAGCAATCAATTTGTCCTCTAGAGTACTGTCATCTGGATTTTTTGTTGAAAATATGGTACACTTAATACACCAACTCATACTACTTTTTTGGAGTGCAGGATGGTAAGGCGTTTTAGGAGGGGATATTTCTCGCTTTTTGGGGAGGGGAGTGTTTCTTTGGGGGCGGAGAAACTTGGCCTCCATTTCAAATTTATGTTTTTGGGGAGGTTTTCTTTTATTTTATGTTTCCTCAAGTTTTGTACTTTATCTATGCTTTTTGAGCGGTTCCTCCCTCCCTCTTAGGGAGGAACCCCGCTTATAAGGTTGATCTCATGACGCAATCCGGAAGTGCCGACTAGAAAATTTTGCGTTTCAGAACCCCTAGAGAACGAAAATAACGGTGGTTCAAATTTGTATATATATATATATATATATATATATAAATATATATATGTATATATATATGTATGTATATATATATGTGTGTGTGTATATATTGTTATAATAAAAAGAAAATTAATTGAAGAATGCTCCACGTTGGGTCGCATAAAATGTTATAATAAAAATAAAAATTTATTAGCCACACTTTGATGCGCCAAAAAGTAATATTTCATTTTAAATATTATTTATCTCAGGGGTTCGGGTTCGAATAAAGTAAAGGAGAACAGAGATAATTCTGTGGTGGAAAAATTTAAATTTAAACAAAAAACTCATCGATAAGTTACATCCATGCAGATAGACAACCAAACATTACCTGATATAAAGCCAGCTTCATACCAACTGCATAGGATTGGATCTTATTTATAACTGTATCATACTGTATCTCCATTAAAACTGACTGAGGCTAGGCTTCATGAGAACTGACTAGGACTGGCGCTTCTTTAGAACTGAAAAACCGTATGAGACTAGCTCTGCATTGGACGAGAACTGCATTAGGACTGACTGACTAAGTTTCTTGGCGGAAGAGTCCACCGGTAATCAATGCTACCTGTATAGGCTGCTAGACATCATAATAGAATAATATTTGCTTATCCCAGCAAATGAATTTAACATATAAATAAGTCTTTTGGATATCTTCAGAATTTTCTGTTAATTTTGAAACTTTTAAATTTGTAATGTAAAATATCATTGCAATATATATATATATATATATATATATATATATATATATATATATATATATGTATATATTTATTTATATAATAATAAGATATATATATTTGTCTGTTTGCGGCCCTGACAAGTCAAAAATGGTCCGATTTTGATGAAATTTTCGTACAAAAATCTTTCGTCTAATTTGAAAGGTCAAGTTCGTTAACCAGCAGAATCCGCCCACCGGAACATGGTTTTTGGAGCGAATGTCGTGCGAAAAAATCGTTCCGCTTACTTCATATGCTTGCAAGTACTCGTTTTAGAGGCTTCTTGGCCTAGGAAAACGAATGAAACCATTTTTAAGGCGATAGCTTTAATCGTTTGCGAGAAAATTTGAAAAATAGTTGTTGAATACCGTTTTTGGTTTGGGTACTTAGAATCATAGGATTCAGTTGAAACATTTTCTGCATGTTCAACTTTCAACAAAACTAATATGTTGAAATTTTGGTTATGTTTGGAGTTAAGGAAGGGTTAGAATCAAATATTTTATTAACAGACATGAAAAGTTTTGGTAACTTTGTATAATTTCCTTAATATCTCGAAAATGGTTGAGAATCTTGGTAAACAGAAGATTACCATTAGAAAGCTTACTAAATGCTTTACAAAAAAAGTTCTGAAGAAAGTTTTGATTAGGCGATGTCAATCGGAGAAATAAGTGTTTAAAACTTTGAAGTAATTGATTTTGCTTATTCGAACTGTTCTTTTTGTCTTTTTTTATTCCTTGTTATTTTTTAATTGCTTATAGTTGGATAATGTATTTGAAAATAAAACAGGTAAGTAAAATAAGTAGTAAAATTTAATGTTAGAAATGTGGATTTCCAAGATATAGCTTTTCAACTGCCCAGTGGGGGCATTCCTGGGGTTGGCCGACCCATCTAGGTAAGATTATAAATCAAGACCTTTCAAGAAATGTGGACCCAAAATAATAACTGTTTCTATTTTAATCATTCCAAATGAGACTAGGGATAAGAACGGAGCTGTGTTAAGATGATGCAGTTCCTGCGAGTCGGACTTTTTGCATTTGTGAAGTCAAACATTGTTTCATTTGTATGTATTTGTCCTTGCTTTTCTTGTTCATTGACATTTTTATTGTGTTGCTTAATTCTTTTTTTAGCAAATGCGATGATTCTCCAATATAGGCCAATGTTGTTGTTTTTTTAAATATTGTTCTTCTACTTATTTCTATCATTTCAGAACATTGAGTGCAAAGTAGGCACCAGTTTCATTAAACCATCATAGGAAAAAGTTAATCCTCCCCAAGCAGGATTTGAACCCGAACTTGTAAGCTCGCTCCCTCAATGACTTAACCATTGAGTTTATTAATCTAAAACTATTCATAACAATTAGGAGGAGGGGCTTCTCCGGGATGAAATTATTACTCTGCCTGTACGTGCCGTTATTTGTACTTTGTTGCAACAAAACTCTGTAGAAAGATGCCATACCAATGAGGAACTTTTTTATGTAAAACACAAATCATAATAGGTCCATTAAAAGTTGGGGGCCCAGAAGAATTTTAAATAACAATTATTCATATGAGAACGAGTCTAGCTACAACAAATGCAAAATTTTGAACTTCTCAAAGAAGAGTTTTAATAAGAAAACAGAGACCCGGTGGCCTTGAGTGCTAAGGCTTTAGCACTAAATGCCTGAAGTCTCGTAAGGTCGACTCCAGCTAGGTGTGGAGGCTTTTCTTTAGAAAAAAGAAGCTATGAATTATTCATCATTGTGCCCTCATTCCTATTTGGACCTGAATGGTGATGATAACATAGTTCTGGCATGGCACTCTGTCCTTTTATGCAGGTGTCTTTAATACAGTAGTACATTAAGCGAAGATACTGTCTTTTAAGAATTTCATTTATCTACAAGTTTTAAGTAGTCTGTTTGATGACTAATTTCTATTCTACATTGAACGCTTCTTTTTTTTAATCAAGTTTTATGATTCTTTTACTTTATCATGATGAGATTTCTCCTGTCTATTACAAATAAAATATTTTGTTTTAGCTGTTCATATTTCTCTTTTATGAATAGTATTTCTTTCGAAATTGTTTTGATATGAATAATTAATTTATATATATATATATATATATATATATATATATATATATTTTTTTATTGTATGCTTTATGTATGTTTTTTTATTTTGTTTCTAGAGACAAGGGTAAGGGGGATGGAGGTGTGATGCAGTCAGAGTGTGCTCGCTATCTAAGTTCTGTTTCTGACCTTTACGTTGGGGACGAAGTGTCAGTACTCCTGGAGGAAATACGAGAGCTTGAAGGCCCCGGGCCTGGCCCGGACGAGCTGCAAGACTTCGAGATAGCTGGGAGTCAAACAGGTGGGGTTGATACCCCTGCAGATGCCACCACTGTTCATTCCTGGGACTCCCATGCTCATTATAAGCACCATCTTCCTGGCTCCTCCCCCACCCATTCAATATTTTCAGGTGTTGTGCTTTATTGTGATGACTCGCATCTGAAAACATCCACGGGCATCATTCGTCTTTTGCTAGTGGTAAGATTTTTTGTGTTTTATTCTGAATTTTGTTTACTGTGCATTTTTATAACATACAAACGGAAAGGTATTTGTTTTCAACATTTAATCACTTGCTCTAGTAGGTTGTCATAGGACTAAATTGGGGCATTGAATTCCTGTCTTCTAAAATAGCTGTCACAATTAAATTTTGTGTAGAATGCATTTATTTATTTATTTATTTTGTAGAAAAATAGTTATTCGTTGTACAATTTACAAACAAAATAACGGAGATTAATGCTTTTAAGATGGGTTGGCTGACATTTTTATTTCCATTCCTAATTTTATTTCAGTTTTTTAGATGTTTAAATGAAAATCAATTATATTTAAAATTCATGAAAAAACGTTGTACACACCATCCCTGAACTAAGCATGGGTAAAGTTATTTCCTAATTCTAAATGCAGTCAATTCAATTTAAATTTTGTTTTTACTTTGTTTTTAAGTAAGCAATTTACACTTCTTATCTTATAGTATAGTTGTTTCAAAATTAATGTAATCTAGGGGTTCTTAAATGGGAAATTTTCTAGGCGGCACTTCCAAATTGCGTTATATGAGGTCATGCTAAAAGGATGGTCAATTTATTGTGGCCTTTTTTCACTCTACAATTAGTTGATCTCTTTGAGATGTTGGTAGAATAGATGATTCCACGATTTCCCAAACATTTTCTAAATATTTTAGAAAATATACAAAACATCGTAACTGCATAATATTATTCAAGGCTAGTTTCAACCTATCTAACTGCACTTTAAGATTCCTGTTAGTTAGTTTGAGCAAGGATAACCTGTCTGCCTTACTGATTACAGGATAGGGCCCAGAGTTTGGAGGCTCAAGTAATTTTTTTTCAATATCATCTTGTAGAAACATATGGCTGCAGATGTCAAGTGCCTTACGGACAACAATACTCCTAGTACTCTTGTGGAATTCTGCTGGGTGTTAGTGATACATATGTTTAATCAGCTCCTACACAAATCCAAGGAAGTCGGCTTCTGCCGACAATGGCGTGAGATACTCTCCCGGTAACTGCAATCTTTAGCCGTACGCCATATCAGCCGTGCTGTGCTGAAGTCCACATCATCACAAGTCGCAATTCTGATCCTGAGGAGTAACGCTGGCAAAATGTTGCAAATAGCCCAGTTATTGGTGTCGGGATGGGCAATTAACCCTTTCCCTACTGTAGACTGCTGTACAAGTCGAGGCGCACACCATGCCCCAGGAACGAAGCTCTTGACTAGCAGTCGAGAACCACCGGGCCCCCAGCATGAAAGACTTGTACAGCAGTCCGACCCTCTTCTCTCATCATCAGCTCCCTACATCTGACTTTTCCAGAAGTTGTCAGTGGAATTAACTCTTTGTAACAAAAGAATTAAAGATTAGGGATACCTGGGTCGGGCTAAAAAGAAAAAAAAGTAATTCCACCAGTGTTAGACCCAAAGCCCTAAATAGAAAAGGAGGATTTTTCCCCCCCCGTTTTAATAAAGGAGTTATTTATTTAGCTTCATTAATCAGTACCTATATCATAAAAAAAGGTTTTTTTTTGTTTTTTTTAAATATAGTCTATACAAAGATTTATTGGAGCAGATAATTACATAATTCAACCTAAATATTTAGAGCTAAAAGAAAAAAGTGAATAAATAATGAAATAAAGTTTTCCTACAACTTGAAATTTTAAGGGAGAAAATTATATGAAAGTGTTCACACACATAGAGAGGAGGCAGAGAATAGCTTCATAATTAGGGCCTGACCAGGTAGAGACATCGCCATAGTGCAGGGTCGGCCAGCCCGCACTACTTATCGTAAGGTTAGGGTTAAGGCTGCTTTAAGTGTTCTGGGGTATCATTCAATGCAGCTATTACCTTGAGGATGGTACAGTGTACTGCAAAACTTCTGCACTCCAAGAAACTGCTAAATAGCTCTTCCACAAACTGCCAGCCTTGATCAATTGTACCTTGACAGGCACTCTAAACTGGCAGACCCAACCTTTGTATAATGTGCATGCAACAGGCTTCGCCATGATATCTTCAATAGAAACTGCCTCTGTCCATCTGGTAAACCGGTCAATCATTGTTACACAATACCTTTACCTTTGTGATTGGTGCAATGGCCCATTTATGTCGATGTGCACATGTGTAAACCTAACAGCATCGCATAATTTACCAGTGGGTGACGGTGTGCCTGATTATTTTTGCTGTTCGCTGTGCAATGCAAAGAAATCTCCTTGTTTATTTGAGGCCATAAATGTTTCTGGGTGATTAACCTTCTAGTATCCCTGATTGGTAGATGGCTAAGCCCACAACTTGTGTCGAGCAAAAGCTTTCTTGCCGGCTCTAGAACATAAATCCTGGCTTGAGAAGTATGGTCGGTATGCTGATTCCAGGTAAGTCATACAACTTAAACTTAAAATGTCTGAGGGACTTGACTTCTGGATCCTCCTATTGAAATTTCACGAGCTTCTCCAAGTCATTGGTCAGGTCCAGTTCCTCAACTTGTAACAAAGTATCAGGGACTTATTCACCTCACAGCCGATATTCTGATGTCTTTGGTCAACTGGCTGATAAAGTTATCCACCTTATTCGATTAGGAGATGCAGAAGAAGATCTTTGATGCATGGCGTAGATTGTAGGTTTGTGATCCGTCCATTTTGAATATATCCTTCATTTGATTACCTGGCAAAAGTGAACACAATTTAACACAATTCTCCTATTTGTTAATTAACACTATTCTGTTGTTTACTTAACCAGTGACCCAATGAAAACTATTAAATTACCGTGACACTTTTTATTATTTGTGTTATTGGAAGCTAAGGTTATGTTTTGTTTTTTATATGTGCAATCTTTACTAATATCAAAATTGTGAATACTGAAATATATATTTTGAAATTATATATATTCTAGACAGAAGGTCAATAAAAATAGGATTCACTATGTCATTTCTTTATTAAAATAAGCTCTGCATGTTCCGCACCATTCAGAACGCTTATTACTAATAGTATATGTTATAATGTTTTGTTTCAGGTATCATCTGTAGCGTGTCTAGCATGTCTTTGTTCATCTGGCACTGTTAGCGTTAGATTATTTATGTTGCCTCAAGTTGCAAGATTGAGGCTTATGATGTTCAGTACAGTCTTCAGTGTTCTGATCACTTTGCTCTTCCTCTTCTTAGACATATCACATGTTGTCTACCTCTTCCCTTTCAATTGGGGAAAATTTGTAAGTAATCATTTTACAATACACTTTTACCTCTAGTTTGTTTTCATCATAAAAAAATTTTAATAGTCTATCATTTTTTTTTTTTTTCATTTACGGATTGATAACTCTACAAATTTTTCAAGTTGACTCAATTAAATATAAAAATAATAAACGTTTAGCTAAGTTTAAATTTGAAACCTTTAAATTATTTTTTTTAGAATCCATCTACATTCTTTATTGCAGCATTTTTATTTAGCTTTCTAATGTAGATATTCGACTTTTGCAACAACCTCACAATTGTAAAGTCTCAGAAACTACTGGTTCACTATTCCTAGTTAGGATTTTGTTTCTATTCGCCTTGGAAGATTTGCACTGCTTTACATTTTATTTATTTCCCCATCCCAGATTTGAATCAAAGGTGATTTTGGCACTCAGTTTACTTGTTATTATATTTTAGTGTCTATAAATGTTTTGTGATTTGCCGACTAAATGTTATCCCATACTTAGTTCAACTTTTTCATTAATTTGTTTTCAATTTATGTTTTGGCGTATAAAGAATAACAATCAGGAAGACATACACTCTAAATAGAGTTAGGTTGAAGAAGGTATTGCTCTGGTAGAAGATAGTAGTTGACAGACATCAAGAGGAAAAGTCTTGTAGTATTGCTTCCTTCATCTTAGTAATTTATTAATGGGTTCGGTCTGAATTATCAGCCTGTTAGTTTGAAAAAGGCAAAAATTATTTTTTATCAATATAATGCAATTGATGTATTATTACACATTTTTAATTATCATCTTCTATGTTATTTGGTTTTTATCCTACTCAAATTGACTGTAAAAGGGTTTAATGTATGTTTTCTAACAGCACTTCCTAAAGATATAGACTGCAAAATAATGTGATTTACTAAATGTAAAAGTGTCATTTCATAAAAACTGTATCATACTAGTTTATTCTTTTTTGGGGTACCATGAAATAGGTTTGTGCTATTAAACCAAAGAATGTTAAATTCCTACCAGAACTTGAATGAAGGCAAACTATTTCAAATCTATTGGTGCAATATCAGATATTCTTTCAAAATATTAACTATGAACTTTTTATGTAGAAAATTTAATATTTTGAATGATCACCTTCCAAATACGCCAGTTTATGCTACTTAAAATAGATTTGAGACCTACAGAAATTGACATTTCTAATTATGAAAGCCCTGTAAAATCAAAACTTATAATAATAATTTAAAGTAATTTTATTGCAATATTACTGCCTAAATAAAAAATAGTATTACTAGCAATAGAATGATCTTAAAATAAAATGCTTCATTTTAAATAACCCTATAATTATGTTTGTATATAATATGGTAATTTAACTTTTTTTTCAGAACGCAGTAGTGTATTTGGTTTTGAGCTTACTTTATTTATTAAGTTCATCTTTACTTCTTCACCTGCTCAATACTTACACTGAAAAATACCATTGGGTGCCAAAATGGACGAATCAGCAGCTCTTAGTCACGGGTGTAAGTATGAAATATATCCTTATTTTTCAATTTTAAATGGAACAAAATTAGAATTAATTTAAGTCCTCTTTTAACAAAAGTAAATGTTTAGTTTAGAGAAAAATGGCATGGTTCAGTTTTCACTTTTTTTCTGCTTATTGGGATTTTCCAAATTCTCTTTCCTTGGGGACTCTTCTTCTTCAAAGAGAGTAGGCGACGTATATGGGGAATGTATAAAGTGAATTTCTATCTAGAGCTAACTATCTGCACCTCATTAGAGAATGTTTGTGGAAATCACAAATTGTGCTCATTTTAACACCAAACAGTAGTTATTGGAACTACCGCAAAATCCACCATATTGAGCTCTTCAAGGCTGCTGGATAAAATTATACATAGTTTTAATACATTTATATTGATATGTGCGGTGGATAAACAAACTAATATAAAACAACTCAAACTTGATTTTTATTTTTCAATGTACTTTTTTGACAAATGACATACAATTGAGAATGACAACTTAAAACGGTTAAACCCAAGGTATACCTGCATAAAGTTAATGCTATTATTATCAAATGTATATTGATTGAAATATATATTTCATATTGCTAAAACCAAATTGGACGTTGTACTTTCTATTTATGTATATATAAATTTATAGGCGGAAGTTCACTGAAAAGTTATGGACCAACCATTATACTCTGGGAAGTAGCATTGAAATGAGTGTAACCATTTCCTCAGGGTTGACTTGTGATAAAACTTATTGCTTCAGCATTGCTAATGGAAATTAGCTTATTGCTAAAATGAAAAATTGGCTGGCATGACCAAGGTGTGGGTGCATGTGCGCTTATACAGAAAATATTTATAATTTTTTTTAGAATCATTTCCTCTGGCATTAAAACTTGTAGCTTGATTATTTATGTAATAAAATTGAAAATTTCACAAATAAGCTGTGTAAAATGTGGTATTTTGTATGTCAGCTGATCATGCAAAATCGTTAACAAAATAAATATTTTCAAATTACTTCCTCATGAATGAAATTTTGACTGTTTATTTTAGACATGTTGTTAATTACAAAAATAGTATTTAGCTGCTCTCAAAAAGGTATAAAGATCGTCAGCTGGATTATTTAATTACAGAGTGAGCATATAATCTGATATACTTGTTTGACATACTTATAAAGAGTCGATTTCATATCATATTTAGGCAAAAAGATTGTCAGTTACTGGATGCGAATATATCAGATTATATGCTCACTCTGTACTTGAAATACCCCAGCTGACGATCTCTATACTTTTTTAAAAGCAGCTGACGATTCTTTTTGTTATTGTCAACATGTGTTGAATAAACAGTAAACGTTTTATTCTTGAGGAAATAATTTAAAAATACCAGTTGAATTTAAAAATATTTATTTTTCCGAGATTTCGAGATCAGCTGAGGTACAATATACCACTTGTTAAGCACCTGATTTGTGGAATTCTCATTTTTATTATATAAATAATCATTCTACAAATTGTCATGCCTGAGGAAAAATTTTTCCGTATATGCCACCCTTGTGCGCCTAGTCGTGCCAGCTGATTTTCTATCTCATCGTTAGCAATGCTTGAGCCATAAGTTTTATTACAAATTGAGCCTAAGGGAATGGTACAGTAAAATGCAGTGATACCTTCTGGACTATTATTGCTAAAACACACTTAATAAGCAATTGTTTCCCATTGTTAAATATTTGCACATTTTCAATTTGTAGAGCATATAAAACACAAAATTATAAATTTGAATTCATTTCTTGTATTTATATATTCATTCAGTGGTGTTGAAGATGGAGAAACTCTAGCACATACTATTCCCCCCCCCCCCCCATACTACTTGTTTCATAAATACAGTATCATTCATTCTTGTGTAGGTTAGAAGTATCTGTTCGCACTCCATCATGGAAAACAGGTTTCAAACAAGCATTCCTTTTTTTTTTTTTTTTTTTTTTTTTTTTTTTTTTTTTTTTTTTTTTTTTTTTTTTTTTCTCAGGCATCTTCTCAGCGAGCCCTGAGAGGAGAAAATTCCTGTCGCCGGTGGGGATCGAACCCACCATCTCCCGCTTGCCACAAGCATTCCTTATTGTTAAAATGCAGATGATGTTTGAGAGTTCATGCCTAATGCGTTGCTATTGTTCAGGTCCAATAAACCACTACAAGGTTATAAAAAACAGTTTATTGGCTCTCTAAAAGAGTGTTCCTAGGGAACACTATTTATTCAATGCTGAACAACCCCAGATTGTCCGAGACTGCAACAAAAAAAGATTTTAGAGGGAGATAAAATAGCTTAGGGGGCCTCCCCGTGGTCTAGGTGCTAACGCCTTGGATTCGCATGCGGGAGATGGTGGGTCCGAGTCCCACCGGCAGCAGGGATTTTCTCATGTCAGGCCTATTGAGAAAATTCCTGGCTGCACCATGGATGTCGCAGATGGCCCAAATGTGATTACCACTGTAAAATAAAAAAAAATCTTCGATTGTCTCCATATCATTGTCAACTTAATCCATTTGAACTAATTTGAGCACAAGAAGATAGTAAGAAATAATAAAACTGAATGAAGTTAAACATCTTGCAAGAGATGCATGTGATTCAGTTACACAATAGAGGGAAAAAAGAATAAAAAATGCAGAATCCGTCACTGAGTAGGCATGACTTAAAGAAGTGTTTCGTGGGGAGAATTCATCGAAAAAATTATTATAAAAATTCAGAAACATTCCAGCAACAATTCAGATTACATATTTACATAATTTTACTTTAACTGATTTCTTTATTTTTTTGAACACATAGAGGGCAGTGCAAGTCCCGGGAACATGTTGCTCAGCTATTCGTTCTAAGAATAATCACCCTCTATGTCTCTAAAATGTATTATTTTTCAGCATCACCTCACTTTCTACCTGTTAACAGTCAACTCTGTGCTGTGAAGGACTGTGGTTTTTCCTATACCATTTTAAGTAGGGTTTTTATCTTCAGAGAAAATATTTCAATTAATTTGGGTTTGTGCTATTTAAATAATCAAAATCATGTAGATCAACTCTTAATTATAATTTAACGTCAATAAAAACTGTTTTCATACCTTTTGGCGAAGACTGTCGTCACTGGCATTGGTTGGGATTCTGTGAGTGAGTGCTTTCAACATACGTATGTCATTCTCAAGCCACTGTTGAGGTAGTACTGAGTCTGGTTTTTAATTTCAGAGTATTTATATTATGGGTAAGTAAGTTGTTTATGTCGTCCAGGTAATTTATTTGTCTGTACTATGTACAACAGGTTCTACAGATAAAGTTTTAATCACTCTGTAAGTAGTCGCCTTTCTTTGGGACAACCCTCACAAACCTAAACAACTTACTTAACCTTAGTATAAATACTCTGAAATTAAAAATCAGACTCCGTACTACCTCAACAGTGGCTTGAGAATGACATACTTATTTCGAAAGCACTCGCTCACAGTACCCCAACCAATGCCAGTGATGACAGTCTCTGCTAAAAGGTATGAAAACAGTATATTTATGGGTGGACCTAACCCCTTAGATTATTTATCTAGTCAAAAAAAAATATCAGATGGTACAAAACCTTAGTATTTCACATTAAGCAGATGCTGTTGACTGAGTGTGCCACAGCAAAAGATATTGAAATTTAGTGAATCCATTTTCATGAATCTTGTAGATAATGGATTGAATATTCGATCTATTGAAAACCCTACAATCAAACCTATAACTTGCTAGGAACGTGCCTCTCCCTGGGCCATAACTGTAACTGTCCTCCTACTGGCCTATTTAACCAATACTCAGTTTGTTAATCTAAGTAAAAATAATTTTTTTAACCCTTAGCTTAAGCCGGGTAGTGCGGGCTGGCCGACCCTGTATTACAACAATCTATCTACCTGGCATGGCCCTAGTTACGAAGCTATTCTCACCCTCCTCTCTACATGCGTGAAAACGTTCATATAATTTCCTCCCTTAACATTTCTTGTAGGAAAACTTTATTTTATTATTTATTTATGTTTTCTTTTAGCTCTAAATATTTAGGTTGAATTATATAATTAGATGCTCCAATACATTTTTTTTATAGTCAATACTTTTTAGTACAAAAAATGTTATTTTTTATGATATAGGTACTAATCAATGAAGCTAAATAAATAAATAGCCTCTTTTTTATTAAATCAAAGAAAAATCCATCCCCCTTTTCGAGTTGGATCCAACACTGGTGATGTTAATTTTTACAAGCCCGACCCAGGTATCCATAATCCGTAGCTCTCTCGAGAAAAATATTTAATTCTCCCGACAACTAGGGGTGAAAGAGATAGATAAAGCTGTCCTCAGTGCTTACTTAACAGCCCCAAGGTCAAACTCCTAGAAAAGTCAGCCGCAGGGAGCAGGTAAAGAAGAGAGGAGGATCAGATTGCTGTACAAGTCCTTTGTTCTAGGGGCACCTTGGCTTCTACATAAGTCTTTAGTAAACCTTTAAATAAAAGGAAGTTGTTTGATTTTCTATTGTTAAGCATTTTTTATGTCTAATCGAGTAGGTACGTTAATCCCTCTCGACTTATATAAATATACATTTTTTCCTATAATTTTTAAAACCTCTAATACGTACATATACGGGATGTATTTTTGTTAACATAAAACATTCTTTGTTCAGTTTTTTAATTGCTCTAGATGAAGGCTCCAAATGTAAATTTTTGTCAAGAATTAAACCCAGAAATTTCATTGTTGATATTGAATTTAATGCCACATTCTTAATACTCAAATGCATTTTTTTTTTCTTTATCTAAAATTGCTTGAAGCATGAATTATTTGAATTTAATTTCAAGTTTTTAGTCATCATCTATTTATGAAGGATTAGTTGCATTTAGTTGATTTTAAGGTTAGATCTCCTGTAGTATTTCCTGAAAATCATCAGCAAATAAAACCGATTTTTTGGAATGAAGGGCTGAGGGGAAGTCATTAATATAAATAAGAAAGAGTAGCAGGCCAAAAATTGATCCTTGTGGTACTCCTCTACTTGTTTGGGAAGTTTGTGTTTTTTTTTTTTGGTTTTTAGTTTTACATACTGTTCTATACTGCTGATTAAATAATTTATTAGCTTATTCAGAATTCTTCCTATTCTACGATGATTTTATTTCTGCAGCAAAATCGTATGATCCATTCGATCTAAAGCTTTCGATAAAACAGCAATCCCCTATAGATTTTTCATATTTGTCTAAACATTGCTTTATGGAATTTGTTAAATTCATACAGTTGATTTATTTACTTTTTATCCTTATTGACTCTCTTGAAGAAGTTTTTTTTTTTTAACCATGTTATTTGTCTGTTGTACATTACTTTTTCAAAGAGCTTTGAGAAAGCAGGGAGGCGCAAGTTAGTGGACTCACTAAGCATAAAATACCGTGGAATATACGGGCACAGGGCGGTATAGTATTGTTAATTTTGGAACACAACAAGCATTCCTACTACATTCTACTCTCAAATTCTCTTCATTACACTCGTAACCTTATTGATGCGATGCGGACTAGGGAGAGTAACTTCCTTGAAGGTGGGGTGTGTCCTCTACCTACTCCCTCCACTGGCGGACAAAACTTCCGAGGGCTCGCTATCAGGAGATACAGCTGTGGGCAGAATACTCGGGCGTCTCCTCTGAGGCACGGCAATCTCCTCTGAGAATACTTGGGCGTCGCCTCTGAGGCACGACATTCTCCAGCAAGAATACTCGGGCGTCGCCTCTGACACATGTCATTCTCCGGCGAGTATTCTCGGGCGTTGCATCGAAAGGGTTAAATTCCAACATTTCTCTCTTTGACCTTCTATTTCCATCTTTAATTTTCTTTACCTTCTGTTCTTTATTTTCAATACTTTCGCTTTTGTAATTAAAACCTATTTATGAATAAATGTTGTGCTGCCAGAAAACAGTCAGACCCCTTGATTATTTAATGCTAAGAACAAAATTTTCTCTCCTTAGTTAGCAAATGTGACAATTCACTAATAAATCTTGTAATTAATTAACCTAGTTGTTTTCTTTCTTACAGATTTTAGGTTATGTATGTGCTGTGGAAGCTCTAGTCCTTTGTGTTGTGAGCAAATGTGAAGGTGGTCAATACTCTCCAGTAGAAGAAGATCCAAGTAGCATGACTTTACAAGAAAGGCACGGGATAACCCGAGACTCACCAACTCCAACAACTCTCCCTTCTGGTCACACATCTGCACCATCCGCCACTGCTCCTCTCTTATATGATGTTCAACCTTGTTCCTCAAAGCACCATGATCCTTACCATTTGGTAGCATGATATAGAGATGTGTAGTTTTTTAGTTGTTTCAAAAATCTTATAAAACAATAATCGGTGTTTTATATATTAAGTGAAATTTTGATTGAAAAAATGTATCCATGGGCAAACATTTTCTCTGCAATAAGCATATGGTGTTCTACTACATTGTGGCAGTTGTAGGAAATGAGTTGTGTTTTATTTTCACTTCTTTAATCATTCTTGAATTTTGTTTAGTCTAAGATTGATTTAAATTAATATTTTTCTTATTGTATTCTCACCCACTCCTCAATTAATATTAAGTTCAATATTTTTGCCTTTCTTCCTTGTAAGTATTATAAAAAAGTTAAATATTTATGAAAAGTTCCCTTATAATTATATTTTCCATCGTTCAAATTGTTGGTTATTTTTTATCAATGTATTTAAATCAGTAATATTTCTATATTTAATGAATATTCATGTTATTAAGGGAAAAAACACAACTTGAAATATTTGGCTTGGTTACTGCATAGAAAAACCATTTCAACAATGCATTCTACACATTCTGTCCATCAAATTTTTACAGCTCTACGATTATTATTATAATGGAATTTCTTTTCTAGGAGTATGTCTGTAAATCTTTAGCGCCAAACTGAAATATATCCTTACTGATATGCACCAGCCATTGGGTGGGAGTCTCAACCAATAAAGATAGTCTTACTTATCTGTCTTAACTGAGCTTCCTAGGAACAATTTAGGCCCAAAACCCTATTATCTTATTCATCTAATTCCAGCCTATCTTATCTTTAACCACCTAGATTCACCAGTATAGATAACAATACCAATCCTACTCCAGACTAATATACCTGGCCACAGAAATTTAAAATAACACAATTCGGGGTCAATTGGGATAAAAAGTTGGCAAAAATTAGCTCAATTAATCCGCCAGTTAAGCTGACATATTTTCCAATATATTTTAAATAAAAATTGTTGATGGTCCTGAAAATTGAAATGTATTTCTGATGAATAATTTGTTCTCTGACATATAAGGCTTTCTTCTTACAATAGTTTCTTCTTTAATTTAATATGACGTTTTAACCAAGTCTGTTCTTTGTCACAGTTTCAAGGTTGTTACGCTAACCTAGTGATTCTAAAGCTTATATTAAAACCTAATTTTAATAATGACCGTTGGATAGCTTGAGAATGGAGGACAAAGCTTAGTATTCTTCATTGGATGGGCCTCTGCTTGAAGGTATTTTGGTGAGGTACAGTCCTAGGTAGTTTGGTTATCTGAGCCATGATTCGTTTTGTATCATTGTTTGCTCCTGTATGAGCCGAGGTTTAATATCAAAGTTTGTACTCTTTAATTGCATTATTTATAGCCAATCTGGGGAATTTGAGAGCAAATTTAAACCTAAATCGATTTTATGTCAAGTAAGACACATTTTTGGGAAAACATCATTACTGGCAGCAATTAGATACCCATTAGCGCCGTGTGTTAGCATATGGTAACGCCAATATCTAAGCGATGATAGAAAAATTATATTATATAATAAGTTCTTAAATTGATTTATTTGTATTAAGAATTAAAAAAAAACGAAAGAAACTGGCGCTAATGGGTTAAAGTACAAATAAGTTCTTCGATAAGGTATTGATGTTTATGAAACCTATTCAAAAATTTATTATATATTTATGTACTGAAGGAAGAAAGGTTATTATATTTATTTAATATTCTTGATTTTATTTGAGCCCTATACTTATTCTTATAGAACTATAACACTGCCATTTTGTGATAATATCAAAACATTGTGTTGCTAAAGAACATTTTCAGAAGGAGATGTAGAACTAGAAATTTTTTATCTTAATTGATTTTCAGTCTAGAATTAGCCATTGTGCCTCTATGATGTATGCATCACTTACTTCATTAAGATCTTAAACCAAGATGAAAGATCATGAACCATCGTTAACATTTTTGATAGTTTGCCTTTTATGATATTCAAAAAGTTTGTAATTTTTTCAAAAAATTCCTTTTATAAATTCATGTATCAGTATTATATTATAGGTTGTTTCTAAGCACGTGGTGATGAGTTGATATTTTATTTATACTCTACTAAATATTCTTTTGATCTTTTGTTAAGCATACATTAAATTAATGTATTAAATGTAATGTGCATTCTTCACAAAATAGTAGTCAATTTTCGAATGCTCTTTAAATTTATTTTTAACCCTTAATTAGTGGCGTCGGGTCATATTGACCCGAATGTATTTGTTTATTCGACCTTTGCCCTTTGAAATTTTTGTATTTCAATAAATATTATTGTTTATTATTATTTATTTAAATTACTTTACCCCCCAAAAAAACAATTTAAAGTTTGTTTCACTGGGGCCCCGACACCATTAGTTATGGAAGAAAAAGCACGCCACTAATTAAGGGTTAAGTTCATTAAACGTTTGAGCAGTAGAAAACAGATACTTGATTTTACTATTTTATTAACACATTAACCGCCATTAAACTTTTTGAAAAAACATTTATTGTAATTTTTTGTTTTGTGTTTTTTTGGTCTAGTTTAAATTTATTTAGATGTTTTAGGGAAATAAAATGTGTTCTTATGTATTTACGCAAGAGATATTCATTGGTGCCCACCTTGGCGGGAACTGGTAGATTTTATTTCAGTGGGCTGAGGCAGGCACTTTGTTGGTCACAGGGCTATTTAGAAACCGTTTATGTTTTCTTTTCCACACATTTCTTAGAACCAATGAGTCATTGCTACTACACGATCAACTTCATTTATGTCTCCATTCTAATTCTGCCTGATCTAACGCATCTACTAAACACTGAATGAAATCATCGTCATCTAACTCCATTTTCATAAAAGTAACTTCCACAAGATCGCAAAAAAAAAAAAAAAAAAAAAAAAAAAAAAAAAAAAAAAAAAAAAAACAAAGTCTATAAATATTAAACTTATAAAATGTCAAAACTATATAAAAAAAAACAAAACAAGTCTTCCAACAAACTCAAAATGGTAATAGATAATTGTCAAAAATAGAACGATAAAACTGTCAACATTGTGTCCTGAGTATAAACGTCAGACACACTACTTTTGACATGTTTCAATAGAGAACATTGTCTCTGAATGGTTTTATATTTCAATTATTTCGTTCTTTTACTAATCATGGACGTTTAAAATGATAATGTAATTTTGTAGATCTTTCTTGCTTATTTTTATTTTATTTCTATCTTATACATTATAAACTACCCAAAAGTCATAGAGTTGAATCTTTCGAAAACCAACGTACTTGGGAGTTCAGTGGGCCGCGCCGGTCACCGCTCAGCATTAGAATAGGAAGTATTCGTGCCCGGCAATGATGTGTAGTTGGGTTAAGAAAGGTGACCCCCATGGCCTCATGAAATATATCACTGCCGGTCACGGGTGAGCCCATGGCGGTTAATGTGTTAAAGAATTGTTTATATCATATCATTGTTCTTTAGGTGTTCCATCTATAAATAGTAAAACACATATAATACTTTCATTTATCAATAATTCAGGAAGCTAATAATTAATGAGATTAAACAATTTTGGAAACTACCAATTTCATCATTGATCAATCTACAAGTTTAAACAGACAGGATTATGTACTGAATTGGTATTTGATTTCTCTAAGCATTGCATTTAATAGGATTCAAGAAAATGTGTAATTTTTCATTATCTTCTGACCAGAATTCCACCATGAATTTCTCTGAGGATTCATCTTTCAAACCGCAGGAATCCCTGGACAAGGTTGCATTATGGTCTTATAGAGATGGATCATCTGGAGAGAGTTTCACTGCAGAACGGCCTTGCTATAGAGAAATAGCACTGGTTTGCTATCACAATTCTGTCCTGGACTTCTTGTTCAGGAGCATTATCTTGAGTCGCTAATGAGTCAAGTTATACCTAGTCTATACATCGATCTCTCTAAAGGTCACCTCCTCTCCAGATCAATATAATTATTTCATATGAACATGTCAGTCTTGGTAAAGTGAACTATTCTATAAACTTGATTTTTATCTAGAAGGTTCCAGTGTATTTCAAGAAGTTCTTATTTTTGGTTTGAAAATTCCAGGACACATTTTAAATAATTTTATTGTGTGTATTTCCTGTAATGCCAAAAACGTTGGCAATTTTTTACTAGGACTATCACTTGCTTACTGTTCTCCTATATTTCAACTTTTTTTAATTTTAATTAGTGTGAATTATAGTGAAGATGTTACTATTGAGGTGAAGCCTATTTCGACACTTTAGTAGCCTTTAGTTAGTTTAATTCAGAAATCATTTAATTAGGGCAATAATTTCAACTGGGTTTTGCTGTTTCATTTTATTAAAATAACCATTTTTTGCTATAAGAAAACTTCTTTAAACTTTGAATGGCAATAACTACTGAGTCTATATAGAAATATTTACATTTTAGGCACCACAGTTTAGTTTTTTTAAGTTCCAGCTATTCTTTAATTTAAAAATCAATTACTCATTTCGTTCAAAGTTAATATGAAAAATTTATTCAATAAAATATTCTAAAAATAATGAAAATGCCAAATTGTCATTGTTTAAATGTTGCTCTCTCCTAGGGTCCAAGTAGATGAATATATTTCAAGAGATACTTATCAAGTAAGTTAATATTCTTACATTTAACAAAAGCACAAATATCTATATATTTTCTACTTAAAATATGGTTTTTATTTATAATATAGGGTTATTGCTAATATTATTGCTAAATGTAAAAATGCATTATTTAATTTTTTTTTCTATTCATCTTTTTCAATACAGTTTTTGTATCTTGATTATGCTCTGCTTGCATGTTATAATTTGAAATTTTCTGTTGATTCAGTTATCATTAATTTAGTTCTCTAAACTTGACAATTATTTTACCAGTAGATGGATTTTGATTCTGGCGACTATAATTGGGTAGCACAAATTTTCTTTTCTCTTTCCGCCTCTCTAAAATCCATTTTTTCGAATAATTTAGTCATACGTTACAAATGGCAATTTTGAAGAAATTGAACAAACTTTTAATATAACATTGGTTACCAAATAAAATGTTTAACTTTCATCTCCTGCTTAGAGGCTGGTTTCTTTTTTATAGATTTTTTATTCATGTCTTATGTCATTGTCTATTTTAAGATAGTTATGTATTCTTTTGTTTATATACTTTTAAATGTAGGTACATTTGAAATTTTAAGATGCCAATACAACTCTAATTTGACCTGAAACCTTGGAGTAGAATGCCTCCCCTCATAGGTGAGCATCAATGTTTGTCTCGTATTCTATCATTTTGATCCTTCTTATTTTAACCGAATTTCGTGCACTTAAACATGAGATATAGGATTATAAATTATTTCCAGTGTAATGTGTTTCATTTTTGATTGCAATTGATATATTCTATTGTAAGTAATGTCTATTTTTGGTTTGGACAGTTTTCATCCATGCATTTTTGTTCCTATACTACTTGTATTGCATTTTTTGAAATTTCAGTTTGTTTGATTTCTAAATCATTATTAGTTACAATTATATAGGATATACACATCTAAAAAACTGCACATCTTTCTTTCTTTCTTTACACAAATCTCTCAAGTGTCAAGTTAAATAATCATTAAGGAAGTGTCGATGTATAGAAGGGAGGTTAAAATTGTACATTTAAATTATAGTTTGGTGATTCTATTGTCCTTTATATAAAATGTGTTGATTAAAATAACATTTTTATTTGACTGTGTGCTTAGTTGTTTAAATGTACTAAGGCTTTTAAGTCATAATGTTCAACCTTCAACTTTAATCCTGCTTTTTTTTCTCTAGTTTTTAAAAAACTTTCATTCTTTTTGTTTCAATTTATTTATTTTTTTATGGTGACAAAATAAAAAAAAAAAAAAAAATGCTTATTGGCATTAGGAGTCTATGCCAATAAGCATCATCCAAGCTTATAAATATTAAGTCTTGTTATATTTATAGTCTCATATTTAAATTTACATCTTCATAGTTAACCTCAAAGAATTAACACTTTTAAAAATGATCAGAAAAGAGTTATACATATTTTTAAAAAATATTTACTCACATCTTGTTGCCATAGACTTTTGGTAAAGTGATGCTACTACTATTAATAGATTGGAAGTGATATTGTTGATGGTACAGATTTTATCCAAAATTTTCATATATTATTTTACTAAATTATTTTAAATGATGTAAAGTAAATCATTGTTTTTTTACGATTCTGTTGAGATATATAATAAAACTAGTCATTTTTCTAGGAAGACTTGATAGATTCTAAGAAAATATATTTTTATTTATATGTTTACTATGAGTTAAAATAAGGTTTGATGAGATAAAGTATTGTGCTTTATGTGTTAATTGAGCTGTTCAGCCTTTCAAGTATTTGTTGGAGCCAATTTACTTTAGAAATGTGTGTATTTATATTATAATAAAATTATAGTTCACAGTTTTATTGGAAAAAAATCAAGAAGAAAAGTAACTTTTTTCAGGCCGTAATAAAACATTCATCGTGTTTAGCTGAAGGACGAGAGTTTTATTGTCAAAAACTTTTAATTATTTTTTATCTTTATTGATGCGTGGAACAATGTGTGATTTTACATGTTATATTGGTAGGATTCAGATTTTTTTTTGTTTATAATTTTGTTTTTAACCTATAAAAGTAGCATTTATTTATTGTTTCCATATTTTATATTTATTAATAAATAGTAAGTTTCATTTATAATTAAAATAAAATGAAAAATGCGTTTCTTCGACCTGAAGTGCTCATTAGTTCATTTAAGTGTACATTCCATAGCATTGCTTGTTTATATGGAGTTCAATAATTTAGTTATTAATCTTTGCTGTCTATTGCCTAACACTTCTTTCACCATTTGAGTGATTCAATTTTTTATGTTAAAAAATTTAGAAGTGTATATTTTTTGTATATTTAGATTTTTTATTAAAACTTATTTATACAAGGTGAAAGTAGCAAACCAGAAATACGATTTATGATACCAAAGTATGTATAAAATATCTTTGAAATAATTAATTGTGCTACACCAATTGAGCCTGTGATTTTAGCCAGGTTAAGGTTACATTATAAATTATTCAGTTCTCACTTGATTAATGTAGTTTTGTGTTATTATATTTTAATAGTATGATTAAGTATTAGATGTATACTTCAGTGAAAAATTAGTGACCTGCTTTTCTAGTCTTCATTAATTTATTTTATTTTTTTCATATTATAATTGAATAAGACTGTTTATATAGAAATAAATTTGTGTTGATGATGTAATCACAATAGTATATGTTTTTTTATGTGAATTTTATTTTTTAATCCACCTTTATAAATTGCCACATTAAACCATAATCGGGACATCTGTTTTGAAATAAACCAATTATTCTTATACAGTAGGAAATGGTTTATTGATGTAACCCTCTTTATATATATATATATATATTTTACATGTCATTATTATAGTGGAAAATGAAAACGTAGGGAAACCTAAAGATTTTAGGTATTGATTTCAAAAGGAAGAATTTAAATATTCCAATTTTATTGTTGAGTTCCAACATCGTTTTTGTCAGAACCTTTTTTTTTTTACCCTTTTTCAGGAATTTTATTTTCTTTATTTATTTGGTGAATTAAAATATCGTTTAACATGCAAAAAAAAAAAAAAAAAAAAATTACATCATTTCAAAAAGGTCAGTAATTATGAAAACAAAAACTATATACATTTCATGAAGTTTCGTCTTACAAAATATCGAAGGAATTATTAGGTTCTTTCAGTATCTAGGTTCTATTTCAGATTGTGTTTTCTTATAAGCTATTTTAATTTATTTACGAAATTGAAATGCCATCTGTTTAATGGCAACTTTCACTGTTTGAATATCTGAACTCAGTAATTAAAATGATTGTTTTGCTCTGCATAATGTTTTCTTGGAGCCATTCATATTCAATGCTAGGTATTACTTAGCTTAGTTATTTTCAAACCAAGCAACTCTATTTGATCTTAATTATTTAACTACAGTAATTTTGGCACATTGACGTGTAATATAAATATTTGATGTGAAATTATCCATTTGGGTTTCATTTCTATCAAGGAGGAACACTTCCATATTTTAGTTACATCTAAAAAAAATGTTTTCTTAAATGTTTATTTATTATTAAGATGGGAGTTTAGAGAAAAAAACACAGTTTTAGTTGTTCATAATTTTTGAAGAACCTATTAAGGTTATGCTATTAAGAAGCTTTAGTTTCAATGCTTGAACTGCCTAGGTTCTATTGTAATAAGAATACTCGTATAGAGATTTTATTCGTGCTTATTCTTTCATTGAAGATTCTTGGCATGAGTTATTCATATAAATAAGATTATAAATGTGTCTATCATGCTGATGAAAATTCACTCTGTACATAGTGTGTATGGTTTATCTATTTTTACAATACATAACATTTATATTTATACACTTTTATTATAAAGAAATGAATTTATTGGCTATGTCATTTTATGTGAGTCCAATCGAAATTTGATAACATCATATTTATTATTTTTTACAGATTATTTCCTTAAAGGGATGGCTTTTTAAATAATTGTCTGCAAATTAACGATTAACCATTTATTTTTTGTAGGAATTAATTATAGATTGTGAATAAAGTTTATTACATTATGATTTATCCTAAATAATTATCGAGAATTAAATGTGAATTATTTTTAATTTTATGGTTGATATTATCGAGCATTGTGGTGATTAAAATAGAAATATTTTATTAGTAAAGGTTCATTTTGAATTATAAAACGTATGAGTATTTATCTTGAGCAACAGAGCTGAACTGGAATCCTTGTCTACGATGTTGATACCCGAGTGTTTATTATAAGTTATTTTGCTAGTGTGTGTATAAGTTTGCTTCGTTGATTAATTTCTTGTTTTAAATAAATGTATTATTTTGTAGTTATGTTGAACTAACTACTCATATCTAAGATGAATTTTTAAAATATAAAATAAAAAAGAAATAAAGTAGAAATTAATGACTTGTGGTAACTTGATTAATGATGCTAATTACTTTGTGAGACGTTTATTCAAAACAGGGCATGATTAAATCTATTGAATGTGAAATTTGGCCTTTATAAATATTTTATGGGCACTTATTCAGGGTGTCTACTGCACGAAAAAGTCATGAAAATGTCACGAAATTGAAAATAGGGCACGAAAATCACGAAAAAGTCATGAATTTTGAAACTAAGTCACGAAATTTCAGTTTTTACCGGAGTCTAACGTAATCCCGGTACTTCGGCACATTTGTAATTGTTGCCGTTTTTGTATGCATTTACAAATCAATTATTAATTTTTTAAATATATCGTGACATAAATATTGAAATTCTATACATAGGGCCAATTTTACGCCAATAGTTAAGACTTTTTCATTTTGATTTAAATTTTTTTTTTTAATGAGCATGAAATTTGCTTTTCAAATCATTAAAATGTCACGAAAAAGTCACGAAATTGGCTTTCACAAAAGTAGTGGACACCCTGTTATTTTAAAACTATTTCTAAACTACTGAAATTCAGCCACATACAATTTTAATAGGAAAATTGCTGTAGAATAGAATACAATGAAATTCCAAAAAGTAATAACTGTGCTACACACAAATGTCCGTGAGTTTAAGAACAAGATTTAGATATAAATAATTTAAAATACATTTGTTCTCAAAAATTATTATCCTAGTTTCATTAAAATTTCAGTTGACAGTATTCAACTTGTCAGTTCTTACTATAAATTTTAATTAACCACACTAGTTCGGGATCATTTTTAATAAAGCACCTAAGATTTTTTCTTTTTATCTTGCCTGAATCATGATCGGTTTTTATAGTTAATTATCAAATCATATTTTCTCTATATACACAATTATTTGAATATTTTAATATGCCTCTTACATGTAATTGTGATTTGTCAGTAGGTATATACAAGAACATTTTAAATATTTAAACTTTAATTATTTTAAGCAATTTCTCTAATTATTACCCTTTGTATAAAATATAATTCAGTGGAATCAAATATTGAATAACGTGTGCCATTTCTTTATGGTAAAAGTGTATTAGACGAATTCTAGTCAGTTTATTTGTTTTTATTATTATTATCTGCACATAAATGTGATATTTATAAACATAAAATTATATGTTAAAGCGCATCTTACTCCAGGAAATTTGTTAAGGCCCATGGCCATATAGACCATGGCTATTAATGTTTCTTTTTTTTAGCTGTTGAAAAACTTAACATATTCAATTCAGAATTTTTTTTTCCTTTTTTTTAATTTGTACCATGATAAAAACTCAGCATTAGTATATTATTTTTTTTAAATATTAGGAGGAGAGGTTTGATGTGTTTCTATTTATGTGTTCATATTTATTTTTGAGTGTAATGCATGACATGTTACTTTTTTATGATCTTGATATAGTTTAATGCAGTTAGTCAGCCAGCCACTTCACAACTGTTTATTTTGGTTTTTAAATTTCATATTTAAAAAAAAAAATCAATATTATTTCTTTAATTAACCTTAACAAAATCACAAATATTTTAAGTTAATGAACCTACTTAAGTATTTATATCAAGAATTTTTAGAATAAGCACAAAATAATTAATCTTTAATATTTAGACTAAGAATAAAATTCCTGTTTTTGAAGGACATATTTTGATAATAAAAGTGTAAAAGATTAATAAAAAATTAAAGACTATTAACTGATAGATTATGAATATAACATGTTAAATTGTCTTACAGAAAAAATAGATTTTATATGCATATAAAATATTGAAATTATTTTATATTTCCTTAGTTCCCTTTATGTAAATTATAGAATTAATTAATTTTATAGCGTTGTTTTTTTATTCCTCTATTGAATCAACATTTAATAAAAAAGCATGGTATATTTTCATTTCTGGTGGGATGCCAGAAAGCAGTAATTCCTCTCGAGCTAGATACTTCAAAAAAACTATGTCTCTTTATGATGAGTCAAAATGCGTACTACCCATTCTAGAAAGATTAATTTAAGAGAAAAAAATAACTATCTGGCCTTGTTCCTTTGCAAACTCTGGAGCTTTCTTGTTCATTGAACAATACACACTGAATTATCCCTTTTTCTATCTAACTCAGAATTTGTAAAATATTTGCATTAACCTAATTTTTATTGTATTTTTCGGTTTTAATTTACAGTGAAAAAAGTTTTTGTTCACAGCTAGTATTCAGGCTTAAAGAATTTATAGCAAGATGAAATTTTGAAGTTTAAAGCTGGACTGTTTATAATATGATTTAACAAATAAAATATATGATCCTCAGTAAACCAGGTTCCTGGGTATAAAATATGGACTGGTAACATGCTCCCGATGAGTCCACACCAGACGTTGATTTTCCACCGGTTCTGCCTATCGACACTCCGGGTTCATCTAGGGTTTTCAACCGCCCAATGATGTGCATGATGACGATCTGAGATATGATTCAGTCATTATCTCTTAATCCTTAATCTTATTAACTCTATTCTTTCTCCACAGGACAAATCATGTCAACAGGCATAAGAAACATGTTTTGTGATCTGAAGTTTTGGCAACTCTTCTGTCTAAATCCCTTTTATTTATTTTCTTTTTTAGTTAACTTAGTTTAGTTACTGAAGGGGATCGTTTTGTTTAATGCTGAACACATTCTCCTAAGCTGAATTACCTCTCCACAACTCAAATACTACTTGAATACATTAAAGTGCCTTTTTTGGGGAATTTCAGATGAGGAATACATGCATATAAAAATTTATCTTTACAGAGAACCACTTGATGCATCGAAAGCCCGTTAGCACGGTTCTTCCTTTTTATATATATATATATATATATATATATATATATATATATATATATATATATAGGGGAAGGTGTTGTACCTTTGACCATTTTGCACAATTTAATTTTTTTTAGCTTGAATATTAAGGCTAAATTCATTTTTTTTTTATTTCATTGTAATTAGCATTCTATGGCTTATCATATTTAATTTTTTCAAGGTTCTAGCTTTACATTTAGTATTTTTAATTAATTTTTTTAAAAATAATCTTACAGTGGTCAAAGGTACAACATGTAGTTGTACCTTTGACCATGGGGTGATGTACCACTGACCACGTAAAAACTACACTGCAGTACAGAAAAAAAAATGTATTCAGTAATATTGTAATTAATTGTAAGTTTAATAAATACAGTATAAGGATGTCAGCATAATAAAAAAGCTATTATTGATATTAAGTTATGCTTAGTATACTGAAAAATCAGGTTCAATCGATAAACGTTTTAACTGTCAAGCAGATCCACTAGCAATGGTAGGGTCCGGAGTTTAGCCACAATGTCTTCAACATCAATATCAAACAAATTTTCATCTTCTCTCGTAAACATGTCACTTCTGTTTTTAGCGCGGTTCCTCCCTCCCCCATAGGGAGGAACCCCGCTTATAAGGTTGATCTCATGACGCAATCCAGAAGTGCCTACTAGAAAATTTTGCGTTTCAGAACCCCTAGAAACCAAAAATGATGGTGGTTCAAATTTGTATATATATATATAGAATGGTCCGATTTTGATGAAATTTGGTGCAAAAATCTTTCGTCTAATTTGAAAGGTCAAGTTCGTTAACCAGCAGAATCCTTCTCCTGGAAGATGGCGTTTGGGGCGAAATTTGCGCAAAAAAAAAAAAAATCGTAAAGCTTACGTTTTGGAGTTCATAAGCTTGTAAGTACTCGTTTTATTGGCTTCTTGGGCTAGGAAAACGAATGAAACCATTTTCAAGGCGAGAGCTTTAACAGTTTTCGAGAAAATTGGAAAAATAGTTTTTGAATACCGTTTTTGGTTTGGGTACTTAGAATCATGAGATTCAGTTGAAACATTTTCTGCATGTTCTAATTTCATTAAAACTAATATGTTGAAATTTTTGTTACGTTTGGAGTTAAGGAAGGGTTAGAATAAAATATTTTATTAACAGACATAAAAAGTTTTGGTAACTTTGTATACTTTCCTTAATATCTCGAAAAAGGTTGAGAATCTTGGTAAAAGGAAGCTTACCATTAGAAAGCTTACTAAATGCTCTACAAAAATGGTTTGATGAAAGTTTTGATTAGGCGATGTCAATCGGAGAAATAAGTGCTTAAAACATTAAAGTAATTGATTTCGTTTATTAGAACGGTTCTTTTTGTTTTATTCCTTGTTATTTTTTAATTGCTTATAGTCGGATAATGTATTTGACAATAAAACGGATTAAGTAAAATAAGAAGATCAATTTATTGTTAAAAATGTAGCGTTCAAAGAGAGAGATCCCAAGGCTTTCCAAATGCCTCTGAGCGGAGGCCTTTCTGACCGACTTATGGGCTAGCCGACCAATACAGGTAAGATCGTAAATCAAGACCTTTCAAGACTGGTGGAACCAAAATAATAACTGATTCTATTTTAATCTTTCCAAATTAGACTAGGGATAAGAACGGAACCGCGCTAAGATGATGCAGTTCCTGTGAGTCGGACTTTTTTTTTTACCTTTAATAATAAGTTTTTCAGCAATATTTGTCAGGACACGAGGTTTCCCTGTAGGCCGGCTCCTATTTGACATTTTCCTTGCCTGCGCTTTTGGATGAGGCCTTACAACTTGAGGAGTAACGATAAGGGGCGATAGGTTGGAACTGCTACACTGAGGATTGATAAAGTCACTTTGAACTTATTTCATTTATAATTTTTTTTAATTCTTTGAACTATTGAAGCAACCAATATTAATTATTTTCAACAAGTTGTAGCTGAAAAACAAAATAGTTGAATTATGAAAAAATTACTCAGATGTGTTGTACCTTTGACCTGGTCAAAGGAACAACTAGTCGTGGTCAGTGGTACAATACCCTGGTAGTACAAATTAAAAAGCATGCTACAAATTTTAGGATTAAGATAAATTAATTTCAGAGGCTTCACCATATTTCTTATTGCAATAGCTACTTTGTCAAATGATTTCCATTTAAAAAGACATAATACAAAAAATATTATGAGGCAAAACGTCATCAGTAAATAACTTAGATTTTTATGACAAATGTGGATACGTATTTTTTGCAAGAATCCTCTTTGACTTGAATAACCAAAAGTAGGTTACACAAGCCCTCTAGTGAAGGAGCTAAACACTAATTACACCAAAATTTAAGGTACAATATGTTCAGAGATACAACACCTTCCCCTATATATATATATATATATATATATATATATATATATATATATATATATATATAATATATAAAATTCTTGTGTCACAGTGTTTGTGGCCGAACTCCTCCGAAATGGCTTTGCCAATTTTTATGAAATTTTGTGTGTATACTCGGTAGGTCTGAGAATAGGCCGTAAACTATTTTTCATATCCCTAAGTGATGAGGGTGGTCCACCCAAACTGTTTTTTTTTTATACATTTTTTTTAAACAAAATTTGTTTTCTTTTTACTTTTTTATGCTTTGGCATTATAAAATACATACGACCCTAAATTTTCACTATTCTATCACCAATCCTCATTTTTTAATAGATATTAGTACTTTTATAATTTTTAACCCTTCAAGGTCTATAACTGATCTATTATCACTCGATCATTTATTCCCAGGCGTCTACCGGTGTCACTTCTCATCCAGTAAACAAACATTCTCTAGAGGCGTTGAACAGGACATCGAAGGACATAAAAAACAATGACAAACTATTTGGCGGCACTCTGTTACTCCTTTTAGGTGGTTTCAGACTAACACTTCCCGTCATTCTACATTCACCGTACGCTGATGACATCAAAGCTTGCTTAAAATCATCGCTGTGGCGTAATGTTGAGAAATTACAACTAAAAGTAAATATGCGTAATCGAATACTTCAAGATCCATCCGCTGAAACATTCTCAAAACAGTTGTTAGATATCGGCGATGGAAAAGTTTGTGTACACGAGAATACTGGATGCATAAAATTACCGACTGATTTCTGCACTGATCATTAATTAGCAAAATAATCTCATTGACCAGATATTTCTCGAAGTACACACACAATACATGAATCATGAGTGGCTGACACAAAGAGCAATTTTGGCAGCAAAAAAATGAGGACGTCGACGATTTGACTATCAAGATACAAGAGTTCTTGCCAGGGGACTTGGTGACATAAAAATCTTTCGATAGAGTTTGCGATGCCAACGAAGCTGTAAATTATTGAACCGTGTTTTTGAACTCATTGGATTTGCCAGGGATGCTTCCACACCATTTACTACTCAAGGTTGGATCTCCTGTTATTTTGCTTACTAATTTAAATCCACAACGAATGTGCAATGGTACCCGATAGGTGATTACAAAAATTAATAAAAAAACGTTGTCGAAGCAGGAATTTTGAATGGCAAGCTTTAAGGCGAAAATTTATTGCTACCAAGAATCGCAATTATTCCCACAGACGTGCCAATTGCATTTAAACGCATACAATTTCCAATTAGATTGGCATGCGCAATGACAATCAATAAGTCGCAAGGCAAAGCGATGTCTGTTTGTGGCTTAGATTTGGGCACACCGTGTTTTTCACATGGAGAATTATACGTGGCATGTTCTCGCGTGGGTAAGCCATCCAGTTTGTTTGTGTTGTCCAAAGATGGAGTAACCAAAAACATCCTGCACTCCAATGCACTAAGAAATTGATTTGTTTTTATTTTCTGTCTATTGTCATAATTCGTGATGGACATATAATTTTAAATATATGAATCAAAGTAATAAAGTAAAATAAGATATAAAAATGTATGTTTGGTGTTTTGTTATTTTTATAGGCTGTCATCGTTTACAGCGCTCTATTCCTCTTTCAGTCATAGAACATATCCCCACACAGTTACAATAAGTTAGTTATTTTTTATTTTACTACCAAAATATTAGAAATAATTTATAAGGTAAATTTTTTTTATAGTCATAATTAGTGATAGATATAATTTCAAATACATTAGTTAAGATATTAAGGTAGAATGAATTAAAGAATGGATGTTCAGAATTTTGCTATGTTTATAGGACATCGTTCACAGCGCTCTATTCTGCTTTTAGTCATAGACCACATCCCCACATACTTACAATAAGATAGTTAATTTTTATTTGACTACCAAAATGAGCACTAGAAATAATTTAAAGGCAAAACAACGTTTGCCGGGTCAGCTATATATATATATATATATATATATATATATATATATATATATATATATGTATGTATGTATGTGTGTGTGTCTGTTCGCGCTCCTGGCGGCTCAAAAATGGTCCGATTTTCATGAAATTTGGTTCAAAAATCTTTCGTCTAATTTTAAAGGTCAAGTTCCTTAACCTGCAGATTCCGTGCACCGGAAAATGACTTTTGAAGCGAAATTCGCGCAAAAAAAATCGGAACGCTTACGTTTTCGAGTTCATGTGCATGCTAGTACGTATGTTTCTTAACGTAGAAAAACGAATGAAACCATTTTCAAAGCGAATTCTGTAACCGTTTGCGAGAAAGATTGAAACACCTACTTTTCTTAACTAATGTTCAGTTTGGGTATTCATGAACGATTAATTCTGTTGAAACTTGTTCCAGATAGTTGTTGATATTCATCTAACCTAAGATAGGTAAATTTTGGTTCCATTTGGAGTTAAAGAAGTACTAGAAATAACATATTTCATTAATAGGCATGAAAGGTTTTGGAATTGATTTTCGTATTTTTTCTAAAATATCTCGAAAACTGTTGCGAAATTGTGGAAAGTGAAATGTGACCATTCGAAAGCTTACTAAATTCCTATAAAAACGGTTCAGATGTAATTTTCGATAGGGTGACGTCAATCCGTGATATAAGTGCTTAAAACTTCAGAATTGTTTTTTTTTTTTTATGTATATATTTATTTGTCAATTACACAATACATAGAGTATTTTTTATAATTCTTTTGTTCATGAACTAAAGTCATGAGATATCGATAGGGAAAAAAAAGCCCATTGGCCAAAACCTATTAGCATGAATCAGAATTGTTAGTTTTGTTCTTTTCAACGGGGGTTGTCACAGTTTACCTAACGTTTTAATTATTAGATATTGTTTTTTTTTTAATTGCATTTAAAAGTAAACTTAGTAATTTAATAAAATAAGGTATGGAAATGAGAAACGTACTGGTAATAGTGTAACCACCAATATATATATATATATATATATATATATATATATATATATATATATATATATATATATATATTACCCACGGGTATTTTCCTTTCAGAGGAATCATTGCCAAAAACTCTTCCTTAGCCGACATTTCATTGAATATCATCTGAGTAAAGGGTACTTACTACGTACTAGTTGCACCGATCTGGATAAGTGGGTCCCGTTCAATGATCCGGATCATAAAATAAGAACTCAAATCCATCAATCTCCATCATCAGCGCACGCGCATAACTCATTACTAGGAACCGGATTTTTAGGATAAAATAAGCACCCAATTAGGTTTTTCCAACAGGCATAATAGGCTCAAAAAATAGGTATTTTTAGGTTTTTATTTAAAAATACATTTTTAGTTTTTTTTAGGTGATAAAAATGTTTTGAATAGGTTCAAAAAATAGTTCTTTTCAGGTTTTTATTTAAAAAGCCATTTTTAGGAGATACAAAAGTTTCAATAGGTTCGAAAAATAAGTTCAAACTATTATAATTTATCATTAATAATTTTGAATAATTTATAATTGATAAATTAATATTTATATAAGTAGTGACATAAAAATAAACGACAAATAACATTATTTTATAGAATAGTATATTGAGAAGGGGGGAAATATGAGAAAATAAAAATAAAACGGAAATATGAGCTATTATTTAAAAAAAAGAACAAGCAGTCCAAATATTCAACAAAATATTTATTTAAAAAACAAAGTGAATGAAATTTATTTAAATAAAATACATTTTAGAAATAAAGCAATGTTTAAAATAAAAGAAAGAAAAAAATCAGAAAGAATTTCTCTACATACAGAAAGATACTTAACTATTTTAAAAAACAATTGGAAAATCTTAAAAGGGAAAATATGAAACTTAAATACGTATTACCCCTTAATACAGTAAACTCCCATAAAGGTGCGCAGATTTTCGACGGTGAAATTCTTCCTATTGTCCTAGAGAACTGTCTTAAAAGCGGAGAAAGATGCGTCCGTTTACGTCACAAGACTTCATAGGGGAGTATTTCATCGCAACTTTTAGCTCCTGTGTGGACGATTCCAAATTTCCAGCGAGCTTGGAAGATCTGAGAAATGTGCTCTTATGAATGCGAGTGCACCACGAATCTCGTTGCTCTAGAAGACCATCGAAGCCTTAGAAATGGCAGCTGCTTCATTAATATCCAAAGTGTCAACAACTGTTTTTATTATTTCCCCAGCGTGTTCTTATTTATTTATTTATTTTTACGGCGCATCTACATCTAAGTCATTAGCGCCGACATCCAGGGGGCAGCGAGGAATTTTTTCAGCGAGCCCTGAGATGAGAAAATTCCTGCCGGAGGGGGGAATCGAACCCACCATCTCCCGCTTATGAATCCAAGGCGCTAGCCCCCCAGCGTGTTAAAATGGGTTCTGCTGGGAGCGCACTCCCAAATGTAAAATTTCCCTGAACGTCTGGACCCAGGAAGATGCTTTTAAGAAAATTTGTTTGATCGAGGAAATGAGTTTATTGAATTGTATTTTCTATTTCAAAGATTAGGTATGCCTAGGTCATTCATCGTTATTTAGGTGATTTTAGGTGATATCATCGTGATTAGGTTTTAGCGCGGTTCCTCCCTCCCTTCATAAGGGAGGAACCCGCTTATAAGGTTGATCTCATGAAACAATCCGGAAGTGCCGACTAGAAAATTTTGCGTTTCAGAACCCCTGGAGACCGAAAATAACGGTGGTTCAAATTTTTATATATATATATATATATATATATATATATATATATATATATATATATATATATAAATACAAGGGCTGACAAGGGTAACGCTACAGTCATCCTGAGTCGAAAAGAATACGATGATAAAATGCAAATCCTTTTAGACCCGAAGAGTTACGACTGTGGGATAAAGAACCCTACTCGCATCACGGAAAATAATATCCTCAAAATCTTGAAGAGTGGTGGTATTGAAAAGAAATTTCTGAACGAGATGACTCCTGATGATTCAAGGATCCCCCGTATCTATGGAGTCCCCAAGATCCACAAAGAAGGTGTCCCATTGAGGCCTATCGTATCCATGATTGGAGCTCCCACCTATCGAACCAGTAAGGTCTTGCCAAGGCTATTAAAACCCACGGTTGGAAACTCTTTTTCAGCTGTAAAGAACTCATGCCACCAAGTGGAGATCCTTAACAAAGTCAAAATAGAGGAAGGTGATGTCTTGGTGAGCTTTGATGTTGAGGCCTTATTCACGAATCTACCAGTTACGGACTCACTTGCCATTATCCGTGAAAAGAGTCTGCTCCAAGGTAAGATGATGAAGCTCGCAGAGATATGCCTCTCGTCTTGTTTTTTCCAATATAAAGATGTTATCTACAAACAAAAGGATGGAGTGGCGATGGGGAGTCCTCTATCACCAGTGGTGGACCAGACATCTTTATGGAGGAATTTGAGAAGCAAGCGATAAATACGGCAACTCTCAAGCCAAAATTGTGGCTCAGATACGTAGACGACGTATTAGTAGTCTGGCAGCATGGTCCTGAAGAATTAAAAAAGTTCCTAAGCTTTCTGAATGCTTCCCACCCATCAATCAATTTTACAATGGAAGAAGAGAAGGATGGAAAGCTTCCATTTTTGGATCTTCTGATCATCAAGGAACCAGGCGGCGGATTGGGACATACAGTCTACAGGAAACCTACTGCTACCGGACGATATCTGCATGCTGGATCCCACCACCACCCAGCGCAGAAGAGAGGAGTTGTGCAGACTCTGACTCACAGGGCTTTCGAATTATGTAGCAACGAAGCCTACCTAGATAAAGAACTCGCTTTCCTCAAGAACGACCTATGCAACAAGTGAACGGCTATACAACAAGGGAAGTAGATAGAGCAGTCAGTCGTATTAAAAAGAAAAAGTCCGACTCACAGGAACTGCCTCATCTTAGCGCGGTTCCGTTCTTATCCCTAGTCTAATTTCGAAAGATTAAAATAGAAGCAGTTATTATTTTGTTGAGAGGAGATCGTTGACCGTTGATGATGCAAGGTAGGGATTGTCCGGGTTAGGTCACTGCTACTTAATAATACATACCCCATATGTGTATGTATGTGGGCATATATATGTACATATGTGTGCGTGTATATGTGTATGTGTATATGCATATATATATATAAATATATATATATATATTATATATGTATATATATATATATATATATATATATATATATATATGTTCGGTATATTTACATAGATATGTGCATATATTAGTGTTAAATATGTCCTACTTGTATTTACAGCCCTGATGAAGGCTTGAAGTTCAAGCCGAAACGTCGGCACAATAAAACCATTTTTACGATAAAATGTAGTTTTATTAAGTAGCAGTGACCGAACCCTGACAGTTATATTTTGGTTCCACCAGTCTTGAAAGGTAGGATTTACAATTTTACCTGGAAGGGTCGGCAACACTAGAAACCGTCCCGCTAGTTACAAGGTCTTGGAATCTTGGAACTCTATATTTCTAACAATAAATTGTTTTTGTTATTTTACTTAACCTGTTTTATTTTCGAATACATTATCCAACTATAAGCAATTAAAAAATAACAAGGAATAAAATACAGACAAAAAGAACACTTCGAATAAGCGAAATCAATTACTTTAAAGCTTTAAGCTCTTATTTCTCCGATTGACATCGCCTAATCAAAACTTTCATTAGAACCTTTTATGTAGAGCATTTAATAAGCTTTCTAATGGTATTCTTCCGTTTACCAAAATTCTCAACAGTTTTCGAGATATTAATGAAAGTTCCCAAAATTTATATTATTTCTAGCAACAGAAAATTGGCCTCATTTTTCATATCCTGTTTTACACACAAAATTTTCGCAACATAAGAAATTACAAAAATAAAAAGCAATAAAAAACGAAGGGAAAGAGACAAAAATTACAACAAGAACGACAAAAACCCGTTCATAAGAACAAAACAGACGTATTTGAAGTTTTAAGTACTTATTTCTCCGATTGACATAACCTAATCAAAAATAGTTTTAGAATCTTTTTTGTAGAGAATTTAGTAAGCTTTCAAATAATTTCAATCCACTTACCACGATTTCCCAACCGTGTTCGAGATATTAATGAAAGTATACGAACTTCCCAAAACTTTTCATGTCTGTTCATAAAATATTTTATTCTAAACCTTCCTTAACTCCAAACGTAACAAAACTTTCAACATATTAGTTTTAATGAAAGTAGAACATGCAGATAAAGTTTCAACTGAATCCCGTAATTCTAAGTACCCAAACCAAAAACGGTATTCAAAAACTATTTTTCCAATTTTCTCGAAAACGGTTAAAGCGATCGCCTTCAAAATGGTTTCATTCGTTTTCCTAGCCCAGGAATCATATAAAACGAGTACTTACAAGCTTATGAACTCAAAAACGTAAGCGTTACGATTTTTTTTTGCGCGAATTTCGCCCCAAACTTCCAGTAGGCGGATTTTGCTGGTTAACGAACTTGACCTTTCAAATTGGACGAAGGATTTTTGTACCAAATTTCATCAAAATCGGACCATTCGTCTTCTATCTAGAGAGCGAACAGACAAATATATATATATATATATATATATATATATATATATATATATATATATATATAAATATATACATATATATATATATATATATATATATACAAATTTGAACCACCGTTATTTTCGGTCTCTAGGGGTTCTGAAACGCGAAATTTTCTAGTAGGCACTTCCGGATTGTTTCATTGTATCAACCCTATAAGCGGGGTTCCTCCCTCTGGGGGAGGGAGGAACCGCGCTAAAAACAAAAAGAAATTGTTGAGACACAAAAAGAAGACAGAGTATCGCTGCCATACGTCCGAGGGATAAGTGAGAAGATAGGCAGACTGTTCATAAGTAGAGGAGTAGACGTCGCTTTTCGACCTTTGGATAAAATAGGCGACTGGCTAGGATCGGCAAAAGATAAACAGAGGCTGCAAGACAAAGGCGTTTATCTTCTCCCTTGCGACTGTGGGACAGTCTACGTAGGACAGACGGGGAAGAAAGTAGCCACTAGAATAGGCCAACATTGCGCTGACTACCGCCTGAGACGCACAAAAACGTCTGCCGTTGCAAGACATGGTGAAGAATGTCCCGGGCAAATGCTTTTTAACGAAGCCAGAGTCCTAGCCAAAGAAGACAATCGTCAAAGAAGGCTAGTAAGAGAGGCAGTCGAAATTCAAGCAACCTAAGACTCTGAACAGAGATGAAGGTGTCATTCTACATCCTACATGGAAACCCGTTCTCAGAACTATTGAAGGAAGATCGGGTGGGAAAATACAAGCAAGCGCAAAGAAGCAAGACGTTGAACAGTCTCAAAGCAGTCCCATCGGCTCTACTCTATGTCAACAGGCCTCGGTACAACAATGCACATCTGAAACTTGCCATATGGCAATATGATCAATCGAATATATAGGTTATTATAAAATAACAAGTATACAAAAAATTTAAAGACATGGACCGTCTGAAGAAGCAGAATGTAATTTCTGCGGAATATTTCGCAAATAAATCGACCGCTGGAGAATGCCGTTTTAACACAAATAATTCTCCATAGCGAAGAAACCTTAAAAATAATATATATATATATATATATATATATATATATATATATATATATATATATATATGTACGAGTATATTATATTTATATATATATATATTTGTCTGTTCGCGGTTTTCCGGCCCCCCTAATGGTCCGATTTTGATGAAATTTGGTACAAAAATCTGTCGTCCAATTTGAAAGGTCAAGTTCGTTAACCAGCAGAATCCGCCCACTGGAAGATGGCGTTTGGGGCGAAATTCGCGCAAAAAAATCGTAACGCTTACGTTTTTCAGTTCATATGCTTGTATGTAATCGTTTTATAGGCTTCTTGGGCTAGTAAAACGAATGAAACCATTTTTAAGGCGACAGCTTTAACCGTTTCCGAGAAAATCGGAAAAAATAGTCGTTAAATCAAGTTCTTGGTTTGATTACTTAGAATCATGGGATTCGGTTAAAGTATTTTCTGCATGTTTAAAATTCATAGATACAAAGATGTGTAAATTGTGGTTACGTTTGGAGTTAAGGAAGAATTCGAATAAAATATTTTATTATGAGACATGAAAAGTTTTGGGAACCGCATATTTTCCTTAATATCTCGAAAACAGTTGGGAAATCGTGGTAAGTGAAGCGGGTGATTACCTTTCAAAGGCTTACTAAATTCTCTATAATTAATATTCTGAAAAGATTTTCGATTAGTCGATGTCAATCGGAGAAAACGGTGTTTAAAACTTTGAATGTGTTTGTTTTGTTCTTTAGAACGGGTTTTCGAAGTTGTTTAGCTCACTTTTTAATTGTTTGTTTTAAATTGTATTTATTTTTAGAAACATTTATAAATTAGAAACATTTTGATAGTTTTGAATACATTGAACAATGAATGGCTAGCGCCTTGGATTCATAAGCGGGAGATGGTTGGTTCGATTCCTAACCTCCGGCAGGAATTTTATCATCCCACGGCTCGCTGGTAAAATTCCTGGCTGCACCCTGGATGTCGGCGCTAATGACCTAGATGTAGATGCGCCGTAAAAACAAAACAAAAAAAAAACAAAAAAAAAAAAACAATGAAATAAGAATTTCATGTCTGCAGCAGTGGAGCCTGGCCAAGCCAGCTTTAGGGTGTTCCAGGTAAAAGGGTACGCTGGCCCTTTGTCACCAGCCATAAATCATTTCAAGGAAGATCGGACCAAAAGAATGAGTGTTTCTATTTCATTCTTTCCAAATGACACTAGGAATAAGAACGGACCCGCGCTAAGATGATGCAGTTCCTGCGAGTCGGAGTTTTTTTAGGTTCTTTCCAATTTGCATGAATGATACTACAAGACGCGAATCATATAAAAAAACGATCATTATCATGTTTAGAAGAAATGAAAAAAAAATAGGTGAAAATCTAAGAATCCGGTCCCTACTCATTACCATTTCTATTGGTTCATTTATATTTATATTTCTATTCATTATTTATTGGTAATGGGCAATTCCATTGGCTGTTCTTTCTTCCGTTCTAGTCATCGTTTTTTGTTCACTTACTGTTAGATTTATGTTTTTTAAGAAGTTATATTTACTGTTTCTTGTTTCACTTTTGAGTGTTGTAGTGTTCTTTGTGCTGTTCTTTCTGCTAGGAAAATGAGTTTTGGTGATTTACAAACGACTGAAAAAGATGCCATTGCATTTTTGCGGGAACGAAAAACCAGTGATCCGTATTACCAACGAGTTGGATTAACTAGAATTTTATAACCTTGAGCGAGCGGAAACGCACAGCAATTAACAAAAGTGCTAATGTTATATAAGCTAGGAAACCAGTAGCACGCTCGCTAAAGGTTATTTCGAAACTCTAGTCAATCCTACTCGTTAATAATATTATTGAATGGTCTTTCCGTCGCCATATTGCCAAAACTTCAATTGAGGTCTGATTTCATGATTCGGATCCCTGAACGAGATCCACTTCTCGAAATCGGTGCAACTAGTACGTAAGTACCGAGTAAAAATACACAGCCTGGCAGTGTATTTCATATCGGTGTATCATGGGTGTATATAAGGGGGGGGGGGGGCTGCAGCCCCCCCCCCGAAATTTTGATTTGATCGGTAACAATTTCATAAAACCCTTAAAAATAAATTAAATAAGATCATTTAGTTCATAAAACATATTCTATTTTGGGAGTAATAGCGTTTAAGTTGGCTAAAACTCTTCCAAGATCTAAATTGTTAGTATTCCATACACCGGAAATTATCTCAGCCTCCCCCCCCCCCCGAAATTGTCCCAGCCACCTCCGAAATTATTTTCTATATACGCCCATGCGGTGTATTCGTAGAACTATAAAGAAAAATATGTAGGTACATACCATGTTATCATGTTTTTGTTTTTTGGCATGTACTGACACTCCTTGTGACAGTCGGGCGAAATAACTGCTGTTCTTCAATAGCACAAGTGATCTACTTTTATTATCTCGAAATGAAGGCCTCCCGCTTAAATAAATGCTTCCTGCACAACCGTTCCATCTTCAAATGGTTTCTTCTGTTTTGCAAATATACATCAGATATTTGAAATGACTGTTGTTTCCTAACAGTGAATTAGCGTTTGTTTGTGAAGAAGCTCTGCTTATGTTACTGAGAAAAAATGGGTCTTTTACAATTAGATGGCGATGTTCCTGACAAGGAAAACGTGATTGGTTTCTTACTCACAAAAATAATAGAATTCTATCAATTTTAGCGAGTTGGATTGACTAGAGTCGTTGCACCTTTTAATTGTTTAGCTGGTGAACATGTCTTGTTATTTTTTCAAATGATTTATCACAATTCACCTTTTCATAGTTTCATGAGCCATTTCACGATGACTCACTAAGTTCCCACGCTTATGTAACTAGAGCACGGAAAATGAGACAAATACACACATCCTTTATCATACGAGAGAAACATTATTCCACAAAGTCGTTAATAATACGTTTTACTTTTCTTCCCGCACTCATTTTGTACTATTTATTTAAAAAAGTACAAAGTTTTTGTATCGACGTATCGCATCTAAGTTAAAACTCTGACTTGGGGGGGGGGGGGCTTTTTTCGAAGACCACATCCAGTTACTTTTGAAGTAGCAGTAGTGATTTTAACAGCAATTTAGCGCATGCGCTTAACTCCATTGCATTTCTATTGGAGGATTCCTATGATCAATTCTATTGGTTCTTGTTGGGAGTAACCTTCAACAGTGAATTAGCGTTTGTTTGTGAAAAAGCTCTGCTCATGTTTGTGAGAAAAAAATGGGTCTTTTACAATTAGTTCGCGATGTTCCTGACAAGGAAAACGCGATTGGTTTCATACTCGCAAAAATAATAAAATTCGATTGTCGAGTCGGATTGACTAGCGACAATTAATAGAATTCTATTAATTTTAGCATTCTGTTAATTTAAGCGGAGGCCCAATAGCCGTGAGCGTTAAGGCGTGAGCACTTATCACTCCGTGCCAAAAGGTCGTGGGTTCGATTCCCATTAGGGGCGGTGGCTTTTCTTTCGATAAAAGAAAAGGCATCAGCCCTATCCTGGCTAGAAAAGGATGGTAACCTGTAGATAAGCCGTCCCAAAATTCGTATTTAATAATAATGGACGTTAAAATTTGAATAAATAAATATTAATTTTAGCAAGTTGGATTGACTAGAGTTGCGATATCTTTTTGAGCTAGCGTAAACACATAGCAAGTACGCCCATAATGCTAAATAAATGTAAAATATCCGAAAAAGGATAGAAAAAAAGGAAGAAAATATGTGTGTTTACAAATATCATTGTGTATGCCGTCCTTCATAATCGGGAAAACATTTAACATTAATGCTTGATAACTTTTTAGCAATGACTATTGATTTCGATCATATTAACCTTTTTAATAATAAATATTGCTTGCCATTATCTAATATTGTTTATAACCGTATAAACGAGTCAAGTAGTAATAGATAACCAGCAAAGAACCTGTAAGCTAATCAGTAACCTTATCAGCGATTGGGAGTAACTGTTAAAAATCACTACTGCTATTTCAAAAGTAACGGGATGTGGTTCTCGAAAAATTGTACTTGTGTTCTTCCAGGCGAAACATTTATATCGGCGCGAACGAAGTCTGGAAGTTTCCCGCCAAACACGCCACCCAATGTTTCTGAAAAAATAGGATGGAATCGAAAACTACCTCTATTGTAAATTTCCCCGCTACGGAATAATTGAATCTGCGCACTGGGAGCGCGAAAGAAAATGGTGCCAGTAACCGACTAGAAGGGGTCGGTTAAAAAGGTGTGGTTGTAGTGGGAGGAGCTGGATACATTGTATCAAACCTGCGCGACAAGCTCCACGCCCCTCCTTATCCAATAGAGGAACCGCGCCAAGTACTGGCTAGCTGTCAGCAGGAGTCGCGCCAGTCAACCATTCCACATCTGCCATATTTTATTTTGGCTCATTTTCCCGTAATTCTGAGCAATTAGTGCCCCAACACCGATTTTCGTAACTTCTTGGGTCTGAACTATCTACTTTGAAGTATCTGTCGTGATTTTAAACAGCGATTTTAGTACTTACGTTTTAGCTTACAGGTTCGCAGCTAGACACCGTATTCTACAAATATAGTAATCAAAAGTTAATATAGTACGGAAAAGTATTTAAAATCACTCCAATCATTACTAAAAGTTCCTTTTTTTTTTTACTACTTTAGGGTCTTTTTGCGAAGACCACATCCAGTTACTTTCGAAGTAGCAGTAGTGATTTATAACAGTTACTCGTACTCGCTGATAAGCTTACTGATTAGCTTATAGGTTCTTTGCTGGTTATCTATTACTACTTGACTCGTTATAATCCATATTAGATAATGGCAAGCATAATTTATTCATAAAAAGGTTAATATGATAAAAAACCAATTCTCTCAACTACGAAAAAAGTTATTAACCATTAAAGTTAACTGTTTTGCAGGTTATGAAGGATAACATAAACAATGATATTTGTAAACAGACATATTTTATTCCTTTTCTCTCTCTCTCTTTTTGGATATTTTACATTTATTCAGCATTATGGGGCACACGTGCTATGCGTTTCCCCTCGCTACGCTCGCTCAAAAAGATATCAAAACTCTAGTTACTCCAACTCGCTAAAATTAATAGAATTCTATTAATTTTAGCGACTCTAGTCTATCCAACTCGCTAAAATTAATAGAATTCTATTAATTTTTCCGAGTAAGAAACCAATCGTTTTCTCTTTGTCGGGAACATCGCGAACTAATTGTAAAAGACCAATTTGTTCTCACTAACATAAGCAGAGCTTTTTCATAAACAAAAGCTTATTCACTGTTCAAGGTTACTTTACTCTCAGCAAGAACCAATAAAATTGCTCATCGGAATCCTCCAATAGGACGGCCTATGTGAATTTTAGGGGCCTCGTCACCGATTTTTTTGTCGAGTAGTTCTATAACATATTTATATTTATTCCGCATTATGGACATACGTGCTATGCGTGACCGCACGCAACGCTCGCTAAAGAAGTTATCAAAACTCTAGTCAATCCAACTCGCTAAAATTTATAGAATTCTATTAATTTTTGGAGGGCACAAAACCAATCGCTTTTTGTTTGCCAGGAACATCGCGAACAAATTGTAAAATACCCATTTTTCTCACTAACATATACAGAGCTTTTCACAAACAAACGCTAATTCACTGTTGAAGGTTACTTTACTCCCAGCAAGAACCAAAACAATTGCTCATCGGAATCCTCCAATAGGAAGGCAAAGGAGTTATGCGCATGCGCTGAATCACTGATAAAATCACTACTACTACTTTAAAAGTAACTGGAAAAAGGTCTTCGCAAAAAGACCCATTTTTCGTACACAACAGGCAGGCTCTTTGGAGGTACGCATTTATTGCACGAATCGTGATTCATGCTTCTTAAAAGTTTCGCTGGGGCTATCATTGTTTGGGAATACCTCCCTTGGGGAATACCTCCCAAACAATGATAGCCGGCTGCATATTTTGTTTGAATTTTTCATGTAGACATTTTCTTTTTATAAAAAATCTTCCAGTCAGCCGATTTGAAAACGGAAACCACTGTTGGAAAGCCCAAACAATACTGAAGGCAATAGTAATGGAGGAGTGTCCTCCATCGTAAGCGGGTAGGATCGCTAGTGTCCTTCCGTAATGACACCCACAGCGAAAGTGCTAAGAACTGAAAACAGATGGTGTTGTTCAAATGCACCTCTCTTCCCTCATTCCCTTTATGCACGCACTCCACCTCATGCAGTTTCGGGAGGCACGCAAAATGAACGTGTTTAACCACGTGCTTTCACTGTGCAGCAAATTGGGTGTGAGCTTAGATAGTGACATCTTGAAACTGAGCTCCCACTCGTCCAGCTGTATGTGTGCGACGTCAATCGCTCTCAGTCGCCCAGCTCCGCTCCGCTCTAAATCGCCCCGTTCCGCTCCTCTCTCAATCGCTGTATTTGTGTTTCTACTTTGAGGAAGGTATGTTCGTGGCTAAGGAGGCAGTGCAACAGAAGAACTTCTTCTCTCCTTCTCCTTCTTCTCTCATGCAGTAAATAAAAAAAAGAATTTGGATAACTATTATAAAATCTCTGATATGAATCATAACTTCAGATAGGTTGACATTCGTTTAGGAGGGGAATCCTCGGAACCCTACAGAATCGGAAGGAGGCTTATTTGGAACCGTGGTTCCTTGCTTTATTGTCGGTCTGGGTGGAAGTTTTGAGGGTCGTAGCCTTGAAGGGTCGAGTGAAGGAGCTAAGCTTTAACGAAGGTAGCAAAGCGAAAGGAGCAAGTGGCGCATTGAGAGAACCCAGGGTCGATACGCCTCACTCTCGACAATTATCTAAGAATGGAGGTTCAACTGTTGACTGCGTTTAGTCGAGCTTGTCATGAATGCTGGCCCTTATCCGGCGGCGCCACAAATTGTTTGCTTCAGCAAGCCACAAGTGCAGGAGCCCGCTGCCGGCCATTCAAAACGGAGACTCGAATGTAGGAAATAACGAGCTCGCCTTTCAGAGCAGGTTAACTTGGATTGATTAAGGTAGGGGAAAAAACTGAAAAAAAGGGGAAGAAGAAAAAAAAGCGAAGTACGCGTTCGAAAACACTAATAACTACATGTTGTGGAATGAGCCGTGGAGACTTTGCTCCCAGTAATGACTCTCCGTAGCGTTTAGCGCTTTTCTTTTGTAGCACCGATCGGTTTCATTAAATGCTCAGCTTTCAATCGGAAATCCTTTCTCCATTACAAACCAACATTTACCCATTCTTCAAGCAATTATAATACGCAATGTTTTATATTGATTGTGATGCGAACAGAAATATTGAGCCAACATATTGACAATGAACAGTATCGCTTTTTCATTCAGAAGACATTGCTGAGCATGGGCGTATATAGAAAATCATTTTGGGAGGGGGATGGTACCATTTCTGGGGTATAGAATACTAACAATATAGAACTTGGAATAGTTGTAGCCAACTAAAACGCTATTATACCCAAAATAAAATATTTTATGAACTAAGTGATCTTATTTAATTTATTTTTAAGGGGTTTATGAAATTTTTTACTATCTTTGAATAGAAGTCAACCACCAAACGTTGTTTGGCAAAGCTACCACTAGGAGCGCCTCTGGTATGTTATTACTTTCTATGGGTTATTTTCTTTTATTGTCTACCACTTTCTGCGCTATTATTGTAGGCTTTTATTATTGATCAAGATGAAATCTCGAAAATTTGAAGTTGTGGTGTACTTATTTGAAGTAGTGTAGTACAACGCGTACAAAACACTCTGGATGAATATTAATTAGAAAATGTATAATTTAAACTGTCACTCATTACAACTTTTGGTATTGTTTTAGATGCTTCTTCTATCCGAACATGAGCCTTCCAAAGCCGTAAGACTAGGCTATTATTGATAGGCTTGCCTGCTTGAACAAATCATTATTTAACTAAATACTGTGGTGACGTTTAAACTTTTCCCGCCAAAGAGGTCACTTTTGTTGATTCCTTCGCAACGCCCAGTCATAACATTTCTGCAGCTATAATGAAGGACAGAGTAACAGGGAATCAGATTTTGTTTATAATTTCTAAATAGGCGATGATGACAAGAGAACTCCTCCAACCGTTGGTTCCTGTCATGAACAATAATGAATATGCAGTAGTAATCAAGAGAGAGGGTGGCCTGTCCAGGGGTGTCCTCATCACTAGGCGGCGATGCCCTTCTATTATATAATGTGACAATTAAGTTTGGCTTATCCGTAGAGTGGAGGCGTCGGAGCGGACAATGAGCGGAATTCCACGGGATCAGAGCTGCAAGTGTAATTGAACGTCAGGCCAATATTGCTTCCGCTTCGAGCTCTGGTTCGCCTGGCTCAGAGAATGGGAGGATTAGCCTGGCTTAATTAGAGCAGGTGTGCTATCTCTTATCCTCCAGCTGCCCTTATCAGCTGGCGGGACACAATCTTCCTCGGATCGATAGGAAATATATGCTAAAAACTTAACTCATTGTGTTTCAGCTTGGTTGGGGGGTTTAAAGGCAGAAAACTTGTAGTTCATTATCGCTCAACTTGAAGTCACCTTTTCGATGAATACGACGGTTCTGAACTAACAAGGGAACATCCCCAAGTCTCTGGAGCCGATTTTTATGAAACGTTGTATATTTATTAAACACGTGAAAATAATCGATACGTATATTTTTATATCGGCCCGATCGCAAGTTTAAAGGGTGAAAGCACCATTCCAAAGTACACCTCAAATGATTTAACAGGGGGACTATACATTGGTGGGGTCACTACCTCTGTCCTGGTTGGAGAGTGGCTTCATTTGTAGAGTATCTCCAAAATACTGTCTTGGGATGAATGAATAATAACATTGGAATTTCGTATTTGTCAAACTAGGGCCAATATGGCCATAGCTCCACCAGCATGTACTAGGAACACGGGCCGGAGTTCCTACATCCTGGTTGGTGAGAGCGTGGTATAGCAGAGTTCCTTCGAATACCTACCCGGAGTGATTGAACTTGAACAATGGGCTTTCCTATTCGTAGAGCAATGGAGGATAGACTACGGGGCTGCTAGCTTCATCGAGGAACAGAGCCCGGAGCTTGAAATTAGTAGTTGGTAGTAGGTTTAATGAAAATGGCTCATTTGCATCTAGCTGGAATCCTGAATGCTCCTCTCCTTCCAATAATTCCACTCGATCATGGAGAACTATTCCACTACACCCTCCCCTACCAGTGAAAGCCTCTGAAACATGTCCCGTCCAGGAGTAATATAGGCTAAAGAACAGTTAACTCAGTCACCTTCCATTGTCGGAGATTGAAAATCGATCCTGAAGTCCATCATTTCCTGATCTTGGAATAGGAATAACTCCGTGCGGTTTGGTGAAATTAAAAACAACACCGGTTCCTTCTTCCTCCCATGAGGGGTGAGGTTGACCTCATGACGCAATCCGGAAGTGCATAATTCACTTTTCAAGACCCATAGATCACAGTGGTTCAAATTTGCATAGATTGTCTGTTTCCTCTTTCACAAGCTCAAAAATAGTCTGATTTAAATAACAGTTCGCACAGGAATACTTTTTCTAATTTAAAAGATCAAGTTCTTTAACCAGCAGAATTCGCCTAATGGAACACATTTTATGGGCGAAACCCGCATGAAAAGGCCCTTTCGCTGAGGGCTGGAGGCTTCCAGGTACACTTTTTATTGGTCCTCTAACGTAGGAAAACGAATGAATCCATTTTTAAGGCAACATCTGTAACTGTTATCGAGAGAAGGAATCTTTTTAAGGAGATCGTTAAATTAGACGAGAATTATACAGCCTTGAAATTGATGATAATTAATGAACCGGATCTAAGAACAGATTCTGATCGCCTTTCTGAATGGCAAACGAAAGAATTGCACGGGCGATGTTGTAATCGTTTATTTGATTCGGAGGTGCAGACGACGTTGTCGGTAGCATGGTTGACTTCTGGTTGGCTATTTTCGGAAACTGAGGGTTTCGTAATAGCCATCCAGCATCAAGTAATTGAAACACGATCCTACCAACGAAACGTTTTAAAAAATATTAGTATTTCGGACAAGTGCAGATTATGTAACAAGGCGTATGAGTCGATTCAACACATGACGGCAGGCTGCGAAATCCTTGCGGGATCTGATTATCTTAAGAGACACAACAATGTTGCCCAGATATATCATTAAGCAAAAGCAGAAAGGTTCGGCATTATGGCGAGTACGGTACCGTATTATCGCTTCGTCTCAGAAAGACTTCTAGAAAATGATAAAATTAAAATCTACTGGGAAGAAGCTATGATTACGGACGGATTATGTTTACCATAATAAACCAGATATTCTCATCATCGACAAGCATAATAAGACTGCTGATATAATTGATATCTCACAATTTTTTTTTTATTTTTGTAATATTCCCAAAACTTGAATTTAGGGGTTTTTCAATGTGCTAAAAACGAATTTGACATCCGTTTTTAAATCAATTTTTTTTTTATAATCGATAACTTTTTAAATGTAGGTATAAGGAATATTTTGGCAGAATAATTACTTCTATAGGGTCGAGTATGTAAAACAATTTTTTATTTAAAAACGGATGTCAGATTCGTTTTTAGCACATTGAAAACCCCCTAAATTCAAATTTTGGGAACATTAAAAAAATAAAAAAAAATGTATTTTAAATTTCGCTAAAGGGGGACCCTTAAAATGTTGTTAAAGATTCAACAATCCGGCCACATTTCAAAGAATATTTACCCGATTCAAACCAAACTTGGAGGGTCGATAAAGGCCTTAATGTGACACATTTCCCTCCAATCGGGTGTTTCTATGTGTTATGGGGCCGACGTTATATGCAAAAAAGTTTACCTATTATTTTTATTTTGAGAACCATTTTTCGCAAGTACCTTTTGAGATAATACAATAGTCATTGATATGGTTAGAAAAAGGAGTATTTCTTCTTTCGATAGATTTCAATGACGTAAAAATCGGAATATCTCAAGGGGAGATATTGAATTCCTAAACTCATTTTACTTTTTCGCTTACAAATATTTAGCCTCTTCCACACTGGGAAAAATCATTATTTTTTGTTTTCAATGATATTCACTATATTAGGGTTTCTTGGGGTGCTGATTTTAAATCTGCTATTATTTTTGGTGTGAAAAAATTTATAATACTTGTTTACCTGAAAACGTAACCATATTTTTGAATATATTTGAGGAAATATAAATTATTGTTTAATGATTATATTTTTCTTTTATTCTACTCTATAAAAAGAATGAGTTGGTGAAAGAATCATGTCGATATCATTTTCTAAACTCAATATAAAAAATAAAGCACTTTCAACCTATTTTATTTTATTTCTCGGCTCCTAAGGCGCATTGGACGGAACGCTGGGACACGTGTCGAATATTTTTCGATGTAGAATCACCAGAAAGAAATTAAGTAAAGATGGAATGGTTGGGATTCGGTTACATAAACCTCAATATGATTTTGTTTTAAAAAATCTATATTTCGGACGTTTCGGCTACTCATTGGTAGCCTTCGTCAGCTAAAATGACAAATAAAGAAATTAATACAGAAACAAAAAAAAGTTTATAATTGTGATAGGTAACAATAAATATTAACTTTATAATAATACAATTAACTTATAAAAGAATATATCTTCTTAAATTCTTAGAATGAGTAGAATGAAAAAATAAATAGGTACAATAATTGATTTTAATAGTAATTAGTAACATTAATTGATTTTACAAAGAAATAAGAAACTACATACCAATGACAAATATAGTAGCTAATAGTAACATTAATTAATTTTATAAAGAAATAAGATACTACATACCGATGGAAATGCCAAGCGGCAGAGGAAGACCAAGGTTGGCAATTAAGTAACCATTGTGAAAGTGTCTAAGGGAAAAGGAATCTACTGGGGTACATGTAACTGAAAACAGCAGGTGGTGGGAGAAAAGTCGGTAAGGATCAAAAGGCATGTTTATGACATTTAACAACAACATAAACTACAAAACTGACAAACAAGGCATTTCTCCTATGTACGCTAATATTTTCCAAACAATATAAACTACAAAACTGACAAACAAGGCATTTCTCCTATGTACGCTAATATTTTCCAAAAACTCTCCCGACCTCCCACCTAGATTTTCCCATGCCCCTTGGGTATCCTTCCATTAACACCTTTTTCTCCTTTCCTGTCATAAAATGTCATAAACATGCCTTTTGATCCTTACCGACTTTTCTCCCACCACCTGCTGTTTTCAGTTACATATACCCCAGTAGATTCCTTTTTCCTTAGACACTTTCAGAATGGTTACTTAATTGCCAACCTTGGTCTTCCTCTGCCGCTCGGCATTTCCATCGGTATGTAGTATCTTATTCCTTTGTAAAATTAATTAATGTTACTTTTAGCTACTATATTTGTCATTGGTATGTAGTTTCTTATTTCTTTGTAAAATCAATTAATGTTACTAATTACTATTAAAATCAATTATTGTACCTATTTATTTTTTCATTCTAAGAATTTAAGAAGATATATTCTTTTATAAGTTAGTTGTATTTATAGTTCTGTTACCTATCACAATTATAAACTTTTTTTTGTTTCTGTATTAATTTCTTTATTTGTCATTTTAGCTGACGAAGGCTACCAATGAGTAGCCGAAACGTCCGAAATATAGATTTTTTAAAACAAAATCATATTGAGGTTTATGTAGCCGAATCCCAACCATTCCATCTTTACTTATCACCTCGACGGATAACTATCTAATCATCATGCAGAAAAAAAATTGGTCCAAATCGGTGACCCCATCGCTGTATACTCCCCTTGTCAGTGCCCAATGATCAGAATATTCGGAAAGCATATACCGAAAAGCTGCGAAAATATCAAGACTTGGCTATTGAGTTAAAAGATCTCTATAAATTAGATTCCGCTAGAGTTACTGCAGTTATTATTTCGACCAATGGTTTGATACCAAATAATACAGTCAGTCCCACCAAATACCTGAAATTGTCAGAGGAACACTTAATATTATCCCAGCAAGCAGTTCTACTCGACACGGATAGAATCGTAAGAAAATGTCTTAATGCCCATAATTAGTAAATAAAAAAATATCTCTAAAAATAAAAATAGTAATTCTTTTTACTGGTTGGAACTATCCCCCAGTAAAAATTGTTTTCAGTAATCTGAGAGACCCCACCCCCATAATAAGAATAAAATTCTTGGAGACCCGGTGCACGTGAGGGTTAAGATAACCCGTCCTAAAATTCTTCGTTAATAATAAATGGACGTTAAAATTTAAATAAATAAATACAATTCTTCTAAACTAACAAGGGAACATTCCTAAGTGTCAGGAGCCGATTTTTATGAAACGTTGTCTATTTATTAAACACGTGAAAATAATCGTTAACTATTTTGTTTATATCGGCCCAATCGCACGTTTAAGGGGTGAAAACACCACGATTACGTGGCGATCGTAGGCCAACTGCTCCGCGCCCCAACATATGAATATATGTAGGTATGTATATATATATATGTGTGTGTGTTTTTGTATATATATATATATATATATATATATATATATATATATATATATATTTATATTATTACTTGCATTCCATAAAGGAGCTTTCTTGGACATCTCTCCACGTGTCCCAACCATTTAAGCCTTTGACGTTTTATGAAAGAAATGGTAACTGGGTCTCCGAAAAATCTATGAATCTCTTGATTGGTTTTTACACTAGCGTATATAGAAAATAATTTGGGGGGGGGGCTGGAAGCACCTAGGCATTTGGGGTGTTGGGAATATCTGTATGTTGGTTGGAAACTCAAAAAAAAAAAAAAAAAAAAAAAAAAAAGAAGCGGAATCATTCCAATAAAAGGAATTAAATAAAATGTTGAACTCTTACATATCTGAAGGTGTTAAGAGAGTAGATAGCTGGGATGCCATCCCGCCATTAATGGTGTAGGTGCCATGGCTGGGATGGTGAGGGCCTGAATACCTCCTGAAATTAAACAGGGTTCTCTAGATTGTCATCTAATCACCAATATCTTTCATCAGGCTCATCCTCTACCCCCCAGCTCTATCTTCTACCGCTTCCATCTTCAAGAATTCTATATACCAACCTCATCCAGACGCCGCCTTACTCCTCTGAATATTACTTGCTCACAGTTGTGTCACATGTGGCACTAGTATTTCTAAAGTGACACAACTCAAAAATCGGTTTTATTCACACCGTCATAGTTATGACTGTGAAAAACATGGTAAATATCTCTTCATCGCTCATGAAAACTGTATGTACCTAGCTTCAGAGCTTGTACACCAGAGTGCTCTTGTGTGCCCCTTCCTGTCTTAATCCTAAGGCCTCTACATAGACAAGAGTGACACATTTTCAGTTGAGTTTTATTTTGAGTTGTGTCACTTTAGAAATACTAGTGCGATGTATTTAAAAAAAAAATATTCGACTTTGCTGCTACCTTAAAGCCTTACTATATAATCCTTTTTCCTGATGATATTTGGAAAGAATGAAAAATTTGTATGTATTTATTTTTTAATTTGTTCTAAGTGCTCCGACTAAGGTCATTCCAGGGTGCATCTGTTTTGATTTGGATTGTGAGAGGGGGCACGCTGATTTTTACAGAAATATCTTTGGAAGAGCTAAACTAACAACAATTGAGGTATGCGTACATCGAAATTAAATAAATCGAAAAAAACACTTTTTTTTTTCTTAAAGGGATATTCGTTCATAACTAGAAAGAATAGCTGCTAGAAATATTCCCAAGGCTGGTTAGTAACGAAATTTACTATTATTAGACTTGTTACTGCTTATTCGCGGCTTTGCAAAGTATCAATAAGAATAGCTGCTAGAAATATTCCCAAGGCTGGTTAGTAACGAAATTTACTATTATTAGACTTGTTACTGCTTATTCGCGGCTTTGCAAAGTATCAATAAGAATAGCTGCTAGAAATATTCCCAAGGCTGGTTAGTGACGAAATTTACTATTATTTCGACTTGTTACTGCTTATTCGCGGCTTTGCAAAGTAGCAATAAGAATGAAAAATGTGGTTAAAAATGGACTTTTTTATATCATTTTTTCAGCTGCTTAAAATGTTTAATTGCATTGGTCAAGTCTTGTTTAATTGATAGCTTGAGCTCAAGTTGTCTTGTGGCAAGTTTTGCATGTGAATTTGCTATGGAGCTTCTTCCTAAACCTAAACCAGTACGTTGTAATGTGCTTGTTATGTAAGTAAATAGTTCTGAAAATGTCTATTATTATTGGATGCGTGGACGATCTGTCTGCCATGGGCGTATATAAGGTGGGCTGAGGGGCTGCAGCCCCCCCCGGAAATTTTGAATTAATCGGTACAAATGTGTCATAGAAACCTTAAAAATAAATTAAATAAGATCACTTAGTTCAGAAAAAATATTTTTTGGGGGATGTAAGAGCGATTTAATTGTCCAACGATTCCAAGTTCTATATTGTTAGTATTCCAAACCCCACAAATGCTTTCTTTTTTCTTCCCCCCCCCCCGATTTTTTGGGAGTAGATTTAAAAAAAATAATAGCACCCCCAAGGCACTCTAATGAGGTAAATATCATTGAAAACAAAAAATAATACTTTTTTCCTCTCCGAAAGAGACAAGTAGTCTCCGGTATCGCTCGGTATTGGAGGAAATAATAGCACCCCCAAGGCACTCTAATGAGGTAAATATCATTGAAAACAAAAAATAATACTTTTTTCCTCTCCGAAAGAGGTAAGTAGTCTCCGGTATCTCTCGGTATTGGAGGAAATAATAGCACCCCCAAGGCACTCTAATGAGGTAAATATCATTGAAAACAAAAAAATAATACTTTTTAGCGCGGTTCCTCCCTCCCCCATACGGAGGAACCCCGCTTATAAGGTTGATACAATGAAACAATCCGGAAGTGCCGACTAGAAAATTTTGCGTTTCAGAACCCCTAGAAACCGAAAATAACGGTGGTTCAAATTTGTATATATATATATATATGTATATATTTATTTATATATATATATATATATATATATATATATATATATATATATATATATATATATATTCGTGTTCTTCATGCGGCATTCTCCAGCGGTCTGTTTTTTAGCGTGATATTTCGCAGAAATCCTATTCTGCTTCTTCAGACGGTTGTCCATTTTTTCACTTTTTTAGTTTGTTATTTTTAAATAACCTATAATAAATTGAGCTTATTTTAACATATGGCGCTTTCGGATATTCTTTCTTGTATCGTCGCCTGTTGACAACGCGTAGAGCCGATGGAACTGTTTAGAAGCTTTTCTTCGTCTTGCTGCGAAGTATCTGCTTTTCTTTTCTCTGCCAATCTTCCTATTACAGCTCTAAGTACGGGCTTCCAGGTAGGGTGTAGGATAACACCTTCATCCCTGTTGAGAGTCATGGGTTGCTTGAATATCTCTACCGCTTCTCTGACAAGCCTTCTTTGCCGGTTATCTTCTTTAGCCAGGACTCTAGCTTCATCAAAGAGCATTTGTCCAGGGCATTCTTCCCCGTGTCTGGCTACAGCAGACGTTTTGGTGCGTTTTAGGCGGTAGTCAGCACAGTGTTGCTTTATCCTTGTGGCTATCTTCTTTCCAGTCTGTCCGACGTAGACTGTTCCACAGTCACATGGAAGAACGTAAACACCCTTGTCCTGTAACCACTGCTTATCCTTTGCTGATCCGAGTGAGTCACCTATTTTCTCTAGAGGTCGGAAAGCGACGTCTACACCTCGATTTATGAAAAGTCTGCCTACTTTTTCGCTTATGCCTCGGACGTATGGCAATGCTACTCGGTTTGAGGTTTCTTCATTTTGTTTCTCAAGTATTTTTCTTTGTGTTTTCTTTTTAAAAAGAAAACACAAAGAAAAATACTTGAGAAACAAAATGAAGAAACCTCAAACCGAGTAGCATTGCCATACGTCCGAGGCATAAGCGAAAAAGTAGGCAGACTTTTCATAAATCGAGGTGTAGACGTCGCTTTCCGACCTCTAGAGAAAATAGGTGACTCACTCGGATCAGCAAAGGATAAGCAGTGGTTACAGGACAAGGGTGTTTACGTTCTTCCATGTGACTGTGGAACAGTCTACGTCGGACAGACTGGAAAGAAGATAGCCACAAGGATAAAGCAACACTGTGCTGACTACCGCCTAAAACGCACCAAAACGTCTGCTGTAGCCAGACACGGGGAAGAATGCCCTGGACAAATGCTCTTTGATGAAGCTAGAGTCCTGGCTAAAGAAGATAACCGGCAAAGAAGGCTTGTCAGAGAAGCGGTAGAGATATTCAAGCAACCCATGACTCTCAACAGGGATGAAGGTGTTATCCTACACCCTACCTGGAAGCCCGTACTTAGAGCTGTAATAGGAAGATTGGCAGAGAAAAGAAAAGCAGATACTTCGCAGCAAGACGAAGAAAAGCTTCTAAACAGTTCCATCGGCTCTACGCGTTGTCAACAGGCGACGATACAAGAAAGAATATCCGAAAGCGCCATATGTTAAAATAAGCTCAATTTATTATAGGTTATTTAAAAATAACAAACTAAAAAAGTGAAAAAATGGACAACCGTCTGAAGAAGCAGAATAGGATTTCTGCGAAATATCACGCTAAAAAACAGACCGCTGGAGAATGCCGCATGAAGAACACGAATAATTCTCCCCAGCGAAGAAACCTCAAAAATAATATATATATATATATATATTTGTCTGTTCGCTCTCTAAATAGAAGACGAATGGTCCGATTTTGATGAAATTTGGTACAAAAATCTGTCGTCCAATTTGAAAGGTCAAGTTCGTTAACCAGCAAAATCCGCCCACTGGAAGATGGCGTTAGGGGCGAAATTCGCGCAAAAAAAATCGTAACGCTTACGTTTTTGAGTTCATAAGCTTGTAAGTACTCTTTTTATAGGCTTCTTGGGCTAGGAAAACGAATGAAACCATTTTCAAGGCGATAGCTTTAACCGTTGTCGAGAAAATTGGAAAAATAGTTTTTGAATACCGTTTTTGGTTTGGGTACTTAGAATAACGGGATTCAGTTGAAACATTATCTGCATGTTCTACTTTCATTAAAACTAATATGTTGAAAGTTATGTTACGTTTGGAGTTAAGGAAGGGTTAGAATAAAATATTTTATGAACAGATATGAAAAGTTTTGGAAACTTCGTATACTTTCATTAATATCTCGAACACGGTTGGGAAATCGTGGTAAGTGGATTGAAACTATTTGAAAGCTTACTAAATTCTCTACTAAAATGATTCTAAAACTATTTTTGATTAGGTTATGTCAATCGGAGAAATAAATGCTTAAAACTTCAAATACGTCTGTTTTGTTCTTATGAACGGGTTTTTGTCGTTCTTTTTGTCTCTTTCCCTTGGTTTTTTATTGCTTTTTATTAGCGCGGTTCCTCCCTCCCCCATAGGGAGGAACCCCGCTTATAAGGTTGATACAATGAAACAATCCGGAAGTGCCGACAGGAAAATTTCGCGTTTCAGAACCCCTAGAGACCGAAAATAACGGTGGTTCAAATTTGTATATATATATATGTATATATTTATTTATTTATATATATATATGTATATATATATATATATATATATATATATATATATATATATATATATATATATATATATATATATTTGTCTGTTCGCTCATTTCTGGCTTCCCTGATGGTCCGATTTTGATGAAATTTGGTGCAAAAATCTGTCGTCCAATTTGAAAGGTCAAGTTCGTTAACCAGCAAAATCCGCCCACTGGAAGATGGCGTTTGGGGCGAAATTCGCGCAAAAAAAATTGTAACGCTTACGTTTTTGAGTTCATAAGCTTGTAAGTACTCTTTTTATAGGCTTCTTGGGCTAGGAAAACGAATGGAACCATTTTCAAGGCGATAGCTTTAACCGTTTTCGAGAAAACTGAAAAAATAATTTTTGAATGCCGTTTTTGGTTTTGGTACTTAGAATCAAGGGATTCAGTTGAAACATTTACTGCATGTTCTACTTTCATTAAAACTAATATGTTGAAATTTTGGTTGCGTTTGGAGTTAAGGAAGGGTTAGAATAAAATATTTTATTAACAGGCATAAAAAAGTTTTGGTAACTTTGTATACTTTCCTTAATATCTCGAAAAAGGTTGAGAATTTGGGAAACGGAAGAATACCATTAGAAAGCTTACTAAATGCTCTACAAAAAAGGTTCTAATGAAAGTTTTGATTAGGCGATGTCAATCGGAGAAATACCGTATGAAATGTCAGTTTTGGATTTGTCGATTTCCTTCAAATGTCTTGAAACTGTCGAGGCTCCTACTCCGAGTTCTTTGGCATATTCCCTAGTGTTTTTAATTGCTTATAGTAGTCAAATGTATTTGTCAATGAAACAGGATACGTATAATTAGAATCAATATTTTGTTTGTTAGAATTCGAAGATGCCGTATGAATATCTAGATGTGACAGTACTGGTGTTGATTTCGTTCTTTAGAATTATTCTTGGTATTCCCTATTTTCATCTGTTACCCATAGTTTTTTATTGTTAGTAGGTTTTTCTTATTGATTATAGAATATTTATCTATTTGGCTATAAAACAGGATACCTAAAATTAGTGACAATATTTCGGAGATTTCTGAGCGAAATACGTTTAAGATTTTCTACCACCACGAACGGCTTTTTTCCTCTATTTTTATCCACTAGATAGGCTTTATTTTGCATATTATTCTATATAAGTTTTATTCAGCAGGGGATTCTGATGAAATGTCGTGTTTTTGCTGTGGATTTTAAATACGATGTATCTAAGATTGGATAACATTAGCGAGTCTACATAATTAAGAACCGACGACGGAGGATTACTTCTTGCTATGATTTAGTCTACATACGTATATTAAGTCCTAAATCCAATCCTCCTAAAGTTCAATGCCCGTAGAAACCAGGGGGCCGCAGGAAATTTACCTGCTAAGAGTTAATCCTCAAGAGCTGTAAATATACCCCAGGTATCTGCCGACACAAATACAAAGCCTAGGCGGAGAGCACCCCAAAAACTCAGATCCAAACATAAGGTTATATACTAAATATTGATAAAGACTACTTAGTTGTAAACCGATTCATCAATTAGCAATCAATAGTTTTCAACAAAGGTTATATACTAAATATTGATAAAAAGTATTTAATTAGAAAAAAAACAACAATATTCCACAAGACTTGTTTTTGGTCCATTTGTGTCTACTCCATAGACTTAATTAGGTATATTATTCTATTGTAGTTGGGCAACTAAACTTTGTTTTATTTTGTTAAATAAAGTTTTTTTTCTTGATTTGTTATTCGTCAAGACTTTTATTTGTCCTTGTGTATTTACTAGATAGGTTTTATTCAACATATTATTTTATATAGGCTATATTAGGCTGGGTATTCTACTCAATCTTGTGTACTTCTTCTTGATCCTTCTGTACATGGGCGTATATAAAAACAATTTCGGAGGGGGCTGAGATCATTTCCAGGGTATGGAATACTAAATATTTAGAGCTTGGAATAGTTTTAGGCAACTAAAACGCTATTACACGTAAAATAAAATATGTTTTATGAACTAAGTGATCTTATTTAATTTATTTTTAAGGGTTTTACGAGAAGTTTTTATCATCAATTCAAAATTTCGGGAGGGGCTGCAGTCCCCTCAGCCCCCCCCCTCATATACGCCCATGCTTCTGTATCCTCTAGAAAGGCTTTATTAGGCATATTTTGTATTGATTTATAGAGCTTTGCTTTAGAATGAGAGCCAGATTCTGTAATTTCCGCTTCTGTGTAAAAGTTAGCTACTGTCGGTGTCCCTGACGCCTTAATATCACTTTTATTCGAGATGTTCGAGAGGATTTTGACAATTTTCACAAGATATATAAAAAAAATAAGTTTATTTTTTTTCTAAGCTTATCAAATGGCACTAGGGACATGAACGGAACCGCGCTAAGATGCTGCAGTTCCTGCGAGTCGGACTTTTTCCTCTCCGAAAGAGAGAAGTAGTCTCCGGTATCTCTCGGTATTGGAGGAAAAAAGTATTATTTTTTCTTTTCGATGATATTTACCTCATTAGAGGTTCTTGGGGTGCTGGTTTTAAATCATCAATTTTTTTTTTTTTTTTTTTGTAAAAAAAATGTATAATGCTAGTTTACTTCAAAAGTAATCATATTTTTGAATTTATTATAAATATAAATTGTTGTTTAACGATTGTATTTTTTTTTAAATCTACGCTCTAATACAAATGAATTGGTGAATGAATCATTTCGATTTCGTTTTCTAAATTCGATATATACTCGTAAAATAAAGCGTCTTCAACATATTTTATTTTATTTCTCAGCTCCTAAGGCGTATTAAACGGAAGGCTGGGACACATGTCGACTATTTTTCGTTGTAGAATCACCAGAAAAAAAGGCTCAAATCGGTACTCCACCACTGTATACTCTCCTTGTTAGATTATTTGAGGTGTACTTTGGAAGGACGGTGTCAAAACTTAGACGTGCGATTTGGCCGATATAATAAAATACGTATAGATTATTTTCATGCGGGGTGTTGTCTTGTTAGATCACCTGATTTTTTCATTTAAATGTGTGAACTGACAGTGTTAATTGAAGGCGTTCTGCCTGTAGTTAATATGATAGGTCTCCATAAAACATTGATTCCATATATTACGATCAAGCAAACATAGAATTTGTTATAAAGAAAAAAGAAGTGTTCAAATATTATTCAGAAGTAGTTGATATTTGAAATTCCCAGATAGAAGGGTTGTCGGAGGGCTAGGACTGGGTCTGGCTATGTCATATAGTGCCTATGTGTGTGAAAGCGGGGGTTCATATAAGCTGATAATGAATATGTTTACCAGCCTAGGAGTCGGGAGAGAGTGTGTGTTGGCTTAGCTTCCCTATAAATCCCAACCAGTCAGTAGAACTGTGTCCGTGTAAAAGATGGGACCGATGCTAGTGACAGAGAACACAATGTTCCTCTCTCAGTCCACACAATATCTTCTCTCTAAAGTCCTCTTTTATATAACATTTAATCGAATAGCGCTCTGGCAGCCCTCCACATTTCCCTTTTATTTAACATTTAATCCAATAGCGCTCTGGCAGCCCTCCACATTTCCCTTTTATATAACGTTTAATCCAATAGCGCTCTGGCAGCCCTCCACATTTCCCTTTTATTTAACATTTAACCATAGAATGCTTGAGTCTCACACATTTGGCTCATTTAAATAGAATTTAATCCTGTAGCACTTCTGAGGAGTATAGCTTTTTATATAACATAGCTGTTACCCAATGTGCCATACTACACCTACTTTCTGCCTCTGGCTCTTCTCGTATCAATTTCTACCTTTATACCCAGTTACGTCAAAATCGGTCAAACGGTGTGAAATTGTTTATATCTGTCTAGTAATTCGTGAAACAGCCAACAATGGCCGGCACCACAGCAATTCATAAAACAGCCGACAGAGGCCGGCACCACAGCCTACGAGAAGATAGCTCTTATCAAAGAAAGGCCAGCGCTCCTTAGTTAAACAGTGACTATAAACAACAATGATATAAAATTGAAATAAACTGCATTACATGATTATATAATGATGTAAAGTTATAAATGTTTTCGAGTTATTATCTAATTATCAAGAACATCAACAAATCAATTTGAGACATTTTTAATTGGCTGTCGATTCAAAATGGTCGTCAGGATGTGAATGGTTCAGTGTAGCCAATTTGTCTTGAACAAAACTTTTGACATTTTGACCAAATTTTGAAATTTGACTCTTTTGACCTAGCCTAGGAGATTTCCCGTAGAAAGACCTACCTGTGTGCCAAGTTTAGTCTAAATCGGTCAAACGGTGTAGATTTGTATAAGGAGCAAACAAACATACGGACAAAAAGACAAACGGACAAACAGACAGACACGTGATTTATATATATATATATATATATATATATATATATATATATATATATATATATATATATTTACTCAAGTAGTGCTCCACCAAATTCCCCTTTCTTTAACATTTCGCACGAGAGTGCTTGAACCTCAAGCATATGGTTCATTTAAATATCATTTAACCCTTTGGAAAGGCTGAGGAGCAGTGCTGTTTTATATCAAATTTAATCCAATAAAACGTTAGTTTCCTTTGGGGGGGGGGTATCATTTACTCCCTTAACATCCTTCAAGGTTGCTAATTGGGATGAAAAAGTATACCCATACACCTATAAATGTAAGGCTGAAGGAAGAGAGGGAGTGAGGTGTTGTGGAAGGGTTGTGGAGGGCTTGGAGGTGTGAAAGGAAGAAATTGGCTTGGTGTCCCTAGCATTCCTGTGGACCAGCCACCAACTCACCGCCACAAGAAAGAGATGCAATAAAGGCAGCCAATATTTAGGGGTAGCTCTCTTTCCCTTACACTCCCTCTGGAATACTGATACCTACCAACCTCCTCACTCCATCGCTACCCCCTTCTCTCATACCCTCTCACTTACACTCACACATCACCCTCACTCTCAGTCTCTCTCCCTCTCTACCACCCACACTCTCTCCCTCCCTCTCACTCTCTCACTCCCTCTCACTTCTCTCTCTCACTCCTCTCTCTATCCTCTCTTTCTCTCTCCCTTCCCTCCTCTCGGTGATAATTAATAAAAATATTGTAAGGTACTTCACTTCAGAATATCTATTGTAAATCCATTGATTATAATTCGAGGAGTGGAAAAATGGGATCTGGCAATTAGTTCAAGAAGTCCTACATTGTAGGGGGTTTTGGACATCCGCTAAACACACACACAAATATAATGTCGGTTTTAATATTCTGTCTGTTCATATTCTCTCCTTTTTGTTTTTTTACATTTTTTAGCGCGGTTCCTTCTAGATCACGAATATAATGGTGGTTCAAATTTGTCTATATATATATATATATATATATATATATATATATATATATATATATATATATACATTGGGTATATATGGCGCAGGGGAAAAAAATAGTACTCCTTTTCCTTATGTAATACTTTATTATTGTCTTGCCCTACATGTTTTGTGGCCTTCATGCCACCTCCTAAGGGGCAATAAAATCCTAAAAATTTTAAAAAATTTGTTTAAAAAAACATTTTTTATTTTAGTAAATCCCAAAAAATTATTTATAATTATTATACCATAAACAGAGTAGCATTACAAATCCTATTCCAAGTCATAACCTTAAATCTATTATTAAAAAATAATAAAATAAAAATATTACATTATACATAGCCCATGTGTGGTTAGCTCACCACACATAGTAAGATCGAGGCCAGCTAATCACCTGTGTTGAGGGGCTTAGTAATCAGCATATTACGATGGTTAGCTCACCACACATAGTAAGATTGAGGCCAGCTAATCACCTGTGTCGAGAGGATTAGTAATCAGCATATTACGATGGTTAGCTCACCACACATAGTAAGATTGAGGCCAGCTAATCACCTGTGTCGAGAGGCTTAGTAATCAGCATATTACGATGGTTAGCTCACCACACATAGTAAGATTGATGCCAGCTAATCACCTGTGTCGAGAGGCTTAGTAATCAGCATATTACGATGGTTAGCTCACCACACATAGTAAGATTGAGGCCAGCTAATCACCTGTGTCGAGAGGCTTAGTAATCAGCATATTACGATGGTTAGCTCACCACACATAGTATGATTGAGGCCAGCTAGTCACCTGTGTCGAGGGGCTTAGTAATCAGCATATTACGATGGTTAGCTCACCACACATAGTAAGATTGAGGCCAGCTAGTCACCTGTGTCGAGGGGCTTAGTAATCAGTATATTACGATGGTTAGCTCACCACACATAGTAAGATTGATGCCAGCTAATCACCTGTGTCGAGAGGCTTAGTAATCAGCATATTACGATGGTTAGCTCACCACACATAGTAAGATTGAGGCCAGCTAGTCACCTGTGTCGAGGGGCTTAGTAATCAGCATATTACGATAATTTCTATAAAGGTTTGTGCTATTATTTCTTATTTACTATCTTCTGGTGTTATTTTAAAATGTTTTACTTAAACCACCAAGGGGTATGTACAATGTAATATTTTTATTTTATTATATTTTAACAATATATTTAATGTTATGATTTGTACTGCTATTCTATAATTTAATAATTACAAATAATTTTATTGGGTTTACTAAAATGATTTTTTTATTAAATTGTTTAAAATGTTTAAGGTTTTATGTCCCCTGAGGAGGTGGCATGAAGGCCACGAAACATGTAGGGCAAGAATATAATAAAGTAGTACATAAGGAAAAGGAGTACTATTTTTTTTTTTACCTACGTCATATATATATATATAAAAAAATATATATACGTAATTAATGGTCAAAAATACGTGGAATAGAGTATGTGTATATATATATATATATATATATATATATATATATATATATGGGGCGAGGTTAGCTCAGTGGTAGAGCACTGGACTCATATGCTGGAGGACCTGAGTTCAAATCCCGAGCAAGCACTTAAGATTTTTTCTTCTAGTGTCTTCGTTCATGGTTTGAATTCGGCCTGCCCTACCGTCCCTAGGCCAACCCAGCCTTTAATTAATTTAATAATGGATACCTTGGGTGCTAATGACTCTAACAGTCGAAACAGCCAAGGGGAAAATGAGGCGGTCGGAGCATAGTACTGACCATACTATCTACCTAGTGTGCCATATGATCATGAATCAGATACCTCTACAGTATCTGCCCCTCAGGGCCCTCGTAGCCTGTTACGGGACTGAGGACTATATATATATGTGTGTGTGTATATATATATATATATATATATATATATATATATATATATATGTGTGTGTGTGTGTGTGTGTGTGTGTGTGTGTTTGCGCTATCCTTGGCTCAAAAATGGTCCGATTGTGATGAATTTTGGTACAAAAATCTCTCGTGTAATTTGCAAGGTGAAGATTGTTAACCAGCAGAACCCGTCCACCGGAACATGCTTTTTGGCGCGAAATTCGCTAGAGGAATAACTTATAAAGTTTCTTGTCCATTTACCACATATATCGGAACTGGCAATAGACACTCTCCATACTAGCGACAAGTGGAGTGGACAAGCCACATAGCCACTCGATCATGTGGAGTATGTGTGTCACAAGCAAGTAGATTCCTGCAGAGGGGTTACCATGGAGACGACCCCCCCCCTGAAGCAAGACGGAAACCTCCTTTAATTACCATATAACAGACGAAGCGACAAAAGCATTCCTACAATGCTCCCTTCGAGGGGATCAATTGAGAATTGCAATAATCCCAAGACGGGGCGGAGCAGAGGTCCCAAGCTGTCTATTCTTTCTTTTCACAAAGCTCGCCCGATCCGAGGGGCAATCCGCATTATTTCAATTTCAATTCGTCTCTTCTTCCTTGTTGCAAGGAGTCAATGAAAATTTAATTTAGTTTGATCAATATTTTTACCGCTTTTTCCTCTGGCTTTAATACTCCTGACTCTAGATCACAGTATCTCCAACAGAGTAGGTCATTATTCAATGATCAGTCAAATAAATTTTTATTGAATAAGAATTTATTCATTGAATAAATTATTCATCCACTGATTTATTTTTATTCAATGAATAAAATTTATTTTTTATTGAATAAGAATTTATTCAGTTATTCAATGACTGATTTTTTAAAATTTAATGAATAATTAATTATTTTTCATTCTTCATTCATTATTTTTATACATTTAAAATAATGTCATTCATTGTGAATAATCCATTATTCTTCATTTATTATGAATTTTAATGAGCATACCACCTAAAAGTTCACTTCCGGTCCACTCCCAGACCACTATTGGTCCTCTTCCTACCATATCCTTGTCCACTTCAGACCACTTATGATCTACTTTGGGCCATTGCCGATCCACTTTGGTACTTTTCCGGGTACGGGGCTATTTCCGGCTGACTTCCGCTCTCCCATAATTACTTTTGGGTCACTATCATCCCTTGGTCACTTCCGGGTGGATCTGTGCACGTTTCTGGTACTTCCGTTTCATTTCCGGTCTCCCATAATTAATCCTATTTCTGGACCACTTCCGGTTGGATCGGATTCATTGCCGGTTCACTTCAGGGCTCCGAAATTGAGTTTAATTTTTTTTTTAATTTAATGAATAATTGATTATTTTTCATTATTGTTATACTTTAATATAATGTGGTTCGTGGAACAACAAATTCAGATTCTTTAAGTTCAGTAAACAATATCATTTAAATAAATAATTTTCATCAAAAGTAAGAAAAAGTTTAATGAACTTAGTCATTTTAAACGAAAAATTTCAGTCAAATAAATCAATTTCATTCAAAAAATCATTTTATTCGAATGAATAACTTTTAGTCAACAAACACTTTTATTCAATAAATCATTTTTATGCAATAAAAATGTTCATTCAATAAATCACTATTATTCAATAATGAATAAAAACAAGTTACGATATTCATTGAATTGACTAAATAATGTACGAACAATTATTCATTATTCAGAATGAAATAACAGATTTATTCATTATTCATTATTAATTATTCTGAATGATTGTTGCCCAACACTGATCTCGAAGTGGGCGGTACCACCCCCTATTGGGCGCTAAGGCTGTCTGAGGGTGAGAGTGTTGGGCGAAAATCATTCAGAATAATAAATAATGAATGAATATGTTATATCATTCTGAAGAATGAATAATATTTCATTCTGAAGAATGAATAATATTTCATTCATAATCGAGGAAATTAGATGTCTAAAGAAACTTTTTATTTGTATACTTTATTAAATAAAAATGATTTATTTGAATGAAAATTGAAATAGAATAAAAACAGAGTTTGGCAAAACTTAATTTCGGAGCCCGGAGGTGAACCGGAAATGACTCCGATCGAACCGGAAGTGGTCCAGACAAAGGTGTAGAGACAGAGGATTAATTATGAGAAGTGAAACGGAAATACAAGGAAACTGCACTGAACCACCCGGAAGTGACCAAGCGATGGGTATAGTGACCCAAAAGTAATTATGGGAGAGCGGAAGTCAGCCGGAAATGAACCCGAAGTACATACTCGGGAAACACCAAAGTGGATGGGCAATGGGCGGAAGTAGATAATAAGTGGACTAGAATAGGATAGGAAGAGGACCAATAGTGGTCTGGAAGAGGACCGGAAGTGAACTTTTAGGCGGTATTCTCGTTACAATTCATAATGCATGAAAAATAATAGATTATTCACGACGAATGAATAAGTGAATAAATTGTTATTCAATACAAAATTATTAAAAAATGAGCCAACCCCCATATAATAGAATAAAAAAAAATAAGTGAATGAATAATTTAATCGATGAATAAATTCTCATTCAATAAAAAATTATTTGAATGATTTTTGAATAAACATTAAGCGGAGAAGAATACATTTTGGTCAGTCAACGAATGCTCAAAAAAAGCATGGAAATGTTTGGAACAAAATTTTTGACTTCATAACTTTCTTTGGTCTAGTTAGGAGGTCAACATATCAAGCGTCCCCGCCCGTAGCCTTTGAGCCGGGGGGGAGGGGGGTATAGAAGGTCACATTTTTCTGGATTTCGCTTATATCTCTGAAACCGTGTGTCCTAGCGAAATGACCATTCTGTAACAAATGAAAACTGACTAAATTTGCTACAAGTTCTATTCAATCAGGTTTCACGATATATCTTTAGTTTAGGAAATATCCATTGAAAGTCTGTAATTTCGAGGAAAAACACTTTTGCCACACATTTTTTGCTCTTTTTGACCGGATAACTCTTCAACGATGCACCCAAAATATAAATGCCGGTTATTGGGTTGTAAAGCATTACATTACCTTCAATAATATATATTACATTACTATTTAATGTATTTTCCTTCCAACGTTAAAACAATTTCAGTGTACATCGTGAAATCTGAAATTTTGGCGACTAATAATCTGAACTTTAGACTAATAATCCAGGCAACGAAGAGTTGTAGAGGGAAATGTTTGGATAACAATTTTTGACTTCGTAACTTTGTTTGGGCAATTTAGGAGGTCAACATATCAAAAGTCCCCGGTCGTAGCTTGGAGCCGGGGGGAAGGGGGGATAGAAGGTCCCGTTTTTCGGGGATTTGTTTATATCTCGGAAACCCTGTGTCCTAGCGACATGACCATTCTATAACAAATGAAAGTTCATTAAATGTGCTTGTAAAAGTTGAATTCCATAAGGTTTTTCGATATATCCTTAGTTTTCTAAATATCCACTCTTGAATGTCTGTCATTTTGGGGAAAAACACACTTTTTGCTCTTTCTGACCAGATAACTCTTTAACGATGAATACAAAAAAACAAATGCCGTTTATAGGGCTGTAGGGCATTACATCCCCTTTAAGAATATATATTCTTTGCTGTATATACTTTCATACTCTTAATTAGCATAATATTCTATGGAATATGACTATAGTTAGCTCAATGAGAATCTCTTTCTCTCTTTCTCTCTATCACTCACTCCCATTACTCTCTCCCCCCCCCCCTCTCTCTCTCTCTCTCTCTCTCTCTCTCTCTCTCTCTCTCTCTCTCCCTCCCTCTCTCTCACTCTCTCTCTCTCTCTCTCTCTCCCTCTCTCTCTCTCTTGAAGTTTGATAACGTCTTCCACCTCCGAAGAGAACATACGAATCCCAAGCATCTATTCCCCGGTAATTGTGCCGTGGTGGGAGTTTCTGCCTATAAGTGTTGTGAGGATTTGTAGGAAAGGAGCACTTAGAAATAGCTTGGAGGATTGTACCTTTGTGTTGGAGTCGGGAATCCCTTTGTTGTAGGCCGATCAAGATTAGCGACTGTAGGTAGCTTCCCTCTCCAAATTAACTCTACTTAATACTAAAGTGCCTTCCGTTCTATAAAGCCGAGAGCTGGAAGGATGTCTGGTGCTCCAAGTCGGAGAACTGCTCTTAAAGGCAAGCTCTTGAAAGGTTCAGACAATGTCCTCGATAGACAATCCTACTGAAACCTCGTCTACAATCCAATAATCTTTAGGAAGGTCAAGTGTCTAAATATAACATAACCTAACAACTGACCATATCAGGTGCGTATATAGAAAATACTTTCGGGGGGGGGGCTGAGACCATTTCCGGGGAATGGAATACTAACAATTTAGAACTTATTTAGAATACTTTTAGGCAACTAAAACGCTATTATACGTACAATAAGATATTTGTTTTGAACTAAGTGATCTTATTTAATTTATATTTAAGGGTTTTATGAAACATTTTTACCATCAAATCAACATTTCGGGAGGGGGGGGGGGAGGGGGGCTTCAGCCCCCCCCCTTATATACGCCCATGATATATATATATATATATATATATATATTATTCCACGTATTTCTGACCAATTAATTACATATATTCATTTTTTAGGATATGAATTGTAAAGCTACTATGTGTATAATATATTAATGACAAGTAATTTTATTGGATTAAGTAAAAAAATTTTTTTTTTATATATTTTTAAAATGTTTAGGATTTAATTGCCCCTGAGGATGTGGCATGGAGGCCACGAAAAATGTAGAGCAAGCCAAGAATAAAGTAGTTGGTACATAGGAAAAAGGAGTACTATTTTTTGACCTGTGCCATATACATATATATAAATGTATATATGTATGTATATATGTATATACATATATATATATATATATATATAATAATTCTTCTGAAAGATGACCCAATATATATTTTTCACTTTTTCTAATTTCTTATAATGGCTGGGGGTCAATAAAGTAGTAGACAATTCGTTCACATTGACTACTTTATTTAAAATCGTTTGCTTTACACGTTTCCTGCTTTGCATCTCACTTCCTGAGTGGCTTTCTTATATAACAGTATTTTTTTGTAAAACTCTAAATTCATATTTTTTAAAAACAATTATATTCTTAGGGGTCTCCCCTTGATCTAGTGCCTAACGCCTCAGATTCATGAGCGGGAGATAGTGGGTTCGATCCCCACCGGTGGCAGGAATTTTCTCATCTCACGGCTCGTCGGGAAAATTCCTCGCTAAACCCTTTATGTCGGCGCTACTGGCCTCGATGTCGATGCGCCGTGAAAAAAAAATAAATACAATTATATTCTCATTCATACCTAAATAAATTTACGTTTGAACAATTTTTTTTTTTTTAATTTTAAATCCTCTGTTCTTTGTTGCCCCTGTTCATTAAATTTCGTGTAAATAATTCACTAGCTTTGACAATTGAACTTCAAATAATATTTTATTTTTCATCTAACTTAATATCGGCACTGATATCGTTGAAATTAGACATTCAAATCCTTTATTGAATAATCAAATTCTATTTTCAAATTATTCAAAAATCATATTATTTCAATTAATCCCATTGTTGAATTAAGATAAATTAACGTTTCAGTTTGATATTTTGCCTAGTCTTATCAGGATTTGAATGTTTAATTTCAACGATATCAGTGCTGATATTAAGTTAGATGAAAAATAAAATATTATTTCATGTTCAATTGTCAAAGCTAGTGAATTATTTACACGAAATTTAATGAACAGGGGCAACAAAGAACATAAGTCCGACTCGCAGGAACTGCATCATCTTAGCGCGGTTCCGTTCTTATCCATTTCTAGGATCCGTTCCATAACATTTCTAGAAAGGTCTTGATTTACGATCTTACCTGGATGGGTCGGCCAACCCTCCCTAGGAAGGACCCCGCTAGGCAGTTGAAAAGCTATATCTTGCAAATCCATATCTCTAACATTTTATATATGCATATATATATATATATATATATATATATATATATATATATATATATATATCTTTATTCGAATATTACACAATACATCCAGTATTTTTTATAATTATTTTGTTCTTGATTACATGTCTTGAAAGACCGATAGGGAAAAAGGCCCATTGGCCAAAACCTATTGTCTTGAACTTTTAAAACAAGTTACATTTACTCTTAAAGTGGCTATTTACAATCTCTCTAACATTAAATTGTTTTTCTTATTTTTCTTAACCTGTTTTATTATCAAATACATTATCCAACTATAAGCAGTTAAAAAATAACAAGGAATGAAAACAGACAAAAAGAACAGTTCGAATAAGCGAAATCAATTACTTTAAAGTTTTAAGCACTTATTTTTCCGATTGACATCGCCTAATCAAAACTTTCATCAGAACCTTTTTTGTAGAGCATTTAGTAAGCTTTCTAATGGTATTCTTCCGTTTACCAAGATTCTCAACCTTTTTCGAGATATTAAGGAAAGTATACAAAGTTACCAAAACTTTTATGTCTGTTAATAAAATATTTTATTCTAACCCTTCCTTAACTCCAAACGTAACACAAATTTCAACATATTAGTTTTAATGAAAGTAGAACATGCAGAAAATGTTTCAACTGAATCCCATGATTCTAAGTACCCAAACCAAAAACGGTATTCAAAAACTATTTTTCCACTTTTCTCGAAAACGGTTAAAGCTATCGCCTTGAAAATGGTTTCATTCGTTTCAATTTGCCAAGAAGCCTATAAAACGGGTACTTACAAGCATATGAACTCAAAAACGCCATCTTCCAGTGGGCGGATTTTGCTGGTTAACGAACTTGACCTGTCAAATTGGACGACGGATTTTTGTACCAAATTTCATCAAAATCGGACCATTAGGGAAGCCAGAAATGAGCGAACAGACAAATATATATATATATATATATATATATATATATATACAAATTTGAGCCACCGTCATTTTCGGTCTCTAGGGGTTCTGAAACGCAAAATTTTCTAGTTGGCACTTCCGGATTGTTTCATGAGAGCAACCTTATAAGCGGGATTCCTCCCTACGAATGAAGGGAGGAACCGCGCTAAAATATGGCTAGAGAGAGTTGTTTCAAATTTTATTAGCTTTCATTTAAAAAAAGTTTATTGAAATTGGTTACGATTTAGATCCTGTAGGCTATTTTGAAACACGAAATGTCGTTTGGCCCCACTGTGCGCCGCCAGTTTGTTTTCGAAGAATTAAAACGTTTTTTTTTGGACGCTTTAACATCCCGTATAAAACTTCTGAAATAAAGAATTGAAGAATATTGATTTATTTGTTATTCATAAATTTAGGGAAATTACTTTGATTTTGATCATACAAGATAGTTTTACCCCTTAAAATAAATGCGGCCATTAAGCGGTTGAGGTTGAATAGTTTTCTAAGCGTAATAATACTGAAGAGTCCTTGGTTTGTAAGTAATTGTACGAGGAGGGTGATAGCAAGTACTTTAGAGCACCCGCTGAAATACTCGAGCCAAGTCTCCATCTTGGTGCGTAGGTGGTAGGCAGCTGCATCTAGGCCACCTTTCCTTCAGCACAATAGCGCATTAACCGTTTCACGCAGGATAAGTGCCTCTTGTGCAAATAGCTGCCGGGATTTCTTCAACGCAATTTTCAGATTAATATATTCAATATAGTTATAAAAATATTTATTATGTTGATAGAGGGCAAGTCAAAAGTATTTTAGAGTCATTTTTCAGAGGGGGGTGGGAAGATAAAACATGCACATTTAATGATCTTTATATAGGCATTATGAAAGAACGCCTATTCACAATTGTATTTTAGTTGTTTGCTTTTTTCTCGGAAACAAAGCAAAAACGAGAAAAATTCAAAAGGACTTTTTTCTTTCTTTTTTCATCCTGCATGGATTCCTGAAGTTTTGTCTTTTATTTTGGGGACACCCTGTATATTGAGATAATATACGGTAATCCTTAATCTTATGTCTGTTATTTTTTTTCTAATACTTCCTTACGGTTACATAATATGTAATAAAACGATATATTACATCGTTTTATTCGTTTTCCTATGTTAAAACCTAAAAAATGTTTACCTGCAAGTCTATAAATGCAAGAACCTAAGCACTACGATTTTGTTTCTCCCGAATCTCGGTTAACGACCTTGACCTTGAATCAGAATAAGAAGTATTATTTTACCAAATTTGATCAGAAATGGACTAATTTCGGGGCAGCTAGAGAGGGAAAGGACATCGCCGACCCGAAGATCCCGCTAGATCTTCGTCATCTATGAGTATTGAAACTTGACAAATTCTATCCGGGCCTTCCCAATATGGTCATCGGGTCGGCGCTTTAAGCCGGGAAGGGGGGGGGGGATTCCTCCCTATTTAGGAAGGATGGAAATCCGCAAATATACAACATTCAACGAGAATCATTTTTGGTTATAATAGAAGAAGTTATGAAGATAACCCATAATCTCTTCCTTTATTTAATTTTATCTCTCTTTCAAGAGTATTCCCATTAATTTAGACCCAATGTCAGAATAATGGAAGTTAGACACGACTCTAAATGATTTTATATAATTGTAAAAGAGGAAGAAAAAAATTATCAAAGTTTTTCCCTGCTCAAAGCCACACATCAACAATCAAGTCAAACAAGGCAACAACGTTATAAGTTACGAATTTTTAATATTCATTCGGAACAGCTATGATTACGGAAAAAGTCCGACTTGCAGGAACTGCATCATCTTAGAGCTGTTCCGTTCTTATCCCTAATGTAATTTGGAAAGGTTGAAATAGAAACAGTTATAATTTGGGTTAGACCTTTCATGAAATAACCTGACAGAAAAATGACTCCCTGGCCTTGTCAAGGCTCGCTCTGAAAACACACTGCTTACTCTTTTTTTTTTTTTTTTTTTTTTTCTTACCATAATACTAATCTGACCGATAAATGCAATTAAAAAACAATCAATTAAAAAGTGATTTAAAGAAAGACAAAAACCCGACCAAAAGAACAAAATAAATACATTTGAAGTTTTAAGTACTTGTTTCTCCGATTGACATCACCTAATCGAAAATTGCTTCAGAGTCGTTTTTGTAGAGCATTAAGTAAGCTTTCAAATGGTAACCTCCCGCATACCAAGATTTCCAACCGTTTTCGAGATATCATGGAAAATATACGAAGTTCCCAAATATTTTCATGTCTATTAATAAAATATTTGGAGGCCCGGTTGCCGTGAATGTTAAGGCATGAGCACTTAACACTCCGCGCCAAGGGTCGTGGGTTCGATTCGGATGGGTTCCTCGGGATGGGGTGGTGGCTTTCCTTTAGAAAAACGAAAAGGCATCAGCCCTATTCTGGCTAGAAAAGGGTGGTAACCGTTTTACCAGACGTTAAAATAAAAATAAATAAATAATATATTTATTATATATTAACCAAAAAAAGTGCAAGTACAAGAATGCTACTAGTCTGGGAGCGGAAGGTACTCAGAAGGATATATGGCCCGGTAAAGTGTGGCGACTTCTGGAGAATAATAACTAATGAGGAGCTTAAAACGCTGTACGGAAACCCAGACATAATTACTTTTATAAAACACCAAAGGCTCAAATGGTTGGGACACGTCGAGAGAATGACCCCTGAAAGATTGCCAAGAAAACTCCTTTATGGAACGAAGGGTGGCAGAAGAAGGCGGGGAAAACCTCGATTGCGCTGGCTGGACGACGTGGAGAAGGATTTGAAGGAAATAGGAATCCGTCGTTGGAGGCGTTTTGCGACAGATAGAGCTGCCTGGAATAAGCTGTTGGCTGAGGCCTTGGTCCTTCACGGACTGTAGTGCCCGTCTGTAAGTAAGTAAATGGAAAATATAAGAAGTTCCCAAAAAGTTCTCAAAACCTTTCATGTCTATAAATAAAATATTTTATTCTTATCATTCCTTAACTCCAAACGTAACCAAAATTTAAAAATCTTTGTATACATGAATTTCCAACATTTTAACTGAATCCCATGATTCTAAGTACCCAAACCAAAAATTTGATTTAACAACTATTTTTCCACTTTTGTCGAAAATGGTTAAAGCTATCGCCTTAAAAATGGTTTCATTCGTTTTCCTAGGCCAAGAAGACTATTATAAAAAACAAGCATACAAGCATATGATGTAAGCGTAACGATTTTTTTCGCGCGAATTGTGCTCCAAAAACCATGTTCCGGTGGACGGATTCTACTGGTTAACGAACTTCACTTTTCTAATTAGACGAAAGATTTTTATACCAAATTTCATCAAAATCGGACCATTATTCGCAAACATAATAATATATATATATACACAAATAGCTGGGTTTTTTTTACCTACACTATAACCTCGCAAAGTATGTGGGTCGACATACCAGTAACCCTATATATATTTATTTATAAAGACACACTGCACATTACATTACGAGAGTTTTTGACGTAAGTAACATAGATTACAAATTCAGTAAAAAAAACTGCATGATTAATAAATTATTAATTGTCTTATCGAAAGCTGTGGAGTGATAGTGTATGGGGGGGGGGGGTTGCCGGCAGCTGGTCCCACCCCCACCCGTCGTTCTCGAGGGCTCTCCTTCATTGTGTTCAATTCCACTGAAAACATTCCCATTGCTCAGATCAAATATAGGAGGCAGCGGGGGTCGACCTCGCTCGTCGACTAATAGCCGATCGCTTTGTTCCGGCTCGTATTGTTCTCCACTACCGAACATGAACAATCATCATTTGACGAACAGTCCCCTCCGTATGGATATTATGTCAATTAGTCAACCATTCAGGGATCCCGCTCCCTCTCTCTCTCTCTCTCTCTCTCTCTCTCTCTCTCTCTCTCTCTCTCTCTCTCCCCCTCTCTCTCTCTCCCTCTCTCCCGCGAACACTCTCCCTCGCTCTCTCACTCTCTCTATATATCTAATTGGAATATAATCACCCATGTCACCAACACAAACCGAGCCGGGTGGATATATCACCCAGTCTCTGTACCACAATTGTACATATTCCACCTCTCTCCCTTCCCGAAATTCCCGAATCCTGTCCCGCTCAGAATCAGTGTTGTGCAAATTTGAATTAAAATGTAATTCAAATGATATTTGAATTATGAATTACATTTTTTAATTGTAATTGAAAAGTCTGGAAATATCAATTACAGTAATTGAAAAAATAATTCTATTTGGATTAACTGTATTTCAATTACGTAGTTATTTGAAATAAATGTTGAGTAAATTTGAATTACATTTTTTTACAGGTGCTAATGACCCTAGCAGTCGAAACAGTTAAAAAAAAGAAAGAAAAGAAATCAATATCAATTACAATAATCGAAATAACTAAGTATTTGAATTGTAATTGAATTACGTTTGTAATTCAATTACAATTCTTGATAAAATTGATAATTTAATTACTGACTATCATAATTGGTGATAAGTACACTTATAATTCAATTACAATTGTAATTCAATTACAATTCTTGGTAATTGATATTTGAATTACGTAATTAGTGCTTCAATTACATTACAGGATTACAATGTAATTATAATTCACGTTTTAATTGAATTATTGCTCTTGATGTAATTTTAATTCATGAACTATAAATACAATGTAATCGTAATTCGTAATTCTTAATTCAATTACAATATGCCCTACACTGTTCATAATTATTATTTGCCCCCTTGATTTCTGTTATACCTTCCCGGGTACAATAAATCCTTTTGCGTTAAAGTAATATTTAGAAACATTAGCAATAATTATACTATTATTCATGATGAAGATTAGACAGTTAGCCGTCGAGGTGATAAGAAATCAGGGATTGGTTGGGATTCGGCTGAGAAAAGTTTAAGTGTTAACTTTGGTATTTCTCTGCCTCCCGGCACTTTCATTGGTCTGTAGTACCTTATTTACTGGTAAAAATTAATTAATATTATTATTACAGTCTATTCACTTGTATATACCTCATTCAAAGTTTTTTTTTAATGTTTCTATTGATTTTCTAGAACTAATTTCTAGATATACAGCTATTGTTCACTTACCTTTTTAGTAACAACATAATTGTTCTCATATTTTAACAACAAATTGTTCGTAAAAAAAGTTGATTTGCATGCATAGATCTATCATTTATCTTACTGAAAACCCTTTTTTATGTTTATTAATTCTGTTTTTCCTTTTTTTTTGTCATTTTAGCTGGGGTGAGTTCGGACACATTTTCGAGGTTTTTTCGTAATTACAAAAGACAGAATTTTTGTAAAAATCTGAAAAAAATCATGCATGAGCCCTTAACATTCGTCTATCGAATAGTGTATTTTGTTTTTTGAATATTTCAAAAAATTTCAATTTTTTTTATAGCTGAAATGTGTCCGAACTCACCCCTACGTGTGGGGTGAGTTCGGACAGCCTTTAATTTCTGTAGAAATCTTAACTTAAACTATAGTTGGAGTTAGCTCGGTCATAATTTACGATATTCCAAAGAGGAATATTTTCTAAAATATTTTTTAAATTTACAAAATATTCTTTAACTTTTTCCTTATCAACTTCTGCTCTGCACCTTTTGATGCTTTGTGTAAGGCGTTCCATTAATGGCTGATTCCTTTTCATAAAGCCGTCAAACCATTCCAGTCTAGGCTTGCCTTAAAATCCTGCGATTTTTTCCTGACCATCCAAATATGTTTTTACGATTTGGCGAATATCTTAATCGAGTTAATGGAAAGTCCCATTCAGCTGCAGTTTAAATTCCCTTTAATATTTGTTTTTCTTATTAACTGAATTTTGTTTGGCCACCACTTTCGTTTGGTGTGCGTTTCTCTAACTTTATAATCTAAAGTCGATGTAGGTATTTTGTTGTACAACAAAATACCTAAATCGATCCGCTGCCTCTCTCAGTCTTCTTCTTGGTTTCGACATGGTCAATCACATTTTTCAAAGCCTCTTTGGAATAAATACTGTTTTCCTTTAGGTCAAGAGGACGGGGGTATAATTGATGCATGTCCGAACTCTCCCCACGGTATGCGAGTTTTTTACTTAAACGAGAAAAAAAAAGCTTTTGGACCAAAAAAATAAGTATATTTATTTATGTATCATTAGCCAACATATAAACCTACTATACAATATGAAAAATTAGGGTTCAACTACTTCCAGAGCCTCTGCACAGACGTTTGTTTCTAGCATTTCGAAAATCATGGAAATTACAACTCACATTAAAATATTCGTCACTCACTTCAAAGTGTTCTCAGGACGATTTCGGCTTAACTATATGGGAAAAATGGAATATCGATCGTATTTGTCAAGCCAATTATGACCCTAATGAAAAAGTTTGCTCAAGGTCACGTGATTTCCTGCGCCATGCACTGTTGTCCGAACTCGTACTACCTGTCCGAACTCACCCCAAACGACGGTACCAAAGAGTAGCCGAAACGTCCTTAATACAGATTTTTTACAAAAAATCGTATTGATGCTTTCGTAGCCGAATCTCAACTAATCCCTGATTGCTTATACTATTATTATTTAAATTTTAATGTCCATTTAAAGGGTTCAGAGCACAACTAGAGCAAGTCCATTTTTGACATTTTATGTTGTAATGGGATTGAAGGGTATTACTAATATGGCTCTTTTCAGTGCTACAGGAGACTAAGTCCTAACTTCATTATTTTGCTACTTGTAGCAGTTCTTGCTACACATTTGGAAGTCATTCTTATTTGTTTTCCAAGTCCAAGTTGTAACTATTTTATGAACAAGGCTATACATAAATAATGTCGGTGTTTAAGTTCAAATCTTTTTTCAGACTTATACTGGTCAATAGGATTTATATAACGTCTCTGCAATTAAAACGCATAATACTCATTTTCTGAAAACTGTATAACATGGACTTGGTCTATTTGTGCTCTGAATCATCGATGACACGGAATTTTAGGACGGGTTATCTATAGGTTACCACCCTTTTCTAGCCAGTATAAAGCTGACGCCTTTTCCTTTTTCGAAAGAGAAGCCTCCACCCCTAGTGAGAATCGAACCAACGACCTTAGGCACGGAATGCATACGCCTTAGCACTCACGGCAACCAGGCCTCCAATAATTATTTGAAGCTTTTATTTTGTTTTGTTATAAAAGAAATTGAAATAATTCAATAATATGTAATAATCTAAAATAGTTTAGCCGCACAAGTGTATGTCAACAATGGCATGAGATGTTCAGAAAATAAACTCTATTACGCTAGGAGCATTCTGCTGTGGAAATGTTTATAAAAAAAGTCCGTCACGCAGGAGCTGCATAACTAAGCACTTTCCTCAGAATTTGGGTAGTGTAGACTGCTTTCCAGAACAATTTGCTTAAAATATCCTACATAAATAAAATAAAAACATGAATAGTTCTCTTTTAATTTTGTAATGAGTAACTGATAAATTATTAATTTGCTTCCAGAGTTATGTTTACACATGGTACCTACTACACTACGTAATAAATACAAAATCCTCATATTATTGTATTTTGATCTAACGCAGGAACCGGATACAGTCCCTCTAGCGCTCCTTGCGGCGCCTTTGTGAACCTATGTCTGGCTGGCTTTTCTATTGAAATATATTACAAAGTAAACCCCCCTTTCCGATTGACCGATTCAGCTCATTTTTACAACACTTCTTTCTCCTGAGTTACCCACGACGTACCGCGTTTCGATACAATACAGCAGAAATTACGACCAGTATGAGTATATTAGTAATTTAGGTCCGGAGTAAACCCCCCTCCTAATGAACCGATTCAGTTTATATAACACATATTTACCTGTAGATTACCACTACGAATACCGAGTTTCGTCGAAATATACCAAAAATCACGGTTGGTAGTGGCGAATTGGTATTGTGGGTCTGGAGTAAACCCCCCCTCCTAATGAACCAATTTAGTTTATTTTTATAGCTCACTTTTCTCTCTATATTACCAGTACGAATGCCAAGTTTCGTTGAAATATAACAAATATTACGGCTGAAATGGTCAAATTAGTGTTTTGGGTTCGGGGTAAACCCCCCCTTCCGGTGGACCGATTTTGGTGGTTAACGAACTCGTTCAATCGTTTGCTAATTGAATGCTATATACCAAGTTTCCTGACGAAAAAACAAAAACTCT